>PVIA01002741.1:0-195442 GCA_004024845.1 Tonatia bakeri
AAAAAAAAAAAAATTTTGCACCAAGTACAAGATTTTATATTTGTATCCCCTTGGGTTCTTTTTAAAATGTCCTTCATTTACACTAGTAATAAGAACATGTGTCCTAAATAATTCCCAAATGGACCACTGATCAGAAACAGCTAACCAGTATAATAGCATGACAGTGCCTTCAAAATGCATTGCTTTACGGGAAATATTTCAAGGGGAAAAAGAATTTTCAAAGGAAATTCTGTGACAATCAAGCAACAGGGAAGATTTATGAACCCAAGATGACTTGTGTATCTTCAAAGCCAACTAGCTGATCTCTACTTCATTGTAGACAAAATTAAGGGAAAGGACAGACAGAGTAAAACTCAAGTGAAATATTATGAGGAGCAAAGTCAGCAGGATGAAGAAACATGAGCATATCCACTCATAGGCCCAGTGATCACGTGGCCAAATCCCTCGAATCTTAATGGAACAGAGGGGCTGGGTTGCGAGATCAGCTTTCTAAGAGTCCAAGCTGCCCAGAGATGACGGGAGCCTCCTGGGAGCTGGAATCCCCTCCCATAGGAGGTGTTTGGGCCCTTGAACTTGCTGTGAGGATAATTCAAAACAGAGGGCAGCTGGACCAGGTGATTTTGGAGATACCTACAGCCCAGACCCACTCTGACTCGAGGAAGGAAGGGGTCCTACAAGGGTGCTCTCAAAATTTTTTCGATCTGTGACCACTTGTTGAGGAACTGCTGAACCTCTAGGAATTCAACACTACAGTTTTAGAAAGGGGTGTAGTCATTCATCCAATGACGTGTACCCAAAACTACTAACTTCCAAGCACCATCTTTATTATGGACGGTTTACTATTGCCGCATATTGCACTTTGTCATGGCAAGAGTGTTGCTCATGGGTATGAGGCAAATGAAGGAATAGGATAAACTTAGATATTGATAAGTATTCTAAATAAATATGGGGAGATGATAACAGGACAATTGGTGACCCAAGGGTTCCTTTGGATTAAGAGCAGGCCTCCCTGCAGGGAACTTCCTGGAGCTGTCCCTTGGTCCTGGTGCTGAAAAGAAACCAGTATGTGACCAGCATCTGAGCTCTAAACTAAGAAAGGGAAGGCTACCATGGGAGCAGCAGCTAGGGTCCCCCGCCATCACGGGAGGCCTACCAAGTAGAGAATAATGAACCAGACCAGTTAACAGATAGGTGCCAGCAGCATCTACCCTCCCATCCCCAACCCACTCAGCTTAACGCCCACTGGTCTGCCCCAGAGCGAGCTAACTGGTTTTCCTCGCCCTTCATTTACCTCACAGACTCTTAATAAACAGTCTTGCTTTCTCATTCAAGGATCCTAACTAGTTAAATAAGGGGAAGACATCCATAGAGCCTCAGATACTAGGTCTCCCAGGAGCTCCGCTGCCTGTGTTTCTCCCTGAGGCAGTGAGCAGACCTCACTTGAGTGGACAACTTTCCCCAGGAGAGCTTGTTCCCCCCCAGCAGCCAAAGGGCAAGCAGGAAGCCTCTCCACCACATCCCAGACCCTCTGCGTGGAGTTTTGACCAGATCCTGCCCACTCAAGGGGCTCTTATTGGTAGTTTCAAAAGCCAGACATCATGGCCCCCCCGTACTAAAGATCATGGTACAAAGACTAAGACACAGTGGGTCTGGCTCTGCATTTTTAAGGAAGAAAAGATATTTTCACTTAAAAGGGAATGTTATTGTGACAAAGTTATCTTCTCCTAAGTCAACTTCAACCCCTAATTTTGGGTTATCTCAAACATACATTTCTGTAGTCAGAGAAAAAATAATCACTTTTTGAAAGCTTGTAAACCATTCCTCACCATTTTTGCCAAGTCCCACTCTGATGTTTAAAAACCAAATTGTCAACATTGCAAGGGGAGGAAGACAAAGGGAAGCAATCACTCTTTAAGGCGTTTAGGTAGATGTGTTTGGTGAGTTTGCACACACAGCACACAATCAGCAGCTACTGTTCCTGTAGGAACAGGTGTGAGGTTAGCCCTTGGAACACCAGGTAATCCCCAGGTAATCCTCTAGGCACTTGCAAATGCCAGCCCCTGAGGAGGCACCACAAGCAAGCTTCTTCCACAATTGATAAAAATGATTTACCACATTGATTTTTAAAAAAGGAATACTCAGCCCTGGCTGGTGTGGCTCAGTGGATGGAGCACTGGCCAGTGAACCAAAGGGTCACTGGTTCAATTCCCAGTTAGGGCACATGCCTGGGTTGCAGGCAAGAGACACGCAACCACACACTGATGTTTCTCTCCCTCTCTCTCTCCCTTCTCCTCTCTCTAAAAATAAATAGGAAGGAAGGAAGGAAGGAAGGAAGGAAGGAAGGAAGGAAGGAAGGAAGGAAGGAAGGAAGGAAGGAAAGAAGGGAGGGAGGGAGGGAAGGAAGGAAGGAAGGAAGGAAGAAAGAAAGAAAGAAAGAAAGAAAGAAAGAAAGAAAGAAAGAAAGAAAGAAAGAAAGAAAGAAAGATTGATTCAAGGCCACAAAATCACCAAGAGGTGAAAAGACAGTGAGCACTTCATGTGCATGTGTATGGTTTAGAACACAGAGTGTGCAGGGAAGAGAAGGAGATGGGCAGCACCTTCTCTAGGGACAACTGACATCATGTGAAAGCAGGATGTGGGCCAGTGTGCCCTCCAGCCAAGCCAAACTTATGACATCACAGGCACCCCTTGGGAAATGGGAGACCTAGTTTCTCCCTCAGCTCTACCACCCCTTCTCTGGGCTGTACTGGGATCACTCAGGGAAAGGAAACTACATTCATATATATCGTCATAACTGCCCCCCAAGTTCTGTGCTCCTCACCCTGCTTTATTTTATAGCACTTGCCATCACCCACCACATTACATAGCCATCTGTCCCCTGTTTCACCCATGTGCCATTAATCCCCAGGAGAGTAAATGCTTTGTTCTGTTCACTTCCAAACCTCCAACTGCTAGCGCACAGTAGACCATCCATAAATATGTGTTGGTTGAATCGATTCACCCTTTCGCTCAATGAGCACTCATCAGGCACCAGAGGATTTTGCTGGGTGATTAAAATACAACTGATAAATGGATAAATAGGATGTGGTCTATGCATACAATAGAATATTTTCAGCCTTAAAAAAGAAAAGAATGAAGTACTACAACATGGATGAACCTTGAAAACATTATTTAAAGTAAAGGAAGTTAGGCACAAAAGGCCACATGTTGTGTGGTTCCAATGAAGTGAACTCTTCAGAACAAGCAAATCCATAAAGACAGAAAGTAGATTAGACTACCGGCTGTCAGGGGCCAGGTAGTGGGGAGTCGGGAGGATGGGAAGTGATGGCAAATGATACGGAGTTTCCTTTCAGGCTGATGGAAATGTTCTCAGAGTGACTGTGGTGGTGGCTGCAGACCTCTGTGAACGGGCTAGAACCCATTGAACCGTACCCTTTAAATGGGTGACTAGTATAACAATATATGAATTATATTGCAATAAAGCCATTATAAAAATAACAAATCTGACCATGTCATCACACCAAAATCCATACTCCCGCCTTTCTTTGTTCCTTGCCTCCCATCAGGTTGCCTTTTTCAGAAAAAGAAAACACACTAATAGCAAAGCCAACAAAAACATATTCTTTTAACCACACTCCTGTTCTCTAAAGCAGTCCTCATAAAGCATGAGACGGCTCACACGGGCTCCTTGATTCAGGTGAGAGCCGCTGTGTCCCTGCCGTCTCCGCTCTCCTCACCTGCAGGACAGGAGCTGAACCACCCCTCCCACGTGAAAGTGACTTACCGGCACCTGGCTGTCGCAGGAGAAAACACAGAGTGCGAGACTGACTGTCAGAAATCTGGAGTTTTCTGGCCAGGGAAGAGCTGTAATTTTAGCAAACAGCAAGCTTCATTTGATTTCTAATCTGCTTAGAGACAGAGTGATGAGATGCCACCAACTGTCGCCTCACTGGCTATGTTTTTAAAAGCAGCAAAACAAAATCACCGCATCTATTATTTTTAAAAATGCAGAGTGATTCTTAACCTCAACCTCCTGGTGGACTTTCCTATTCTCTGCACTCTTCAATCCCTCAATAATATTTTAAAATACTGACTCAAGTTCTGAACAGTCCAGGACAGCAGCTTTGCATCCTCCTTTTTTTCTTGCCCTGCCCCCCAGCACAATCCACAGGTGGGACGCCCTCATCTCTCCCTGATTGGATGAGACAAGGCCCAATAGGAGTCCCAGGCACTCTGCACCCTCAGGGAGTATCTCTGGGTCAAAGCACAAGGGGGCTGCATGTTTGCACCTTATTGAACTGCGCTTCTAGGAGCCTTCCCTGAACGGCAAAGAAAGAGGATGGCTGCAAATGGGAATATTGATTTCTATGACAAGATTAGTCAGCCTCATTGACTTGCAGGAAAACATAGTCTTTGGTGAAAAAAAAAACTATCCTGTTTTGTTTTCCCCTATTTTTGAAAGAATAGTTTATTTCCTTTTTCCACAGGCATTGAAAGTAACTAACAATGAAAAAGTTGGGAAAACCATCAACATCAAAAGATTCCTATTGCTCGCTTGGGGGGTGAAAAAAACCCACAGATCAAGGCAAAGAACAAAATAAGCAAAGAAACAAAACAGAAACAGACTCATAGATACTGAGAACAGACGGGGGGTGGGGGCAGGGAATGGGGGAGAAAGGTGAAGGGATTAAGTACAAGTCAGTAGTTATAACAGTCATGGGGATGGAAAGCACAGCCTAGGGAATATAGTCAATAACATGGCAAAAACAATGTATGGTGCCAGGTGGACACTAGAACTATAGGGGGGATCACATCATAAAATGCATCATTGTCTGACCTCTATGCTGTCCTCCTGAAACTAATAGAAAATATTATGGAATGTCATATAATTGAAAAACCATGTATCAAGAACCCCTGTGACGGTGGGCTTCCAAGGCAGCTGTTGTGTCTTAGTGTTTGCATCCAGGAGGGCCCACTGTGCGCTCAGCTCTGTGCTGGGCACCGGAGGCACCACGTGCTTACAACCCTGTCCCACTCCACCCGTGTTCATCCTGTGGGGGGATGCTAAACTGTGGTTCACGATGTGTCTGCGATGCAGCATTGGAGCCGGGCTTCTCAACCACAGCACTCCTGGCTCTCTGGGCCGACCGTCCTCCGATGCGGGGCTGTCCCGTGCCTTGCAGAGTGTTTAGCAGCATCCCTGGCCTCTGCCCACTAGAAGCCAGCAGCATCTCCCCAGTTGTGACAACCCAAAATGTCTCCCAAAATCGGCAAACGTCCCCTGGGAGCCACATCACCTTGCATTATAGCTACAAGGGCGAATGCAAAGTTCTGGAAGGGTTCAGAGTAGTTCCATTCAGGAGGAGGAGAAAGAGCAAGAGCAAGGTGTTTCCCTGAGACCTTACTCAGAGGCTTGTCCCCAGAGGACAAATAGGGCTCCGTAAATGTTCCTTCTGGCTGATTCCATGAGAAAACAGCAAAGAAAAGATGGGAGTTGTTCTCAGGAGCCACCTATATACCTGGCTCTGGGGGCAGCCAAAGTCTCATTGTTAAGAGCACTTAAGTGGTGCCCAGCTGAGTCAACCTAGCTTCTGCCTGGTGAGAGTCTGGAGCTAGGAGTGCAGGGGTTCCCCCAGTGGGTGGGAACTTGGACTAAGAAATTAGCTTCCCTCTAATTCCTAGTTTGTAGACCATGACACTTCCCACCCCACCCAAACCAAGACATTCTCCTCCTGCTGGGTGGGAGGAGCCAGGTTCAAAATGCATAGCCATCTCCGCCTGTATACACACAGAGTCGCTTCCAGCGGTGGGTACAGAGGGAGTGGAAGGAATGAGGCAGCGCTTTGGACGAAGCCCCTCCCCTCCCCACATGTGCAGAGCCCAGGGCCTCACAGCATCTAAGGCCAGCCCAGCTGTCCGAGGAAAGACCATCAAACGTTGTGTCTAGTTCACACTCAATGGCTCGAATCTTCTCACAACTTAAATAAAATGAAGCAAAGGAGAGGAATCCATGCATGAATCTGCAACTCACAAAGAGAATACAGAAGGGCAAGAGGGTAAGTGAATGCCTGCTCTCCTTCTCCCAGATCGGCCTCCTGGCACTGGGAGCGGGCGGCTGGATAAGTGTGCCATGCGCAAAAACTTGCACTGTATTGGGAAGGTGATTTGATTGACTCTTCTGAACGCACAGATCTACACCTCTGATCTCCAGGGCAGTAAGATGAGGTGGCGAATGACAAGGGCCAGCTCAGTGAATGAACCACCATTGCATACAAAGCGGCTAATTAAGTTAATTTTTCTCACAGACATGATTTGCCAACTTTCTATGGACAGAGTTACCTTTCTAGATTTGGATCTTCCTTGGATGTTGAAATTACTCCTTAGCTTCTAATTCTCGGGTAGCCAAACTGAGTATTTCTCCAGCCAGCCATCAGCCAGCTAGTATCAGAGCTCCTAGTGTGTGTTAGGCTTGAGAAAATAATGAAGAAGACAGGCCCAGGGCCTGGTCTTCATGCAGTTGCGTGCCGAGCAGAAAAGACTGACATGAAATAATCACAAACGTGTTGGGTGCCATGATGAAAAGAACAGACTGCTCTACGAACATCGATCAAGGGGACCTCATTCAGTCTGAAAAGGAAGGAGGCTTCCCTGAAGAGGTGAGACCTAAGATAATTATCAGTTAACTGTGCAAAGGTAGGGGAGAAGCTGACCCCGGAGGGGGCGGGGCAGTGAACAAGGTGCTATCAAAAATAACCTTAAATGTAAATGGATTAAATGCTCCAATCAAAAGACATAGGGTAGCTGAATGGATAAAAAATTATGAACTGCATATATGCCGTCTACAAGACACCCACCTCAGAACAAAAGATACTCACAGGCTGAAAGTGAAGGGATAGAAAAAAATATTCCATGCAAATAGACATGGGGAAAAAAAGCTGGGGTATCAATATTTATATCAGACAAAACAGACTTCAAAACAAAGGCCATAACAAGAGACAAAGAAGGTCACAACATAATACTTAAGGGAGTAGCCCAATAATAGGATATAACTCTTGTAAACATATATTCACTCAATATAAGAGCATCTAAATATATAAATTATAAAGAAAATACAGGAGGGCTTTAAGAAAGAGATAGACAGCAATACAGTCATTATCAGGGATTTTAACACTCCACTATCAACAATGGATAGAACTTCCAAACAAAAAATCAGCAAGGACACAGGGGCATTGAATGCCAGTCTGTCAGGGGTGTCCAACCTTTTGGAGGCTCTGGGACACACTGGAAGAAGAAGAGTTGTCTTGGGCCACACATTAAATACACAAACACTAATGAACACTGATGAACAAAATAAGGTTTTAAGTGAGTTCCCAATTTTGTGTTGGGACTGCATTCACAGCGAGCCTCAGCCACATGTGGCCCGCAGGCTGCAGGTTGGAAGCTCAGTGGACTTAATTGATATTTTCAGAACATTTCACCCTAAAGAAGCAAAATGTACATTCTTTTCAGATGCACGTGGATCATTTTCAAAGACAGACCACATGGTAGGACACAAAACAAGCCTCAACAAAATCAAGAAAATTGAAATCATATTAAACATCTTCTGGATCACAATGGCTTGAAACTAAAAACCAACCTAAAGAAAATAACTCAAAAGCATTCGAATACATGGAGGCTGAATAACACATTATTAAATAATAAATGAGTTAACAAGGGGATCAAGGAAGGAATCAAAACATATCTTTAAACAAATGAAAATGAATACACAACAACCCAAAACCTGTGGGACACAGAGAAGGCAGTCCTGAGAGGGCAGTTCATAGCAATCCCTAAAATAGGTAGAAAAATCTCGAATAAATAACCTCACCCTACATCTAACAGAATTAGAGGAACAACAACAAAGCCTGGAGCAAGTTGAAGCAAAGGAATAATTGAGATCACAGCAGAACTAAATGACATAGAAACTTAAAAAAAAAAAATTCAAAGGATCAGTGAATCCAGGAGCTGGTTCTTTGAAAAGGTAAACAAAATTGACAAACCTTTAAGCAGATTCATCAAGAAAAAAAGAGAGAAGACCCAAATAAATAAAATCAGAAATGAAAGAGAAGTAACTGATACCACAGAAGTACAAAGGACTGTAAGAAATTACTATGAACAACTACATGCCAAGAAATTGGACAACCTGGGCCAAGTGGGTAAATTTCTAGAAACACACAACCTGCCAAAACTGAAGCAGGAAGAAGCAGAAAATCTAAATAGCCTGATAACAACAAGTGAAATCAAAGCAATAATCAAAAAACTCCCAGCACACAGAAGCCCCGGACCAGATGGCTTGGCAGGCAAATTTTACCAAACATTCAAAGAAGAACTAACACCTATCCTCCTCAAACTATGCCAAAAAATTCAAGAAGAGGGAAGACTCCCAAACTCTTTTTACTAGGCCAGTATTATCCTAACTCCAAGACCAGGTGAAGACACAACAAAGAAAAAAATTACAGGCCAGGAGGGGAAACTGGCAGGGGGAAGAAGACACAGAAATCGGTTGAGAAGAAATTGAGAGTCCTCCTCCCCCCCCCCCCCGCCACCCAGCCCTAAAAGACTCTGTAGGGAGACCGCTCTCCAGCTCTCCAAGGAGACTCCCAGAGCCCAAGAAAACCTACCCCAAGGCACACTAACCAGGCAAACACACATGGTCACATATGTAGTATCAAAGATTACTTCCAGAATATCTATCACAAACCCAGAGCCATGTTGAGTGCAAGGGAATACACATTAGAAATCCTCCCCACCATGGAACACGTGACCTTTCTCACCAAAAAGATTAAAGGCACTGTATCTGCTTGCAACAAGGTTAAAGACTAATTTGGGTAGACGAGTGCAAGCTATTGCAATTCTCAAATAAAGGAGCCTCACAGATAAAAGTTTTAAAAAAGAAAAATGTACACATTCTTGGGAAAAACTCAAATGATCACCAGGACAAACAAGTGAAATTCTCTCTACAGTTTATTGATTCTACTCCTAGGTGTACGATGCTCTGGAGTGTTTAAAAACATATAAAGGGAAGTAATACATACAAACTAGCAACACCAACGTAATTTCAATTAGTTTGAAGGTTTAAAATGAATCGATCATGTAAGGCTGTTTTGGGGTGGGCTCAGGAGGTGGCAAAACAAGACGCAGCCAAGAAATCAAACTGGCCACAATGACAGCTCCAAATGACTGGACGCCTGCCTGCCTGCGGCGACAAATGGCTGTTTCCGCGGTGAGACCTGGACGGGTGGGCAGCTCTTCAAAGCTGCCAAACTGCCAGTGTTTGGGAAAGAAAACCTTCCCCCATGGTGAGTCTGGGATCACCAAAGGAGCTTTGTCGTGGCTTCCGAAGGAAGGGCTGAGCACGGGTGAAGTATGTTGCGATCAGAGCATTCAATGTGTCAGGGAAAGCAGTCCTTCAAAATCTGCCACTTTTTTCATGTAGAAATCCAAAGTGTATCTGGTACACTCATTTTTTAGATTTAGTTTTACACCAAAGAGCTTATTAATTAAAATAGTAATCACAGGCTTTGAACCGATGTTCACATTTCGGCAGTGTGTACATTGGCGTTCTTCCAAGCGCTGTGCTGCCTCAGGCCCTGGGCGGTCCCAAAAAACATCCTGAGCTAGACCGATACAAACCATGGTGTCCACAGGCATTAGCCTAAAAGCCTTTTTGCACACTGGCTCAGAGTTTGGGTCTCAAGGCTACAGAAAATGTAAACCCCACTTCCCTTCCCTTAGAGTCCCATTCCAATTCCAAAAGCCAATTAATCAAATGCAGAGTTGCACATTGCTTTGGCTCTTTCTACTTTTGTATTCATTTTGTGTGATCTTAAGTACAGAAGGTAGAAACCAAGGATAATGCCTGTAACAATCATAATTACATAGGAAGATATGCAAACACACACATATGAAAACATACACATACATGTGGACACACACACACTTTGATGTCTTGGCTGCAGGTAGAATAGAACCCGGGCAATCACTTTTCATTTCCCATGATTCTCTGCGCCCAACTTCCACTGAGCTACAGGGACAAGGACTTGGCTTTCTTCTTCAAGACTTACCCAGATGTTTTTGTCTTAGAATATAAAAGCAATTTAATCACATTAATTAAGCGTCACAGCACTGCTGAAATATGTTCTGAATTTTCTGAAGCTAAAACAAAAGAGAGCTGTACCCCAAGATCATTATTGGGGTCCCCTGAGATGACTGATTTCACATAAAATTTAAACTAAGTTAAAAAATATTGCAAAAGTATCACATATCCCAAAACAACTAAAAAGACCAAAAAGAAAAAAAAAAACAGGAGGAAGAAAGAAGCAAAGTAAAAGGACAAAAATAAAATTTGCCCTTAGAAGTCATATCTCCAAATATGAGGCATTTTTATGTGATAATACCACTTACTTTGGGAGAACTGTTCTTTAAAATGGTTATCTGAAATCCCAGATGATAGCAGGTGCTTTTGAGGCTGATGGATCCAACACACAGCCAGGGCCACATGCTCTTTGATGTTTCAGGCATGAAGGTGTTTTAATATTTTACTCTGCATGCATTATCACCTTAGCCATAGAGAGGAATACTTCTGGACTCAAAGGCTTCCAAAGTAAATACAGTCCCATCATGTTAGCTTAATAATCACCAAGAGTTTTTGTTCCATCATTTCAGTTCTTTGAGATTCACACCTTCACTCTCAGGCACGGGCAATATCCAAAGATTTGAAGGCTTAGAAAATTAATTCACAGGGTGTCTCTTTCTTGTTATGAAAAGTTTTGTTTATTTGTTTGTTTTTCCTAAAGATGTGACAACACTAACTCTTGGTTTCAAGCAGATTTAATGGCAACGACTTTAATCAAGTGCTACGTGACTTTCCTGTGCCGGAATATAATTGTAAACTTGAAAGGGGCCCCCAAATGCCCACTGGGAGCTACTGAATGAAGAGTCCTTTCCGAGCGAGCTCTCCGCAGAAGCCTTCCCAGCAGGCTGCCCTAGGTTTGCCCGCTAGTCCTTGCTTAGATCTAAGTCGGGTGTTTCATTTGTGTGCACCCAACGTGGTCCTCACCAGGGAAGAAAGCTTTCCCGCTCTCATCCTCCCATTCTGGAGCTTGGCCCACTTACAATATTGCTTCCTGATCCTTCCAACGAGCTAAACCCCAGAGGCACTTAACAATTAAAAGAAGGGACCAGAGGCACCAGGTTGGAACATGTACATCCCACATAAAATCTTACTGTTCTTTTTCAGGGTCTCCATATCACCAGCATTGCCCAGCTGGATCATTTAATCCACACACAATTGTTACCTTTATGCAACAAGGAGATAATAGATTAAGAAGTCTTTATTCTTTTGTTTCATTCCCCTAAAAGAAATTAAAAATTTAAAGCCTCTACGAGATTTCTCATTCGCGTTCAATTCCTCTGGGCTAGGAGATACAGGAGATTGAGTAAGCCATTCAAGTATTCATCACAGAGATACTCAGCCAGGATCAAATTAGGTTGTTCGGTTTTCATGGGCCCCATGGGGGTTAGTTCTGTTTAGCATCATCAGACAAGGAACTTATTATTATAACATGGCAAGTTCAATCTATTTCCAAAATATTATTCCCCTAAGGTCTGAATCAGGGGAGTCCAGCATGCAGCCCAGGATGGCTGTGAATGCAACCCAACACAAAATCATAAATTTAGGTAAAACATTACGAGATTTTTTTTGTGATTACATGTTGCAGTGTATTTACTGTGTGGCCCAAGACTACTCTTCTTTTTCCAGTGTGGTCCAGAGATGCCAAAAGGCTAGACACCCTTTTTCAGAGTATTTAGACTCTACATACTGGCCAAGTAGCCTCCACATCATATTAGCCAAAGCAACAGGCTTGTTGCCACCCCACCCCGCCCACCTCCCAGTATGTTCCCTTTAAAAAAAACCTCAGCTATGTGCACCAGGTAGATATATACTAGGTGGATATCATCTGAATTGGGCATGCCTACAGAGCCCCCAAATTTGTAGATTAACTCCAAAAATAAAAAAGAGCATCTAATAATTAAGTACTTATCGAGTATACTTTACACAGATATTCTCTCCTTTCCTCTCTGCAACAACACTGCAAGGTTGGCATTATCATCCCTGCATCACAGATGAGGAAACTAAGGCCCAGAGAGGTTAAACAAGTTTCCCATGGTCACACAGCAAGTAAGAGCAGATCTGGAATTCTGACACAGGACTCTTTAACTCCAAGGCTCTGTCCTTGGCCCCTGCTCTGCCTCTTATGGTTCCTGACATGCCAATCAGCATCCCCCAACTGTCCTCACTTCCCCTGCACCGGCCTCACTGCCTTCAGAGTCCTCGAACACCTTCCGAGCCTTCCTGGAAGCAACCTAGGTTCTCTCCAACAACTCATATTCCATGGCCCACCGGGCTACTGTGTGTCCCAGCCTGGCCCAGGCTTCAGAATGTTCCATCCGGTCTGCCTTGCAGGTAACAGTCCCACCAGTTCATCCAAAAATCTGGTTACTTTATCATCATAATACGACCTCATTGAATCCCTCATGACATCCTGCGAAGGATAAACAGGTTCATTCCTATTTTACTAGGAACTGAGGATCAAAAGGATGAAGTCACTGCCGCAGACCATACAGGTTATTCAGTGGCAATTTCTGGATTGGACCCCAGGAGGTGCATCATTTTTCCCATCCCTCCTTGGCACCCAATAGGTCTCTTCCAACACGAGGTTGTTGATCGTTAACTCACAGTGACACCATTCTCTCCACCACAGTGTTTCCACTTGCAATAATTTCTAGTTCATGTTCAGAAAAAAAATTAAAATTCTCAAAAATTTTAGTTAATTCTCAGTTATTTCTTCAACTGTGATAACCAGCACCACCCCCCCGCCCCTCCAAATTCCAGTGGCTTGACCCACCAAAAGTCAAGTTCGCATTTATGCCAAGCCCCGTGTGGGTCCAGATGACTCCCCAGTGACACTGTCCAGTATATGGTGGCTCAGGGTCGACCTCCACATCCACCCATTCTTCCACAGATGCCCATGGAGGGAAGAATTAGGTGGAGAACCAGCATCAGTAATTCATGCTCCCATCCAGAAGTAACGCACATTACTCTCGCCCCCACACAGCAAGCCACAGAGCCCTGTGCGTCCTTGGGAAGGCAGAGAAACCCAGTCCTCCTGTTGGCCAAAGATGAGGAAAAACAGGTGTCAAGAAAGCAGTGAGATCTACTACAGACAGCCAGAAAAAAGAGATTTGAGAAGCAACATGATTTAAGAAGTACCAAGGTCATGCAGTTAAAAAGTGGCAGAGACAGGACCCAAATCCAGATTTATCTACGTCTAAAATCTGGGTCCTTCACTACCACATAATTCTGAAGAGAGTTGTATCCAGTTTACATGCCAGGGTTTTCCTGCATGAACAGGCACTTGTTGGCTGACCATGCTTGCTGGTGTTGCTCAGCAGATAGCTGACCTAGGCCAGCCTCAGCTGAGAGAACCTGGATGACCCACCTTTGTTCCACGTGCCTCTCACCCTCCAACAGGCCGGCTCGGGTGTTTTCCATTGCGACAGCCCATGCACAAGAGCAAGCAGGCCCAGTGCAGTCACGTGACTGAGCCCAGCATCAGGAAGTGGAGCGGGGGAGGGAGTGAAGAATGTCCAGGCATATGAAAACTTTTTCCATAAAAGGCCATATAGTATATATTTTGCCTTCTCGGTTCATACTGCTTCCACCACCTCCACCCAACTCTGTGACTATGGCATGAAAGCAGGCACAGATAATAAGTAAACTGAAGGGCATGTCTGTGTCCCAATAAAACTTTATTCAGAAAAACAGGCAGCAGCCAGATGTGCCTGAAGCACCGTTGTTTGCCAGCCCCTGAGTTAGAGCAATCTTCCACAGAGGATTCTGGTCCTGGTTCTGGAACAACCTGGCTGTGTGGTTTTAACAGCATTACTTTTTTTCTCCCCTGACCTTAATTTTTTCATTTACAAAGTGACAGGGTGTTGGAGTGGCTCTTTAAACTCTAAGATTCTAACATTCATGGTTCAAATCGCATTATTATGTAAACTGGAAGGTATGTTCTAGCATCTAGTCGAAGAGATTATGCTCAGCCCGTTAACAGACTATTTGTTGCCTTTGTCTTCAGGAGTACTGCTCACCTGCACAGGTATAAATTCTGTGAGTTCACCTGAACACGCGTTGCCATGCAAAAGATGCTGACCGACAGCAATATAACCTTAGCTTCATCAAAGTCAAATAGATTGTTCCTTCCCTCCAAGCAGGAAGTCAGCCAGATATATGGGATGGAAAGGAAGCTGACACTTTAATGACAAACGGGTAACAGAGCTTTATTGATTACAAAAATTAAAAAATGAAATACTAAGGAGTCAACACTGGGTGATACCAATGAAGGTTAGACAGGAACATCCAAGTAGCTGCCCCGGAAGGATACGCTCTGGTGAGGGACACCATGAGACAGGAAGTGGGCATCCTCTGGGGACACCGCACGTAACTGGAGGCTGTTCTGTTTATCGTCTTCTTCAATGGCCCCTCAACGACACGTAATTCAGCGCACCGCAATATCACGGGAGGGTATTTTTGGTTCTTTCCCTCCATGAATCTTCCCTGCCAGGCTGTTGCCAAAATTACAAATAAGAATATTTATGTTAATAGGTGCTGCAAAGGGAAAGTACATGTGAAATGCTCTGTAACTATTCAGAATATCAGGGCGACATGCAGAAGGTTGCAGACATCTAACTTTCTGAAGCTTTATCGCCGATGGTTCTCGATGGGGGTGGGGATGCAATTTTGCCCCTGAGGGACATTTCGCAACCACTGGAGATATTTTGATTGTCCCATTGGGGAGAGTGCTGCCGGCATCCAGTGGGTAGAGGCCAAGGATGATGCTAAATATCCCATGATGCATAGGACAGACACACACAGAGAAAAAAAAAATCATCTGGTTTAATGTGTCAACAGCGTCAAGGTTGAGAAATCTGCTTTTCACAGATAGAAAAAAAAAACAGCTGAGAGTCACGGCAACCCTCCAATTACTGGGGACTCCAAATCATGATCATCCATCACACAAAAGCAACACATATTTTAGGGTACCCCCGAGCAACTGTATTTTGTAGCCTAGCAACATTCAAGCCAGGCACGAGGGATCAAAAGGTGAAGCAGACGAGCTAGAGAAAAGGCCACTCTGAAAGGCGTCACAGATTCCGAAACCTGGCCCCAGGCAGGATAAATGGCTCAAAGTGCTGAAAACCCCATTGGGATTAATGCATCACTTCACAAAAAAAAAGTAAAAAAAAAAACACCCTATAATATCAAAAGCATTTTGGCTATTCTCGAACCAAAGGACAACATTTGTGACAGGAGAGCCTCCATCCCATCTGAGTTATGTCCCCACAATCATATGCAACGTCAGCCTTAACTATAACTTGTCATGCCGTCTCTCCAACAGGATGCAATATATCAGCTGGTCAAAGAGCTGGAAAATTAATAACTGTTTAGCTAAACAGATCACATCTGTTAGCGAACTTGTGCAAATAATCTGGCACCGTTGCTTACACTATATGTAGACAGAGACCATTTATCATTTGGGTTATTTCTAGAACTCGGTTTTCTACGCCTTGCATAGGAACACTTGTGCCCTTGTTCAAGGGCACACTCTACAGAATGTTTAGGATGCATTTGTATTACTTGTTGGTTGGTTGTTTTAAGGGGAAGAGAGCACGGAACCACTCCCGAGACTGACTTTCAGTTCTGGTTCTCCACCGCATTGCCCTTCCAGCTTGCCAGCGTCCCTTCCGCTCCGCTTGTTCCTAAACCATGTCAGGTGACAGGTTGGCAGCAGAAGCAGAGGAGAGCGTCTAGGATGATATCCTGGGCCTGATACAAAGTTCCTGCGTACATGCCTTAGCCCTTCATTACCTGCAAAAGAGCTCTCCCCCTCCTTTCAGGGCCTTTCCCAGCACAGCATGTGGTCTAGGGGTGGAGAGGATAAGCTGGGAGTCAGGTCGACCCAGGTCTGAAACTCACCTTGACAAGTTTACGCCTGTGACCTTGGGCAGATGGCATGCCTCTCAATCCTCAGCCCCCTACACTGAAGGTAGAGAGGAAGTGGCCGACCTCCTGGGACTGTGGCAAAGGTGAGATGAAGCCATGCTTATAAAGCACCGAGCGTGGGTTCCGGCCCAAGGCCCTTCATCAGTGTCAGGGGTCATCATTAGATGAGCGGAGTCTGCAAGCTATTCCATCAAACCGAGCATGCATTTGGGGCCCAGCTCGTGCGGGGTGCTAAGCACAGGACACATGACAAAGACACATTCTCCCTTCAGGTTGTTTGCAGTGTCACCAAGGAGGCACACGTGGCACAGGAGAAAGAGCCAGAGAGCAAGGTGGGGGTGCTCCACTGCATGGCACGGAGCCACGGTGTCAGGCGTCAGGGACTGAGGAGATCGGCTGGACTTTCCAGGGCAGGCAGCACACCGGGAGCTCTCCACCTGCGCCAGCCCAGAACAAGTGTGCAAGAAATATTGCCCGTTGTTATTACCACCATCCACTGCAAAGAGTCATGGGACACGTGCCTCCTCCGTAGCCAAGAGTAACAGTGCTGCCACCTGGCCCCCAGCCTCTTATTCAAGACAAAAGCTCTTGCAGGAAGCTGTTCCCTGCTGCATGGGTGCCTGGAGCCTTCTCCACTGTCCCTCTGCATTTCTCCCCCAGAGCGCTGGCTCTCTCTCTCCCTCCCTCGGCCGCTGGCTCAGTTCAGGAGTCACTGGATTTACTATTCATTGAACACGGCAAACCTACTCCTTTCCTTGCTGAGCTCCATAATTTTACAAGGGTAGGTGACAATGGTCACAAATACTAGAAGCCATCTCCGTGACATCTTTATATCCATTCTGATTGTTTCTGGATTATGTATGCATTGTCTCGCAAACACATTGGATTTTTGGTGTTTTATCCTTTCGCTGGTTTCTGGTTTGGTTTGAATTTTAACAAAAGCCTTACCACTAAAGAGACGAAGCTGTCGTGCATCATTCCCTAGACGTCAGGACTTCCTGATTAAATTCAGAAAACGTCCATAGTCATCCCAGGGATTCAAGTTGCACTGAAAATGCTCCCACAGTCATCTGTCCCGTCATATCAACATCGCCCATTGCCAAGGCTTCAATGTCAAGTCAGCCGGGTCCCATCTTCAGCCTGGGGTTCTGGAAGCAACGTCCGTTAGAGCTGGGAATGAACATAAAGGTGTCCGTTCCAGCCTAGAGTCTGTGACTCCCACGGCAGGCAAGGAGAGCCGACAGCCAGCGATGTGGGGGAGGACAGAGCAAACACTGTCAGGACACCCACCACCTGCCAGACGCTGTGCTGAGGCTCCGCAGGTGAATACTAATGACCACATGGACCGACCCTACACGAGGGCCAACGACTGGGCAGGACGCTGTTACACCTGTTCAAGCTAAAAAACAAAACGAGAACTGAGTGTCGGTCTGCCGAACCCCGAAGGCCGTGAGTTACCCCACTAATCCTCTTCCTGGAGTGGGAGGTCAGGTCACACTGGGAAGCCCCTCCACGTCTCAGCAGGACCACATTGTCCAGCCACTGTGAAGTAACACTAATAATTGTGTCTTTTCTGGACTGAATCAGGGTCCATCGCGATGTTTCTACTCTGAAAAGGCACATGTCAGAGGATCAAACTCCTCAACATTAAAAAACAAAGTGTACAGAGCTGTGAGTGCTGTGGAACAGGGACGCGCCCCAGGGAACAGAGAAGGGCCCTCGCAAGCCGCATCACTGCACACCACTAATTAAGAATGCTTCGCTGGCAGCGTGTGTCTCAGGGGGCTGCCACCGGCGAAAGCACAGCGTTCCACTGAGCCTGGGAACCAGTAGCTGGTCATTAATCGGATGTATAATTTATGTGAGCAAAAATGTGTCTCCTCTCTTCCAGAACAGACAAGTGCCAACACGAGCCCCAGCTGTGCACCCCAGCCCCTCCACAGAGAAACGTTATTCCCGTAATGGTCTCCCTCTTGATAGACCCAGAGCCCATTTTCCCACACTGCCCCTGAGTTGGATGAACTCTCCAGACCCCCTGCCAACAGCGAACTGATGTGCTGCTTGCGGGAGCCTGAGACAGGGGCTATTATTTCTGCAGTCACTCAGCCTGATGCATTTTAACTAGCTGCATCAGCCTGGGGAGCCTAAACAAGACACGTGTCCTATGGTCTGCAAACCTATAGACACGGCCAGGCTCAGGGACACCGAAACAGGCCAGGTCCACAACCCAGGACCCTTCCTACACGCATGGGCTCACAGTCTTCTCACTACTTGAGCATCGCTTGTGTTGCCGTTGTCTTGGAACAAGCTAGAACGTAAGTCCTTGGAGGCTCTCGCATTCCCAGGTCTGCAGCAAGGCTGCAGTGCAGGAGGACAACAAGGCAGCTTCCCTCCACATTAGCTCAAGTCTCTGCGGTGGGCTGAGAACCGCTCGGAGAGCCCATGCATCTTGTCACCCGTGCAGAAGCAGGCATCTGCTCTCCCTCCACAGGGCTCCTCCAAGCTCCGTCTTATCCCACGCTGGCTCCATTTACGCCACTCATATTAAAACTTCCCCAGAGAAAGGACTCAATTTGTCAGCTTCCAACATGGAGTGTCCCATTGGCCCAAGTTCGTGAGCCAGGCCACTTGAAAGGCCACCGCTGGCTCAGACACTGGTCCTTTTTTCCCTTTATCTCCAAACCACACGTACTTGCTGCCACTAACAAAGGCAACCACTCTAGAGCGTCTACCGGGCGTCTTTTTGTGTGCCTGCAACATGACTGTGTATTGTGATCATGTGTGCTGTCCTAAAATCACATCATGTACATGCCGTATGTCTCACTGTTTCCTTAAAACCTGGTTCTTCCCAAGAGGGGCCAAGCCCCGCCTCCTTCATGAATGTGATCCAAGTATGGATACTCTCACCAGAAAAATACATGAAGGGAACCAGGAAATTCTGCACACACTTGCAGGGTGTGTTCACGCATGCCACAAGCCAGCCGTGGACCCCTGAGGGTCAGGAGCTCAGGCTGGACCCTCATCGAAGGATGCTGGCCTGCAGCCAGAGTTAAAGGCCTAGTTTGACCAATTGCAGGCAGCGATTCAGGGTCACATGGCACAAAGCAGGAATCTGTACACAGGCAACTTCCTGCGGCCCATCTTCCTGAAGTAACTATGGCCAGGTGGCCACTCTGAGTGTGATGGACTTCCCTTCTGTTTCCTCCTCAAATATAGGAACGCTCTATAATAGTAACCCGCGTGTATGCCCATCCTGAAGTGTCCTCCCAGCTGCTCATACTCACACCTATCACCTCACTCACAGCTCAGAAAGTCCTCCCAGGGTGGCCTCCTCACTGTGGCCCTGTGTCTACTCCATGCCTGTCTTGCCCATAGTTCTGCATTTGCTGCCATGAAGCTTAGAAAGAGTTCTGAACAGCATTCTTAAGTTGAGGTCGGCCCTACATTCAGTCTCTCCAGCTGCTGACTCAAGGGACCAGTCTTCCACAGGTGTGGGAAGAGGTCGAGGACCTTATTCGCCTGAATCCCAGGGTGGCCGGGGGGGGGAAAGATGAGGAAGGCCGAACCCTCCTTTTTGGGAGGCAGTGATCTGTGGGAAGGTCCTCTAACAAGGCCTTGGCTACCCAACAAACCACCACAGAACTGAATGGCTTAAAACCATGGTCTGCATCCCCTCTGGTGGTTCTCTGCATTTGCTGGACTTCGCTGGGCTGTTCTCACTTGAGTCTCGTACACAGAGGCCACCAGATGGAGTTGTGGGATGGACGTTCAAGAGGACTCCTCTCTCCCACAGCTGGTGGCCGGCCAGAGGGGTACCCCATTGTCTTTACTCAGCTGGCTTGGGCTCCTTCAAAGCACGGTCTTAGGGTAGTCAGACTTCTTATGTGACAACTGATGTCTCAGTTTCCAAGGGTTGCCGTGACAGATTTCCACAACTGGGTGGCTTTAAACAACGGAACGCCATTCCCTCACTGTCTGGCATCAGAGAAAGACTGTGGGTGAAAGAGATACCTGAAAAGGATTTTAGGAAGTTTTCTACACACCCAGACTGTACTCTCCCTTTGACGTTTCTCCAGAGATTAGGTAAAGATTTGTTTGCTTTCATTCTTCTGGATCTTATTTCTGACGCGTGGTTTTTGTTGGCCAAGATCAAAAGGCTCCATTGCTTTTACATAAACTACATCTCTCTAACCCCCTGAACAAAGCCAGCACCGGGCTCTGCCCATGGGGTTCGATCAACGCACCCTGACAGGCTTTAAAATATTTACAAGTTTAATTTGGGAGATTATGCACTCAGTGAAACAAGAATTTCTTTTAAATGGGAGTATGCTTTTGAAAAGTACCAACAAAACTCTTGAATTTGCCCACACTGCTGTAAGTTCGGTGGTGCATGTTAGGAACTGTCACAGTTTGAGTATCATCGAAGGTGATTTGGGGGCTCGTTGCCTTTGCAGGAAAGTCTGGATGGACAGATCAGTCCTCAAGAATTGGGTCTGGCAGTTAGTCTTCAGAAAGCAAGGACTCAGGAGATGTAGGCAGCATCCCCAATTTTTTTGCGAGCTGCAAAAAAATACTCTCCAAGACTATAAATTCCTCTCTCTCAAGAAATGTGTAGAGGTTGACTAGACCCCAGGCAGCCAGGGAGGCTTTTCTGACTACAGGCTTTCCTCTCTGGGGCACTCCAGCAGAAACATCAAGGACTCAGGCCACTCTAATGATGTTTAGACTCTGGCCAACGAAACAAAGCCACGGGTAGGAGTCCACGGAAATGCTTCCCATTTCGATGTTGTGGATGTGATCTGGGTACAAAAGGTTTGAAAAAGACCTGACATGAGGCCACACTGCCCAACAGCTGACACATCTAATCAGGGTGAGTTTTTTATCAGCTAACATTTACTGAAGATTCCTGTGTTATGCATTTGACACACATAATCTTATTTCACATTTAACTCTCACAGCCATCCTATGAAATTAGTGCTGTTGAAAATAAGATGAACCAGACTGGAGATCCAGGTGGGGGGTGGGTGAACCATTCCCTGCTCAGAAATACTGTCCTGCAGTGAAATAGAAAGAAGTGGTCCATATATTGCCTGGATATTTAAAACTGTTAGAATAAAATCAACTATGAATATAGTTTGAGTTTTAATAAGTACAACCAAGGGCTCAAAGAGGGTTTAAACATAATTTTAAATCTATTTATATGCTAAACTTGTATCTATTCAGAAAAAAATTATGAATGTGGTGTTCTTGTCTCTACAATCAGGGGGTAATGAAGTCCCCTCCATGTGTTAATGTCATTAAAATAAAGCAGCTGTAAGTATACAAAGTAAACGACAATTAAAGGTGGAGGAAGATACCACTCCCTAGCCACCAAGATAATAAATTTAGAAAGACAGACAATACCAAGTATTGGCGAGGACTGGTGAGGTTGTAAAATGGTGCAGCCACTTTGGAAAACAGTCTGGAAGTTCATCAAAATAGTCAACATATATTGACAATAAAACCAGCAATTTCACTCCAAGATAACTAGGCAAGAGAAATGAAACCCTACATCCACACAAAGATTTCATATAAACATTCACAAAAATATTATTCAAAATAGCCAAAGGGTGGAAACAACCCAAATAGCCACCAACTGCGTCATGGATGAACATGGTCTACCCATACAATGGAATCTTACTCAGTAATATTTTTTAAAAAATGAAGCTCTGATACCTGCTACAACACGATGACCCTTGAAAACATCATGCTAGTCACCAGGACCACATATTATACTATTCCATTTGTACAAAGTGTCCAAAATAAGGACATCCATGGAGACCGAAAGTAGAGGAGTGGTTCCTGGGAACTGAGGGACAGGGAGGAGAGTGGTGACAGCTCATGGTTTCTTTGGGGATGATGAGAATGTTCTGGAATTAGACTGTGGTGATGGGTGCACAACTCCACTGAACTGCACAATGGAAAAGAGTGGACTTCATAGTATGTGAATTATGTAGAGAAATCCATGGTGTTAAAAGTGGCACTTTGGGGAGACGGTCTGAGGACAGTATTGGACTCAGATTTGTGGGCCCTGAAATTTAAACAATTTAAAGGAACTTCTTCAAGAAAAATAATTTTCAAATGCAAATTCACGATACAACAATGTACACATAGTTAGCCATGTAGTAGTTACTATATGCTTAAAAGTTTTTAAGTGGGTAGATTTCATGTTATGTCTTTTTTACCACAATAAAAAAAATTGCAAATATGAAATTAGGTGCAAAACTGGCTATTTAGAATGAGAAAAGAAATGACAAAACATGAGTTTTTAAAAGCTGGAAGACATCCAAAACTCATTTATAAAACCACTTTTCATTGGGGGTGGGGGGGTTAACTAACTGCCTGCCACACGTCCGTGACTCCATCTCCCTCCGTTGCTGGCTGCACAGTCGCTGTTCACCTCTCCACGAGACAACCAATGACTCCGGATCATTCTCTACAGAGAGAACAGAGAGAGTTCCGTCTTTCCTCGGGCATCATTGATGCCAACTGGTTTCCACCACACACATGCTCCAGTTTCCCTCTCCTGAAGATGAGTCCCCTGCCTTCCCAGGATACCCTCCCCAGAGATGGGGGACAGTTTCCATCATCTTGTTGAGCATGATTTTACCGCCCTGCACTTGAACTTCCCCTCACCAGCCAACCTAGGCTGCTAAAAATGTGGGGGAACCAGCTCAACCGTTTCTGAAAAACAATTTGGCAACAGATATTAGAGATCCTTCTAAATGCCAATTCTGGGAATGTCTCCTAAGGAAATAATTCTGTAAGCACAAGAATGATCTAAATGTCTAATTTAGGCAAATAGTAAGATAAATTATTATACCTCATCAAATGTTGGCAGCATTTAAAATGGTCATAAAAATAATATAATAGCATAGGGGAAATCATAATAATACTATATAATTATAATAAGAAATGGGGTGAAATAAAATTGTGTTGACAGCGTGTCTAGAACTAGGTTTGTTTTAATCTGTGCATTAAAAAAAAAGACTGGAAGGAAATGAAGCAAACACTTAAAGGATTGAGTTAGAATAAGCCGGTATAAATTTTCCTTGTCTCATATAATTTCATAATGAAAATAGGGTCACCTAATAAACCTGTCTACTCGCCTAATAATCTTGTCTACCCTCAGTTTATACAATGAGTGGTCCTAAATATTAGCAAAGCAACTGGCTCCATCGAGAGGGGTACTATGACATATAAACATAAAATATCACTGTAAGTTTCTTTTTTAAAGCTCTTTTAGCAAGAAGCATTTGTATGTACATAGCAATATTCTGGGAGGAAAAAGTCAACCCAGTTAAACATTGTCACCTCCAAAATCACTGCACACATCCTGTCTGGCTTTGCTCCCGTGATGGGGACCTCCCTTCAGGGGTCCCTGAGCACACAGTCCCAGCGTCGGCATCATCCTTGCCATCTGCTGCGTGCCCTCCCCAAGATGGAACTCAAAATGCCTCAATAAGACGTACACAGACCTGCCAAGAATTGTCAGAGGTGCGCGTTACTGTAATAACAATCTGGCTGCAGCCGCTGAGCCAGGGAAAGAGGAGCTTGTTCCCAGTCGGGGTGGACCAGCTGCTGGACCAGAACAGATGGGGTCAAGGACGAAGAAGAGGATGAAAGCGCAGTTAACAGTTGGCGGTGGGCAACTTGCAACTTGGAAAGCACTCACAGTTGAAGTGGTTGTCTGGTTGTAGGTTAAACTTTTAAATGTTACTGTAGAGAGAGAATTCTGTTTAAGTCTAGTTCATGTTGGACTTGACCCCATGGGCTGCTAGCGGGACAGCAGTGTGATTTTAGAAAGGTGAGGGCCACATGCAGGGAGATGATTCCATAGGCTTATGGCTGCCTTCCTACCTCAAATGTGCAGACCAGAAACAGAGCTAAACCTGGGCTGCTGAGCATAGCAGAAAGCGGCCCAGCTTTGGAAAGATGTGGGTTCAAATCCACACTCAGCCAATTTCTAGCTAGGTCTCACTGGCAAGAGGCTTAACCTCCCAACCTCAGTTTTATCGTTAGTAAAATGAGAATAATAATCCCTGTTTCACAGGATTCTTAGTAGGACTGAAATATACCTTATAACTCAGCAATCTACTCCTAGGCATCTGCCTAAAAGAAATAAAAACATAGTGCACACGAAGACTGATGTCTGCGTGTTGGTAGCAACACTGTTCATAGCAGCCAAAAAGCAGAAATGACCCAACTGTCCATCAGCTGACAAATGAATAAACAGAATGTGCCCGATCCCTATCAGGGGATATTACTCCACCATAAAAAGGAATAAAACACTGACACATGCTATGGCATGGACAATCCTTGAAAGTATTATGCTCAGTGAAAGAAGACAAGGCCACGTATTGTATGTTTCCAGGTGCACAAAATGTCCAGATGGAGCAGTTCTATAGAGACAGGAAGCAGACTGTGGTTGCTTAGGACTGGAAAGAAGGGGAGTTAGGGAGGCGATAGCTTCAGGGCAGGAGGCTTCTTTTTCAGGGGATGAAAATACTCTAAGATTGGCAGGGATGACGGCTGCACACATTTGTGAACATACTAAAAACCACTGAATCATACACTCCACATGGATGAAGTACATGCTATGTGAATTACATCTCAATAAAGCTAAAAAAGAGAAGTGACATGTATTCAAGGCCTCGTGAGGTTGCAGATGACTGGTGAGCCGTGGTTACTACCAGACCTGTCATTCCCTTGTAATTCACCTTGCTTCTCACCCTCCTAGACACACAATTCCTTTAGTACAGCATGTTTTCTGCTCAAAAGGGAAAGATAGATGTGGAATGGCAATCCTTGGAGAGACTTTGAGTTCCCCACTCCTTTTTACTGACGGGAAAAGCCCAGAAGACAGACAGCTCTTACTTGAGAAAGCACAAGCAAAAGTCAGTTGGACTAGAATATGAAGGAGGACAGAGGATTAGCCAGGACATTCCCAGCAGAACAGGCAAGTGCGAAGGCAGCGAGGCTTGAGAAACACGGCGCCCTCCAGATTCTGGGTGTGCCTGGGGGTGGTTTGCTGGGTGAGGGCTGAAGAGTTAGTTAAGGTCAATTCATGAAGGATCCTGGGAATGGTGCTCCTGGGGCTGCGCAGAAGCCCTGTTTACATGACTTTTATCCTCAGACCAGAACTGGAAATCAAGGCCAACTTGGGACCTTCCAGCAGTCTGTATACATAAAACAAAATTTGCCTGGTTTTTGCTACATCATGTGAACATGGCTCTCAGACTTCCAGATTTGGAGAGCTTGGGGGCAATGATCTGTCATCAAATACGATGCAGGTAGCATCCCAGAAATTCCCTCCGCAGGGGCTCAGGGAGCAGCCATCCTCTAGAGCCACAAAAACCAAGATTGGCACAAGGAGATGCCCACGAGGCTGCTGGTCTGCCGAGAGCTACATACCACACAAGTAAGATTCTATGGACAGAGACACCGAACAGTGGTTTCAAATACAGCCCCCGAATCGAAAGACACAACTGCTGGACTGTACGTGTGGATATGCAATCTGGCTGCTTCTTAAATGGTCAGCTCTCAGCCCACAGAAGCAGCCACATGGTACATTTATTTAAACACAGTTCATGGTTCTCCAAAGTCCCCATCACCACCAAGGAGGCCACTCAGTATCTGATGCAGAGAAGCAGCTACAGACCAGGGCCAACACCCTAGAGAACTTGGCAACATCCAGAAACCATAGAGTCCACTGGCTGCCTACCCAGCATCGAAATGCTCCTTCTCCCTTGCTGGGCAAACCTCTTTCGCCACTGTAATTTATCAGCAAGGTCAGGGCCACATTCCCAGGCTCTCCTACAGGTAGGTGTGGCCACATCACTTAGTCTTAGCCAACAAATTGTGAACAGAAGTCAAGGTATTTAAGAAAAAAATATGACCTCAGAACAACCACATTGTTAATGAGAAGTGCTTTCTGTTTAGAGAGGAACTCTGCCTAACAAGTGAAGAAGGAACAATAAATGAGAATGTTACCATGTTACAAACCCCTAATGAAATAATGAACTTCCACAGTGACCATCGAAAATTAAAACACACACCATCATCTAGGAAGTTAACTTGCACCCCAAATCTACCTGAATCTGGACAAGACTCTAGGTACAATGATCAGTTTAGAAGAAACACAGAGGAATGTGTTAAACTACAGGTAGAAATGCAATCAGCAAAATCCAGACAGCGGGGGATTCTATTGGGCACATGACCCATCGCAAATAAATTACAATGGGGAAAAGTGGGGACAAGGGACCTATAGATTCAGAGAGACCTAAGAGACATATCAACTAATTGCAAGGTATATCTCCTTGATTCAAATAAACTATTGAGTGGGAAAGAGAAAGAAAATGAATCGGGGAAATTTGAACACTGAATAGCTATTGGATGATATTAAGGAACTATTGTATTTAAAGAATCATACTGGTGTTGTAGTTAAGGCTTTGAAAAAGCTGAGTCTCTTTTAGAGATACTAACTTAAATATCAAGTGATATGAAGGCAGGGATTGGCTACAAAGTAATCGAATGGGGGAGGGGAATGAGGAAGTGGATTGGGAGGGGGGTACAGAAGAAACACAAATGGCCCTCAAAGATCATCGCTGAAAATGAATGATGAGTACTTGGGATGAACTTTAGTAGCTCTCTCTCCTTTTATAGAGGGTGAGGCAAAAGTAGGGTTACAGTTGTACATACACAAAATAATTATATTTGTATTATTATTTCTTAATTATTGTATCATTTCCATACAAACAACTGTAAACCTACTTTTACCCCACCCTGTATATGTTTCAAATATTCTGTAGCAAAAAATAATGTTTTTAAAAAAGCAAGTGACACTGGAACTTCCGGTCAAGATGGCAACATAGGTAAATACAGTTTGCCTCCTTGGACAACCACATCAAAACTGCAACTTAATTATAGAACAACCATCACTCAGAACCAGCAGAAATTGAGTTTAATGGGAGTAAGAGAACTATAGAATTAAAGAAATACATACATCCAAACTGGTAGGAGGGGCACATACACGGAATGGGTTAGTCCCACATCCACATATGATAGATAAAAGCTCAGGGAGTATATCTCAGGAGTGAGGAGTCCCAGCCCCACACCAGGCCCCACAGCCTAGGGTATAAGAAAGACAAATCCCCATAACCTCTGGCTGCAAAACGCAGCAGGGATTGAGTTGGAAGAAAGGACTTCTGGAGTCCCAAGCAGTTTCTCTTAAAGAACCCGCACACAAACTTACTCACACTCACTCTCTCTGAGCTCCAGCACCAGAGTAGCAGCTTGAAAGGTACCAGTGGCATATGGGGAGGACCTGCAGTGACTGGCGTCAAGGTGAAAGCTGGGGAACAGCTTTCCCCAAACAGAAAGGCAGGTAGAGCCACAGAGCCAGCAGGTGGGCACCATGTCTGAGCCTCCGTCAACCTGGCTAACACTGTTGCCCTGCCCTGGAGGTCCCCTGAGGCTCCATCCTACCCAATTTATAGCTATTAACAGTAGCTTTTTCACATAAATGGCTAGTCTTGGCTCATGCTTCCCAATTTCCTAAATCCTTTCAAACAAGCAACAGCTGGCCTCAGTGAGCCCCAGGCCTGGAACTAGCAGCAGCCAGGATAGATTCATCACTTGGCTTCACCTGGGAATGTCCAAGCCCAGCACAAGTAGCAACCTATTCAGGTTGCTCTACAACTCAGCCAGGGTGCCACAGGCAAAACACAGGTGGGGGCTGACCTTGGCCTGTACCACCCAAGAAACTCCAGGGCCAGTGAACAGCTATAGACCAGGTCAGAGCTTCACCATCCTGCCCTGCACAGCTAATCTCCCATGGAGGGTGGAGGTTGGTGGTAAGTGGTCACAGCCAATACTTGCAACTGACTGGCCTGGGTAAATCCCTCCCATTGACCTGTCAACAGCAACCAGGCTCAACCACAAGAGAAGGGTATACTCAGCCCACATGGAGGGCTCACCTCAAGTACCCAGTTTGGGTGATAGGGGAGACTGTGCCACTGAACCCTACAGGACATCTACTATGTTAGGCCATGCTACCAAGACACAAAGTCATAGCAACTCTACCTAATACATAGAAACAAACACAGGGAAGATGCCAAAACAAGGAAACAAAGAAACATGGCCCATTTGAAAGAAAAGAGAAAAACTCCAGAAAAAGAACTAAACAAAATGAAGATAAGAAATCTATCAGATGCAGAGTTCAAAACACTGGTTATAAGGATGCTCAAGGAACTTAGTGAGGACCTCACCAGCATGAAAAAGATCCAGTCAGAAATAAAGGACACACTAATTAAAACAAAGAACAATTTATGGGGAAACAACAGTAGAGTGAATAAAACTAAAAATCAAATCAATGATTTGATACACAAGGAAGCAAAAAACAACCAATCAGAGCAACAAGAAGGAAAAAGAATCCAAAAAAAATGAGTATTAGTATACACAGCCTCTAGGACAACATCAAGCTTCCCAACATTCTCATCATAAGGGTGCAAGAAGAAGAGAGAAGCAATAAACTGGAAATCCACTGACAATGAAAGAAAACTCCCCTAATTTGGTGGAGGAAATAGACATGCAAGTCCAGGAAGCACAGAGAGTCCCAAACAAGATGGATGCAAAGAGGCCCACTCCAAAACACATCATAAATAAAATGCCAACATTAAAGATAAAGACAGAATCTTAAAAGCCTCAGGAGAAAAGGAGTTAGTTACCTACAGGGGAGTTTCCATGACCCTGTCAGCTGATTTCTCAAAAGAAACTTTGCAGGCTAGAAGGGACTGACAAGAAATATTCGAAGTCATGAAAAGCAGGAACCTACAGCCAAGATTGCTCTACCCAGCAAATATATCATTTAGAATTGAAGGGCAGATAAAGAACTTACCAGACAAGAAAAAACTAAAGGAGTTCATCATCACCAAACCATTATTATATGAAGAGTAATGGGCTTACTTAAGAAAAGAAAATCAAAACTATGAACAATAAAATGGCAATAAATACATACCTGTCAACAACTGAATCTAAAAAACAAACTAAGCAAACAAGAAAAACAGAGACAGAATCATGGATATGTAGAGCATTTTGTGGTTGCCAGATGGGAGGGGTGTGTGAAAGAATGAGTGAAGAGGTGAGGGCATTAAGAAGTACAAATAGGTAGTTACAGAATAGCCATAGGGATGTAAAGTACAGTGTAGGAAATGGAGTAGCCAAAGAACTTATATGTGTGACCCATGGATATGGACAATGGTGGGGGGACTGCCTGAGGGAGTGTGGGGTGTTGGGTGAAGGGGGAAATCAGGACAACTGTAATAGCACAATCAATAAAATATAATAAAGAAATAAAAATGTTTTACAAAGAAAGCAAGTGTGCCTCCTCCATGTTCTTTCTCCTCCCAAGTTCACATCTGGAGGTCAGTGTTAATGAGGCCCTTGAGGATGGAAGGAGCCACAGGATGGAAGAAACCTAGGTCCTCATGGAAATTCATCAACCAACGGTGGACGTCAACTTTAGACCATCAGGTAAACGAGAAATAAATTTCTGTTGTGTGTGAGCCATTACAACAGTTTAGGTCTGCTTGTTTCTACGGCCTACTCTGCACATAAAACATAGCAATAAACGCTTTGGTTCTGGTCCATAACTTAATCACAGGACCTTTCCAAAATTACTCTTTCATCCAGATGATTTTCCCTCCTCTTGCTATTTGTGCAGTCTAGCATCGAGGCTTCATAACAAAAATGCCAAGTACAGTGTTTTTAAATGTTAGACAATGTCTGTACCCACCTTAGAAACCTTCTACAGGGAGACCAGGTCAATTAATCAACATCCTTTGAGTGACTCTTAGGTGACTCTGAGTCAGCCACCTAATCGTACTAACCCCTGCCACAATACTCCGCTCTGTCTAGAGATTACTGTGTTCCTGCCAGATGCCTTGTTAACTCTAACTAGGTAACAGATGGTTTGGTCTACAACCTGTTAGAAAAAAGGAAATAAGATCAGATTTTATTTATTCCCAGTAAACCCACACTAATTCTATTGATCACTTTCCATTCTAAGTGGTCACAAGCAATTCCCTTAATAATTTCTTCTAGAATCTTGACTGGCTTCAGTTGCCAAGCTCACCAGGCTTGGCAGGTCAATAACAGAGGGGGTGCCAACCTTCCATTTGCAAAAATCAAAGCTGTTTTTGTAGGTCTCCAAACTTCCACCAGCACTCCCCTCTTCCACAGCTCCCCACATCCGCTCCCAGCAGCTCGATGTCCACACCTGGAAACCACCTGGGGAATACTTCCTTAGCCTCAAGATACTTTAAATTATTTAGAGAACCTCAGCATCTGAGCTTTGATTCCCCTTTTATCAGTGTGTACAGGGTGCATTCTACCATTCTTCTTGAGAACCTCTTCCTTGAGAGAGAAGACAAGCCAAATAACAGAGCCATTCTACTTTTCCGTGTCCATTACACATCAAATGCTTTTTCTGTAGCTGTTAGTTGTTTGCTTTGGGGAGAAATGGCAGGTTCCTGATTCCTTAAGCCCTTCCAGCTCACTCTGTGTCCCGGCGCACCTCCAGCTTCTTGTGGAACGTGTGCAGGAGACACACCGACAATTTACGAGTTTATTATAAATGATACAACTCAGGAGCAGCCAAACAGAAGAGATGCATAGGATTGGCGGGGAGTGAAGTCCAAGGCTTCCGTTGCCCTCCAGGCACGCCACCCTCCCAGCACCTGACAGTGTTTCCACTGTCAATCCCTGCTGCGTTTTGCAGCCATATGACAGTGTTTCCAATGTTGGAAACCCAACATTCTGGGCCGGCTACTCCAGTCATGGTGACTGCCCTGTCAGTCCTTTCTTCCAACTCAATCCCTGCTGCGTTTTGCAGCCATATGACAGTGTTTCCAATGTTGGAAACCCAACATTCTGGGCCGGCTACTCCAGTCATGGTGACTGCCCTGTGCACTGCAGGGTGAGTAGCAGCATCCCTGGCTCTATCCTTCAGAGGCCAGTGGTACCTACCTACATCCCCGATTGTAACAATCAAAAATGTCCCCAGATATGGGGAAAATCACCCTGGTGGAGAACTAACATTTGCTCATTCTACCAAAGTGAGCCAGTGACTGCCACCTTTGTCTCAAGGGGCTGTCAACTCTGTGGCTCTGGCTGAGGGCAAAGCTGTCATCGTCTGGGGCAGGGAGGAAGGGCAGTGGGAGCACAGAGCGGGACCCTGGACTAGTCTGCTTATTTCTTGCTGGTAGAGACAGAACAACCCCAGGGAACATTATCTGCTCCCTTGGAATAAGCACAGTGTCTCTCCCAGGACTGCAAAAATCAACCCACAACATTTGGTTTGCAAAACAGCCCTTCCCCACATCTGCTCTGTTCCCCTTCAGTCTCCTGAAAAAGTGTCACCCTTCCCCTGGGTCCAATGCAATGATGACGGTTTACGTTTATATTGTCAGTTCCGCCAGGAGAGGATGTGAAGAGCTAAACCACATAGGGCACTTTCCAGAAGCTATCAAAACTCAGGAGCATCAGAAGGTCACATCGCTAGGAAAGACTTGGGTAACTGAAGAGGCTTTCTCCCTCTCTCTCCTCTCCCTCCCTTCTCTTTTTCCCTTGTCCCTGCTCCCTCCTCTCCTTGTCCTTCACTAAGGGAAATTGTGCCAAGTTCGGGACTCTAGACACTTTTAGATACCTGACCTCTGACCTGAGATTTGGTCCCTGCGGAGGAGATACTGACCTGCAGTGGAAGCAGCCCAGGAATTAGCAGCAGGAGTCCTGGTCCACTTCATGTCTTCTAGGTGCAATGGGCAAAGTTCTTCACCACCCTGGGTCTCAGTTTCCTCACATACGAAATGGAGAGAACACGTCTACCTGCTCTATCCACCTCACGGGGTTGTTCTATGAAGTCAGCAAGCCAGTGTTGGCGTTTGGCTCTGTAAATTGCAGAAAACTATACAAGCTGCTCTGGCCCTAGGGCCACCGTCTCCAGTAGCCACGGGCCTAACAATCCGCACGGGATAAAAGTGAGAACAGTAGGAGAAACCTGAAGAGACTGTATTGGCCACGTAGCAAGTGCCATGGAATAGGAGCTAAGGTTTCACCTAGATGTGTAAGTTCCAGTATTATAGCATATTTCCAAGACCCCTCCCATTTTGTCTCCTTCAGGCACAGCACAGTAATCATTCACGTCTGAATGCGAAGGAAATGGGGGGAGGGGGTGGAAAACATTTCAGGAGACAAAACGTGGCTACCAGCTATCCTTCTGTCTTAAGGAACCCAGAGGCCTTACATCCTCCTTCGCCTTTCCAAAGAGACCACAATAAACTCCTAAAATTATCCTGTCGAACCTCAAAAATCCTAAATCTACAACCCAGGTGGGGAAGGACCAGATGAGTGATATATATACTGCCTTTCCCCACACACAGCCCTATTGCCCATATGTTGTGGAATTCAAGGTCAGGAGTCAAGATTATCTAACAGAGGCCGTCTAGGTCAATGTGCTGGCTGGGAAGGTGCAGAGGGAGGCTGGCATCCATGCGTCTGGCCGTCCAGGTCTGCCGCACTCCGGCCGAGGATGGAAAATGGGCTCATGCTGCCAGGAGTAGCTCCCAGTGGACAGAAACTTACCACCTTTTGGGAATGAGAAACTGAGGCTCCACGGTTTGACCAGACACTAGATTAATAACAACTCCTGCTATCACCGCCCACTGAGGTTAACTAAGCACCGGGCACTGACATAAAGCTCTTCATACAGTGTTTCATTTAACCCTCCCTAAGTAAACAAGAAGAAGAGGACACAGTGGCGGGGGCACTTGCCCAAAGTAACACCCGCTGTGAGCAGCAGAGCTGGGTTCAAACGCAGGTCTGTCCACCGCTTCCACCTTCACCTTCGCCATGCACACGCCACCCTCCGGACGCCGAGCACTGCCTCTCCCCAGCAGGCAGCTGCAGGCTGCGTGTTACTCAGTGTTCACGGTAATAAAGTCACAAACTCGCGGCGGCTCCCAGTCCAGCCAGGATGGACTCCCTGCCCCTCATCCCCCACCTAGCCTTCTTCCCCACTGCACAGGAGGGCCAGGGCAGGGGCTCGAAGCAAGGTAGCAAATGGCCTTTCTGAAATATTTGGTGGACGAAATAAATAATGAACCCAAAAGTTAAATTCACTTCCTGTTTAAAAATCTAAACATTCTTCTTTGAAACGCCAAGTGAAAGAGATAAACCCCTAGCAAAGCAGTTCAAGAAACGGGGGACATGGGTGGCACCAGACGTGAACTGGACTCCCTGCAGTGGACATTTCGCCACATCGACGAATATCACATCACTATGTTGTACACCTGAAACGAATACAATCCTGAATGTCAATCATACCTCAATTTTTTAAAATAATTAGTTAAAAAAGAAACGGGAGAAAAGAGAAAGCAGGAAAATAATAAATATTAGAAACAAGACTACAAATATAGGAGCAATTAAATACTCTATGCAAATACCTGCCTATGACAATAAATTTAAATAATGAGATGAAATTGGTGGCTGTTAGTAAGGTATGAATTACCAAAAGAGACCCAAGAAAAGGTAGAACTAAACGATAACCATAAAATTACTGGAAAAACATGTCAAACATCTACCACTGCAGTAGGAACCAAGACCGGATGGTTTTGCCCACAAATTCTACCTGTCCTTCAAAGAACAGCTAAGTCCCACACTAATCAAATTACAACAGAGCATAAAAGGTTTTTTTTTTTTAATTTCCAAATCATCTTGGGAGGTAAGTGAAGGGGTTCAACACAGGCCGTCCCAAGATGTGCTACTTCGGCATGTGGATCATTTTGAACTGAAGGCTATGGAGCCCCTGTGGGCTCAAAGGAAACTTCTTCCTCTCCCTAAGAGAACTGAAATTATAGGCTTTGCCCATAATAAGAGTTATCACCAGAAGAAACTTCTTATAGATAGAAACTTCTTATCTATACGGCATGCGGAACTTCTAATTACTGATCACCTGCCCTTCTCACCATCCTGCAATGTCCTCCCTCCCCTCTGAAGCCCCAGGGCTCTGACCTCCCCCTTAGCTCAGGATGCCGTGTACACCTCATTTTACCCATCTGTGTCTGAACCTCTCATGTGTGTGGGGGGGATTCCCGTATGTATGTATATCATTAAATTTGGGGTGGGTGGGGCAGGGGAAAGTGGTGGCGGGAAAATGAAGACAACTGTGTGTGAACAATAAAAATGCAAAATAACCTAATTAATTAGGTTAATCAATTAACCTAATTAATTAGGTTGTTTTCTCTTGTTAGCATGTCTCATATCAACTTGATCATTAGACCAGCCAGAAGAACCTAAGAAGATAGAGGAAAGCTTCTTCTTCCCCCACATAAGCATAATCCTGACTCAAAATATAATTTTTTTAAGTGAAAAAAATTGTAGGCCTACATTACTAATAATATGTGGACAAAACATTACATAACATATTAACAAACTGGATTTAAATGTGTATTTTTAAAGCGTAACGGCAAGTTGGGTTTATTACAGGAATTTTAGGATGGTTTAGAATTCTAAGATTGTTTAACATGAGGAAATCTATTAATGTAATTTATTATATCAATAGATTGAAGAAGAAAAATTTCACATGTCTATTTTGGTAGATGCCAGAAAAGCATTACATAAAAATCCCAAGTAAAATTGAAATAGGAAAAGAAATCCTAAATTTGAGAGAGTATTCATCGTGTAACAATAGTAACATCACATTAAATGAGGACACACTGCTCAAGTTTTAAAAAAAAAGGAAAACCACCTGTCATCACCACTGTTTTTGAGCACTGTTCTTGAGGTCCTCAAATTATTATTTCTAGATTTTATTCCCAGAAGATCCAAGCACTTCAACTAAAAACCTATTAGAATACAAAGCACCTAGCAACACAACTGAATACAAATCAAACATACAAAAACCAAAGCTTTCCTTTTCCAAAGCAATAATAAATTAGAAAACATAATGGGATAGTAGATGCCTCTCAAAATATAAAGCAATATACAAAATATGAATAAAATTAATAAGACATAGGCTGGTTATTTAATAATCTAGACAATAATATGGATCATTTACTTAATGATTTCTTGATTTTGTGTGTGTGCGTGTACAACACAGAATCAGTGGGTTTTGTGGCTACAAGAGACCTTAAAAATTTTTTAGCCCACTCCCCTTATTAGCTGAAAAGGAAACTGTCTCCCAGAGAGTTTGCACAACTGGAGTATCCTCATTAAGTTTATACGAAGCTATAGGTGAAAGCTGGACTCCAAATCTAGTCCGTCGCTCTTCCCACTGTATTCTGCTGTTTCCATTAGAGGATTTCAAATGCCAAAAGAATCATTCAAAATGCTGTTGGACTTGAGAAAAATAATTGGCAGGTGCCATGGAGGTTATGTGATTGTTTCACATGCCCTAAACCGTCTTCGTGCACCAGGACCTACAGGGCAGAACGAACGTAGTGTGTTCTTCTGTCACACCAAACTGGAGGCGACCGGGGCTTCCAACAGCCGGGACACCGTTTCCGACACAGTAAAACCTGGCGGCCGGGATGCCTGGGCACAGCTTGCAGTGCGCCTCCTCTGCAAACTCCCCAAAGTGTCCATTGAAATCTGGGCAAAAATAATAACGAAAGTGTTCTGAATTTAAATCCATCGGTCTTCCACCCTCTAAAGAAGCTCCTTTATCCCATTGGTTTCTAGCATCAGTCAATCCTCACAATAATTCATTTTCTAATGAAAATCAATCCGCCCCTGGTTCGTAAGCCTGGCTGGACAGCCTTCATTCTCGTGTGTCATGACAGCCTGAGAAACAGCGAATGAGAGCGGCCGGGTCTCAGAGGAGGACACTCGAAGACTGAGACAAGAGAGAAGAGGATCGCCCAGGGCCTCGGGAGGGGGGAACCGTGACAGGCAATTCACAACTCAGTCCCTGAAAGAGCGATGAGTCCAGCAAGACATCGGAGGTGATGCCAACGTGAGGTTATTCTCGAGCTTAAGGACAGGACCCAAAGATGTTCTCACCATCACCTTCGTGAACGGAAGGAAGTTATTAGTTTAAAAGAAAAACACTGCAGTTTCTGGAAGTTTAAATTCCAAACTTTTCGCCAATCATATTTCTCCAGAAAAATTAACTATCCCGTACATATTAGGGGCAGATTTAAAAAACCAGGACTTGGATGTAGACCATCCTATTTTCTTTTGGGAAAATAGCTTCTCTTTTTCTCTACACAACTGTTGAAAAGGTGAGTCCTTTCAACATGTGCATTGGGCATCTGTTGATTTAGCCTCTTTCTCCTCCCATTCATAATGCTAAGAATACCCCAGATTTTCTGTGAGAAATTGCACCCCCCAATCCTAAGACTATGGTTTAGGGGACACTGACACTGCCCCTTAGCAAGACGGCTAGACCACCAGGAAGCCCTCCCGGTCAGAAACCCACACACTGCTACAGTGCCTGGTCTGCGTGGCACAGCCCACCCGCTCCACATGGGACCCTTCCGAGCCAGAGCGAAGTCAGGGCATCTTCTCCGCTCAGACGCAATCCGGTCTGTTCTCTGTCCCTTCTACCAGCCCCGACTCAGGAAGAAGCAGACACAGGTAGGTAACGGAGAATGTACTTCGTGAGCAGAGTGAGCCTCCGCCCCCACAATACTGCAGGTCCCCGGAGCCACGGGATAGAGGAGGGAAGAGCTTATAGCGACTTTACAGTTCTGACTGGGACCCGAGTTGAAAGTAAGTAAAGTTAAAGAATTTTCCCAAGATTTTATCAAGGGACCAGAAAAAAGAAACTGACAAAGTATGTATGGCTAGAGGCAACGACTTAAATAAAAACGAGTTCTTGTTTTTATCCCCACTGAGTTTAACAGCTTTTGGGTTTTTTTACTTTAACAACGAAAGCATGATAGTACAGGAACACAAGAAAGGCCATCAAAAGCCTCCAGTTTTCTGTTTAGAATCCCAGGAAGATAGCAGATGGAGTTAAAGCAATAGAAAAAATCAGCACTGAGAACACCCCACCCCAAGAGCTGGGACGAGTGAGGCTCATCCCATGATCCCTAGAGAACTCCGACGTGGCGGAAGACAGAAACCAAGTGCAGGAGTTGGCAGGTGACCACGACCAGGAAGATTCATTAAAACACTGCATTCGGGTCACAGCTAATCAGTGTTTGCCTGGAGCTGTGGTGGGTGGGTGGGGGTGGGGGGACCAATTTCAGAGAGGCGCAGGGGGACTTTGGGGATGATGAAAATGTTCTGTATCTTGATTGAAATGGTGGTTACATGACTAAGTAGACTGTACACTTAAAATGGGTGGTTTTTATTACATGCAAACTATATCAGATGTGTAAATAAATGAAGACCAACCACATGAGAAAAGCAACAACTGCTTATTCGGAGTACACTATGGCACGAGTCAGCCACGACCACTTGCATCTGGCAGATGTCAAAGGTGGGCAAATGCCCAGGAAAGCTTCATAATGGGGAAAGAGAGAAGGCTCTGAGCAGGCCCTGATCGAGGCTGTTGGCACGGGAAAGCTAGAGGCAGAGAGCTAGAAGCAGGGAACAGTCACCTACGTGACTGGTTAGGGGAGCATATTGGGTGGGCTGAAGTTTACTTAGTTTTTCCATACGATGGCCCTAGTAATGCTTAGCTGTCTTTAGCTGCATTAGAAACAATTTTGTTTGATTGTATCCTGACAGCTGTCATGTCAGCATGCATTTAAAAAAACCTTATCAAAATTGGTGAATTTTTGTGCAGTCATTTTAATATTGAAGAAGAAAGAAAATACACAACACTTACAGCATATTATGCTTTATTATTTCAAGAAAAGTAAAAACACAACTGAAATGCAAAGAAAGACTCGTGCAGTGTATGGAGAGGGTACTGTGACTAATCGAATGTGTCAAAAGTGGTTTGCGACGTTTCTTGGTACTGTTGACATTTTGGCCAAATAATTATTTGCTATGGGGCTGGCTTATGCATTGGAAGATGTTTAGCAGCACCCCTGGCCTCTATCCAGTAGAAGATAGCGGACATACTCAAAATATCCAAATCAATGAAGTTATTGATGAAAATGAAAAATGTGTCTTTTATTTTACAGGAAAAACTACACGGACTTTCAGAGCAACTCAACATTTGGCTCTCTCTCATCGGTCCTAAGTTAGAAACAGGAGTAAAAACTAAGGACGCTGTTAGTTATTGATCAAGTCCTGGCCATTGGAGCCAATTATTACAGAAGTTAAGGTTTAGTTTCCTGGGTTGTCACCAGCGATAGCAGTCTGGCTTCCTGCAGGTCTGACTCAGCACGTTGGCTTCCTGGGCTGGCGCTGTTGACAAGGGGTTGGTTTCCTGGGCGGGTTGCTGCTGGGTGTGGGTCAAAGCTCTATTTTCATATGAATGGCCATTGCCTATTTGTATATTCACTCTCTCACTTCATAAAGCTGATTTTTTTAAAGAGATTTAAAAGACCTGTTAACCAGTAGAAAGGTATGGATCTTGTTTGGGGTCCTGACTTAAATAGTTTAGGGAAAAAGAATTTCTAGGACAAGTTGGAAAATATGAACATTATCTGGGTATTTTATGCTTTAAGCCATTCTTGCTAACTTGGGGTGTGAGTGATGATGGTATTGAGGTACATTTAAAAGGGGAGTCCTCCTCTCTTAGATTCATATTAAAATGTCTACAAAAAAATTATGTAATGTCTGGGACTTGCTCCAAAATAGTTTAGGGAGTAGTTATAATGAAAGGGCATATGGAGGAAATAAGATTGGCCACAAGAATTGGGTGGAGATATAAGAGGTTCATTATACTTTTCCTTACTGTTTTGTATGTTTAAAATTTTTCACATTAAAAACTTTAAAACAATCATACACATAGAAAGAAGACCAAGAGAAAATTCAACCATGTGTTAAGTTGCTGATGGTTTTTAGAATTAATATTGTTGGTGATTTCTGTATTTTCTCCATACTTTTCTGTATTATAAAAAACTAAGAAACATCTGATGTTTTAGGGGTATTGTGTTGTTGTAATGCCACCCCCCCTTCAAGGATCACCTCCAGTCCTCTCTCCCCCAGGCCTCCCCGAGCCTTTCCACCAACAGCTGGCTTCCTCTGCTGAGCACCTGTGAAATTATGACTTTTTCTCATTAGCAGTTGGCACATGTTATCTTTGGATATTTATTTATATATATATTTAGTTCAGTTTAGAAGGATCCCAAGACCACCCTTAGGTTTAATTTTCATTAGGAGGACAGAACTCAGAAAATTCATTACAGTTATAGTTTATTACAGTAAAAGGACTCAAGTTAAAATCAGCCAGTAAAACAGACTCATAGGACAGGGTCTGGGAGAGACAAGACATGTGCTTCCGGTTGTCCTCTCCCAGAGGAATCACGTGGGCAAAGCTTACAGCTCCCGGCCACCATGGACGGCATCACACACACAGTGGCGGCCACCAGGGAAGCTCGCTCCAGCCTTGGGGTCCAGGGTTTTGATGGGACGTGGTCATGTCGGCATGAAGGACCACCTGTGTGCCTGACCTTAGTCTCTAACCCTAGAATCTATGATTCTAGGCTGTGAATCATACCATGGGCCCCCACTCTGAATCATACTGTTTGCATACACTACCTGGTATGAACCAAGGTCTCCAGGTGGACAAAGACCCTCTTACCAGGCAAGGAATTCCAAAGCATTCAAGGTTACCTCCCAGCTGCCGGGTGAGAGCGGAACCTTTCTTTGGGCCAGGTTCATCCTTTACTGGGAACTGTTCTGTCTAGATCTTCAAGCCCCTGAGAGCAGAAACACCATCAGATTCCCATCACCACTATGACTGAACATGTGCCTTGCACTGAGAAGGGGAAGGCTTGCCTCTGAGGCCCTTGCCCCACTGACACTCGCCGAGAGAGAGGACTGATGGTCCACCGGAAGCTGAAGAGCCAATGGAGCTGGAGATTCCCATGTAAGAAACAGCCTGGTGGTGTCTACGGCCATACCACCCTGAACGCGCCCGATCTCGTCTGATTTCGGAAGCTAAGCAGGGTCGGGCCTGGTTAGTACTTGGATGGGAGAAACAGCTGGTGCTAAGGAAACCCGAAACCCGAAAGCCAGGAGGGCGAGAAGGAAGCAGCTCAGGGAACCGAGTGAAAAGGAATTCAGGATAAGCATCGAAAAGGCAAGTAGAGCAGGGAGTTCTGCAGACCAGCAGCAGCAGCAGCATCCCCTGGGAGCTCATTAGAAAGACAAATTCTGCAGACAACTGTACTTGAACAACAATAAAATAATTTGAAAAAAATAAATGCATATGAAGTTAAAAAAAGAAAAAGAAAGACAAATGCTAGGGTGCCGCCCCAAACCACCTGGCCAGAGTCTGTGGGGTGAGGCCAGCCACATGTGGCCGAGCAAGCTCTCTGGGTGTCTCCTATTCGCACGGAAGTTTGAGAAGCGTCGGTGCAGAGAATAGTCAGGTTTGCCTGACACACTCCATGGGAGGGAGCAGGGGGGCCTCCCAGGAGATGGGACTGGGGAAGGTCCAAGAGGAACCCACAGAGGAGAGGACGGTGTGGCTGGGCACCGGGACCCTGGAGAAAATCGAGGTCCCTGGGAGTCACAGTTCCAACGGCTCAGCTTCACTGAGAACCTCAGATCCCACCTGGTCGAGCAGACGACACTCAGAAATGCCACACTCCCATGAAAGACCAGGGCAGGGAGACTTGTTCGCAAGGACAGAGAAGGCATCGAGGTCTTTAGCTTCCAGAATGAAGACCCTCTGATGTCTGAAACCAGCAATAGGACACAGACCAAGGACCCAAGTGATGAATCAAGGTACCAGTATTTACGAAAAATTAAGGTACAGTGTTTTATAGATGCTAAACCACTATTTGGTCTGAACCAGTGTCTGCTTTAACAGCTCACTTTTCTCTCTCATCAAGCTCACGTCCTCATTTGCGCCCAGTTTATTAGGAAAAATAGATAGGGGCAGGGAAATTTGCATAACAATGATCTCCTCTCGCACTGAAGACACTCTTAATCAGAGAGCTGACAACATAATGGACTGTTCATTAGCTCCTTCAAGAATAATAAGTCCCAGCCGAGCGAGGGGCCCCGCCTGGGTCTGAAATCAGGGAAACCACAGACGAGCATGTGAGAAACACCCGGAGGCTGTAGCAGATTCTCTTACGAAGGAGCTGTCTGGGGGGGTGCACTGGGCATTTTGCAGAAGATTATCACCCCCTTTGAAAGCATAAGAAGTTTCATTTAGGGTTCTTTTAGACAAAGAAAAATGAATAATGAATTTGGCATTTTCATTAGGTAGCATTAAAAAAAAATGCAAATCTGTCGCGGGCGCTCCCAGCTGGAGAGCTGCACTTGTGTGAAAAACCACCCAGAGGACCCACCGAGGTGGACATGCTGTGGACAGGCCCTCTGTTACTCTCGTTACAGGGGAGCACACCCATGGCGGTGGGTGGGTGCGAGAAAGACGGTGCCCCACCTCCAGCGTTGGTGCTATTGATACTTACAGGGCTAGGGAGGGAGTCGCGTGTGAAAATTCTACACTTTCCTGATAAACACAGGGGCCTTGAGAGGGCTGGGACGTCCAGATACAAACTGTTTTCCTCATGTCTTATGGCTACTGGCCAGGCAGCCACCTGTTCTCCGAGGTCATAGGGGGACCGTGTCCTGAGTTACCCCATAAAATCATGTCTGTGTTTTAAAGAGGAGGCATCAGGAAATGATTGCTGAGTGAACAAACCATCCCAAAATTCAGTGGGTTGAGCAACAACCAGCTATTATTTGCTCATGCGTCCGGAGGCTGGAGGACAATGACTCTCATCTGCACTCAGTAGGGTGGCTCTGTTCCACGTGTCGCTCGTGTGCCTTGGACTCGTGGGCCAGCCCAGGCACAGTCTTTTCATGGTGGTGGCCAGGACATAAGAGATCAAATAGAAACCCATACCGTCCCTGGGTCTCCGAGGCTCAGACCTTGGTCCTTCTACTTCCTTCTATTGTCCAAACCAAAGTGCATGACTAAACCCAAAGTCAGGGGGCAGGGAAATGTGTTCCACTTTTATGGGAGAAATGCAAGGTCACGTGACAAGGAGGGTGGGTAAGTGTTGGGGCAAGAGCTGGGGTCAACGCAATCCAATCCTATAATCCAGAAATGCAGTGTTCCTAGGGGAGAATGCATTTTCCCATAATTCGTATTAATAGAAATTCCCCCTTATGATTGGACACAGTACTTTGATTATTTTTTTATGAAACTTTATTTCAAGGTGATAGGAATGCATGTGGCTCCAAACTGCCTTACCAGTCTCACCTCCATAAATGCCCTGATATACACAAAACCTCCCCTGGCACCCAAGTGGCCAAATTATTGGTTTCCCAATATGGCCTATAATTCTACACCTCCTTGCTTTTGCTTAAAGCAGTGGTTCTCAAAGTGTGGTCCTGGACCAGCAGTATCAGCGTCACCTGGGAACAGGTTAAACATCCAAATTCTAAGTTCTTATACAAGACTGGCTGGATGAGAATGTCAGGGGTGGAAGGCCAGCAATCTGTGCTCCAGTCAGCCCGCCAGGTGGTTCTGACGCCGGCTTAAATGTGAAAACCGCGGGCTTAGGGGATCACTGCTCCACCCCTAGCCCTTGAAGAGGACACTCAACTCTGCACCTGTGGTCGAGACCCGCGCCAATACCCGCTGTAGAGTGCTCTCTACCAACACCTCCTCCAGCCAAAACTACCTACAAACTCCTGAACTTCCCCTGCATTTATCATGTGTTCTCTGAATTATCAGTTACCTTTCATATTACCGCAACTTAACTCCCGAGCCCAGCTGCAGGTACTGGTAAGCAAGCCATTTACCATGGGAATTAGAGTCAGATGGGTGCAGGTTCCAATCCCAGCTATGCCCCTTACTCAGTGCAGGCCCTTGGACAGGTGAGTCTTCTCATATAAACATAGGGTTGATCATACCCTCCTGTTGCATGGTGTGGATACAAAAATGGAAATAAGCTAGAAAATATAAGCATGTGGCCCAGTGCCTGGCCAGTGGCCAGCATGGTGTCAAGAACCCAAGAGCTAACTCTTCTCAAAAGCAGCCAGAAGTGACCTCTGAAAATGGTTCACTACTCATTTGACCCAGAAAACTCCACAAAACCATGGAAATCAAGAGTTTCAAATCACCATAGTCACTTTAAGAACATGCATGCAATTGCCAGGCCATCACAGGTATGCATATCCAAACAGCCGCCAAGTGTCTGGGAGATGTCACATCACAGAAGCAATGTGTGCCACTCCATCTTTGCCAGGGTGGAGTTCGTAGGTGTGCCGGGCCAAACAGTGGGGCTGGGCACAGGGTTGGTGGCCCAAAAAGAGTGCTGCATGTTTGCTGCATGTGCTTGAAAACGCCAAGAGCAATGCTGAACCTGAGGGCCTAGGTGTGGGTTCTCTGGTCGTTGAGCACATCCGGGTGAACAAAGCTCCCGAGACGCAGCGCAGGATTTGCAGAGCTCACGGGTGGATTAACCCACAGATGCTCCCCCCGCCGCACCGAGATGCCCCACCGGAAAAGGGCAGATTGTCCCTAAACCAGAAGCGGAGGCTGCGCAGAAGAAAACAACATCCCCGGAGAAACTAAAGAAACAAAACCTTATGGCCCGGAAGTACATTCAGCATAAAATACATACTAATAAAAGTAAAAATAAAAATAACACAAGGGCCAGGCCAGTAATTGAGCTTCTTCACCTCGGCTTCTGACCCAGTGCAGCTGAACACATCAAATCCCTTGTCAAACATTTGCTCTGGTTTCAATACAAACGGGATTTCATTCTCTGTTCGGTCTCTCTCTCTCTCTCTCCCCCCAACCCCTGAGGACCTCAGAGTTTTCATATATCATTGTCAATGTAGCAAACATTCAGATCTATGAGAACTTTTATGAGTTTATTTGAGCCAAATTGACAATTGCCAGGAAGCAAAATCTCAACAGATTCAGAAAATGATCCATAAAATGGCAGTTTTACCATTTATTTTATGCATTAGAATCAAAAGGGAAGGCATAAATGGGTTACACGAAGTCCACTTAGGTGATAGATTAGGGAGGTGGGAGAAAGCAAGTGGGGAAATCTCTGGAATCAGACAAAAGGTAAAATAGAGAAGCACATACTCCTTTCACATGGAGGGTGCAGGGTAGTTCACCGTGAACATTCACAGCACACGGAGAGGGTGTTTGGGGAACAAGGGAACAGTGAGGGACTCTGTGGTCTCATGCTCTGGTGGGAGGGTGTGCCCTGAGGGGTCTGGACGAAGGGGCTACCTCTGACATTCTGAAGGAATGTTACTTGAGATGCAAAACAACTATCTATAGACAGGCTCACGTAAGGTCAAGACTGTCCTTTGTCAAGGAAGATACGGGCCTGGGACATGACTACCCACCTTGACTCGCTTTTAGCTAAGAAGTTTTCATTTCAGACCAGCCTGTGTGATTTGTAAGGCCCACCCTGCAGCACCCCCGCCCACCGCCACCAGCTTGTCCGGTTCAGTACGTGGCCCCTTTGGCGTGCTCACCACACATTCTGCACTCTCTCTGCCTTACGTGGTCACAGGAGTGGAGCGCTGAAGGAGCAGAGCCTTGGTGCACCACGGCTACCATGCTCCTCCAGTCCCCGCGTGCCTGTCTGAGAAACAAAACAGACACTCCTGAGACCCAGATCTCTTTGTGAGTAGTCTCCTGGCCTTGCACCTCCTTCCGGTTGGGTTTACTAGAGGCAATAAGCCTGTTCTTCAATTTAAGAAGGGTGGACCTGTGGGCGTTCAGCTGTCATGCCTGTGCCGTAGGAGAACTCATTGATTCCCAACATGGGAGTGAACTAAATGTACGTTATCCCAGCTGCAATAATCCCCACCAAATACAGGAGGCGCCAGAGCTTTCTGAGCCGACTCCCGGACTATTGACGTGTTAGTCATTGTCATCCCTACGCCTTTGGCTAATTTGACTTCCTTGTGAATGCCCCAGAGGTTCAAGTCCAGTAGATGATAACTCATCTGAAGAGACTAGAATTAAAATGCCTTAATTTCAAAGGGATTTGAATTTGCTGCGCCCATAATTTTAGAGTTGTGAACTCTGGTTAAAACCGTGATGGAGAAAATATTTGTGAATTTAACCATAATTACTTTCATTCCATTCTAAAGAAATGCTAATTGTGAAGACAGTTTCTGTAAAGAAATCATTAAATGTTGGGGGGGAAGGTTTAATCGCTTCACATTTGGAAACAAAGGATTCATTTGCTGGCAGATAATGCAGATGCTAGAACTGATTTTCTAAGAGACAACATAATTCCGCTTTTTAAAAAAATATATATATACTATGGCCCTGGCTGGTGCAGCTTGGTGGATTGAGCATCACCTATGAACCAAAAGGTCACCAGTTCGATCCCCAGTCAGGGCACTTGCCTAACCCTAACCCTAACCCTGTGCTCCTGGAAAGCAGAGAAGAGGCTGACCACAAGGACCACCCTTCTCTAACAGATTCCCGGCTACATCCCACCCCCATCCTCCCTCAATGATGCCCTTATTTTTGAAAACCATAGTTTTCCTCCCTGTGCTCAGAAATGTTCCCTCATCAATGAGTATTCTCTATTGCAACAACCAGCATGAAATCATCTCAACTGTGTGGGGAACTTTGCCTTGGACAGAAGGGGAAAAAAACCTCTCTCGCATGTTTTCTCCCAACTGAAAATCAGTTTGTAAGTCATTAAGTCTGTGTCTACCTGGCATGAGGTACAAAGCTGAAACTAATATTCGGTGAGTCATCTCCGTTTGAACCTCCCAATCTCAAACCAGCCTCACCGACACCTACACGTACCCACACATTTGCGGTCATGTTCCAGCCAGATGTTTGGCTTAAGCACAGCTGTCAGTGCTGCCCGTTAGAAAGCTCAGCTCTTGGTTTTTCGCTATAAAACTTTTCTACTCCTCTGCCTGCCTCAGAGTCTCAGCCGGAAGCCAGTGACAGAGGCTGACTCTCTGGCCGTAGCAAAGCTTTGAATAAATAGCCTTTGCTTGTTCTCATTCGGGTGGTCTTCATTCATTTCCACGTTAGAGTTCATTTTGAAAGAGAACTTCGACACGGCCAAGGACTTACTCCACTAGCCCTGTCTAAATACCCAGCTGTGCAAAGGTCACGTTTCCTTGGGCCACTTTTCAACCAGCGCTAGCAGCTGGTTGTGAAATTAAGCTTTTATTGCTAAACATAAGTTATAATGATCAGAGGGGGAAAACGGGACCGGGCTCACCCACCAGGTAAGGGTCAGGAACTGCCCGTGACTCAGAGACGTACCCTGGAGAACTTGTCCATCAGCACCACCATCAGAACCTGTCCTGCAGGGTTATCATGAGGGTTAGGTAAGTTCATGCGTGCCGAGTGCTCCGGTCAGGGCCAGCGCGTCATCAGTGCTGTGTCAAAGTGGCCTCTTAGTCTCGCCTCACACTCTGGTCGTTGTCGTAAAGACTTCAGCCAAAGCATTACTCTGAACTCCGTACGTTTGCGTACCTGGGCCACAGGGGCCGTACTGGGCAGGTGGAAGTCTCTCGGGAATTCGGGATCTGGTCTTGCTCTGTCCAAGCTCAGGTCTCTTGGATTCATCTGAACTCACCGGGAAGGGAAAGCACTAAGTGTGCATCTCCGGGTGACTGAAATGAAAGAGGGACCTGCGGTTTCGGGCACAGGGGGCAGGAAAGGCCTGCTGTCCGGACTGAGAAAAGGAACTACTCTGTTGTGCGTTTTGGAGTGACGTGTTTATCTGTCACACTTGTTGTTTTAGATCAAATTGTGTCCCCACTCCAGAAGTTCTTATGTTGAAGTCCTGGCCCCCAGTACCTCTGAATGGGACCTTGTTTGGAAACAGGGTCTTTGCAGATATAATTAGTTAAGATGCAGTCAGACTGGAGTATGGTGGGCCCCTAGTCCCATATGACTGGTGTCCTTATAAAAAAGGACACATTTGGACATCGATGTGCGCACAGGGAGACTGCCCTGTGAAGACTGGAGTTCTGCTGCCAGAAGCCAAGGACCCCCCCTTCCCAGAAGCTCAGGGGGAGACAGGCCTGCACGGGTCCTTCCCGAGCACCTCCTGAGGGAGCCTGGCTTCGCCATGACCTTGATCTCAGACTTCTGGTCTCCAGCGCTGGGAGACGATACCTTTCTGCTGTTCCACCCCACAGTTCACAGCACTTTGTTATGGCAGCCCCAGGCAACCAGCACCTGCAGAAAAGCCATGTTGCTGCAAAAAGAATCCACCCACAGTTCCGCTCAAAGGCAGAGAATTAATAAAAATGTGAAATAAAGCTTGCCACCGGCCTTGAATTACCACTCCATAAAGCAGGACTTCCCACTCTTCAACACCGTGGAGGGCAATGGGCCCCGATCAGGCCTTCTTGGAGGGCAGTTTGACAGCCCTATCAACAAAGAACACAGACCCTTGGGCACAGAAACCGCATTCATAGGACTAGACCGCACACAGACGCCTGCATGAAATGCCATCTAGCTTTCCTACAAGCGCTGGTCAGACTCCCTCCCCACTTTTCTGAAAAGGACTCCCACCCTATCTCTACCCCAGGAATCTGCCATTCTGCTGTGAGTCAGAGGACAGAACATCACACTCACTGCCAGCCAGTATGTGACAACTCTCACTTGGTGACAAGAAGTAACACTGATGGAGGACTGCCTGGCGTCCATTCTTGCCTTTTAAACACGGCCCCCTGAGTCAGCCAGTCCCTTCGAAGAATAGTGGAGCCATTTTTGCTTCCCATGTAAAACTCTTTACTAAAATGTACTTTTTCCCTATACTCTTGGCCCGCATTGAAAGATACTGTGAGAAACAACCCTGGGAAGCTCACTATTCTATATTACTACATATTCCACATGAACATCTTTGAGGATATTATTTGCTACAACTCACGGAGCCTCCTGTTGAAGACCCATGGGAGAAGTGTCCCAGCTCTCAGTAACAAGGAGAGCCGTGCATCTCTGAAACGCTGGTTTGCGTTTCATCTTTCAAGGGACCACAGCCCTTGTTTACTCCTGAGCTTCAGAGGCTAAGGACCTCACAGTCGCACGTTCAGGACCAGCCCACGGCACTGTACGTGCTACCCTTCCCTTGGCCACCATTGGCTCTTTCGTATCCTTATTTCCCTTTGACCTCCATTTCTTTACTCTCCCTTTTTTATCTTGTTAAACTAAATATATTATTATAGGAGGGAATAATATCTTTTCTGGAACGAGGCAGGGGATCTATACAAGTAAAGTTAAGATTCTGGCAGTTTGCTACCCTGTTACATGAAGGCAGCGATGTGGGGTCCATTCGAGGGGCATGAATTAAACACAGACCTCACAGGGTTCCCAGGGGTTGGCTCTCAGGTTCCCAGGGCCACTCCCAGGGCTAACAGGATTCAGCCCTAGTGAAAGGTATGCCCTCCAAGGTATGATCTGTTGAAAAAGATGTTCCATGATGCCAGAAAAAAAAGAAAACACACAGTGGCTTTTGGTGTGAGCACAAGGCCAGATTCACTGAGTTGAGTGCTGGTGACCTGTGCTTCTCACATGGGGTAACTCTGTTTCTGGCAAGCTCTAGGCGGGTTCAACACTCTACTCCATGCGCCCACCCTGCAGCCCACCTCTCACCTCACCGGCCTCAGAATCAACTCTTCCACTCAAGTGCATTATCAACACACACCCAAAGTACTCAGCCTCTTCTCAGAACATTTCTTTCCTATTTCTCTGGGAACCAGATGGCCCCTAATCATACTCCTCCCCTGAAGGCAAGGCCACCATTTGAGAAAGTTCGTTAGGAGAGGGTGCCATTCATATAGATGAGGATGTTGTACAATGATCATTCTATTACATGACCATGAATCGTGGTCAAGGGGAGGCTGCTTTTCCTTCTGCACTCTCACATCGCGCACAGCCTAGAGGTTTAGGGAATAGAGCGTCCGTGATCAGACTTGACTATTCCTTGTGGTTCTCCCCCACCAGCCTCCTGGCCCCTCCTCCCCACTCACTGTGGCTTTGGCATTCGTCTCTCGCCTTTCTCCTCCCACTAACACTGTAATTATTCATGGTGATTCAGAGTAACTTGGATGACCCACCCCACTCTCTCAGACCATCCTGTTATTTTTCTTTTAATCTTAGCTTCAGTCACCTTTTCCTCTACTTCACCACAGCTTCTCAACTGAAATCATCACCAATAATGGTGCCACCTCCAAAACATCAATGTCAATCATCCAGCTCTTTGATCATCCCTTCCCACCTTCCCACTCACCTTCTCTAGCTTCCTTCTCTAGCAGAGACCTGGTGCAACCCACTGGGCCGACCACCTGTTCACTGTCCAGAAGCCCCATCCTGCCCTCCCTTCCTCGCCCAGTCTAAAGTCTGCGGTCCAGCACCAGAAAAACTTTCTTGCAAACATTCACCTCCCTTCTTGCTCTCCCCTTCCATCACACTCACCCCACAAGACCCAGGCTCGTTTCCCCCAAGCATGTGGTGGAACGTTCCTGGAGATACTCATGTGCCTGGGATGACTGGCCTCCAAGTCTTCGTGACCACAAATATCAAATGCACGCTCAACACTGACAGGCCACTTGGGAACATGCACAAGGGGGCCAACTTAAAATGTTTTTTAAATTCCTTGTGAAGGAATCAATAAATGCCTTAGAGTAACTGACCTGCTTCTAGGAAAGCCAAGAGTCACACAAATAACATTTGATCTTATACCTACCCGCCCACCAGGGCTCACCTAAATCTAGTCAACAGCACTCTTCTGGAGGTGTCCTCCTTCTTAGAGCTCAAAAGCCCATTCCTAAATCTCTCAGCCTGCACCATTCCTGGGAGGGACAGATAGGAAAGTATTTTGCAAAGTGCAATCACTCCTCCAGTGCAAGGGAGACAAACCACTATTGTCCTCATCCGATTAGCTTATTGAACATGTAGGAGGACAAAAAGAGACAGTGGGAAACTAATGAAACAGGAGCAATTTTCTAAAATCAGAACAAAAAATTACCAGTGCTCAGAAACGCAGCCCGTAGTTCCTGCGTGTGAAACCTTTCTATGACTTCCAGTCACGGAGAGAGTCCGTGACCTGTCCAAGCAGCGCCTTCCCCTTCATGCACCAGCGACACCAAACGCTCCAGGTTCTCCAGCTCACCACGATGGTCCCCACCTCTGTTTCCAGCGGTCAGCTTCCACCTCCTGTCCCTCCTCAGTGATGAAGACTTTATTTTCTCGCCTTTTTCTTGGGGCGGGGGGGTCACTTTGTTCTCTTTACTTCATATTCCTCTGTCAGTAAACTTTGCCTCCTTAGAAGTCTCTTCTGATTAATGTTCTTCTGGTTGCAACGAACAAAAATTGCTTGAGCTCTCTGCAGCAGACAAGACATTCACTGGAAGGGCATGCACCCCAAACTTCAGCTCATGGGCCCTCTACCCTAGGGAGCCTTTGGGGCCCTTCTGGGTCAAGTATCCACCTCTGTACTCCCACTGCATTCAGCACCAAGTTAGACCATGAGTTTCTGGAAGAAAGGGAATCTGTTCCCTGGTGCCAGTACTGAGCAGAGCAGGTCCTGAGAATTCTGTCAACACCTGTTGTACACGTACATGAATTATCAAGAAGGTAAATTCTTCCTGTTGTCCTATATAATGGATAGTGATCATGGCGAACCCCAATTTTTAAATTCCTGAACAATTGTTCTTGCCCATGGAATCCTATTTCTCAGCAGTCAATTTCAGTCAATTTCATACATACTCATCCTGCCTTGAGCGCTCTGGCACCTTCTCCAGCAAAACAAATTTTTCATTTGAACTTGAGATTGCTTCATTTATCAATATTATGTTGCTCTGGAATACAAGGCCGCTTTCATTATTGTGGACTCAAAGTTATCTGGTGAGATGAACACTTAATTAGAAACCATCTCATAGGTTTTCAGATCTCAGGATGTTTTTCTCAAAGGACTGAGGTTGAATGACATGCTTGGCATTTATTTAAATAGTCAGCGCTTTTTACTGTCCCCTTCCTTAAGTAGCTGGAACTGGGCTAAACATTTTACACGTATAATCTTAGTTAATCCCCATAACAACTCTAAAGAATTATTGCTGTTTTATAGATGAGGGGATTGATATTTAGAGAGGCTATGGCTTGCTCAGTATGATGCCAACGGTAAGTGGCAGAGCCCGGAACCAAGGACACCAGCTTCTAAATCACCCGCAGCCCCTACCTGTGGGAGCCCAAGAAGAAGAAGAACTGAGCATCGGGGTGAGGAGCACCCAAAGGCATGGTGGGAAGATTCGCCGAAAGTGAGTGACATTTCATTATGTTCCCATGCAATGTTTCTATTGCTCTAAGAACACTGGCTTCTTCCATTATTCTCTCGTTATCTGTCATAAACTAGAAACTGGAACCGGAGGCTAGGGGTGAGGGGAGAGCATTGTTCCTCACTTCTCCACTGGAATTTGACATGAGACCATATATTGAAGTGCACGTTAGGAATCTCCTGCAAGCAATAAGTGTGCAACCTACAATCGATTACCAGCAAGCAGCAAGCCATCCCCCTTGGGGTGCCTAAGGTCTGCGTTCTCTGAGCCTACAGTGAAAGCTGCAAAATCACCAAGACTGACAGAGACAAGGAAGACTCCTTGAGGGCTCCTTCGGGACGCAGTAGACAGAGGCGCTATCCTACGTGACTCCACCTAGGCTTCCAATGGCCACGTCCCTAGAAAGTGTGCGTTTCATTCCGATTAACTGAGATACATTGGTCCTGAGGCCTCGTCTGAGCCCGAGCGTGCGGACCACTTAACTGGCTCTCACTGGGATACATTTCTCATGTGGGTCAGAAGAAGAAAGGCATTCTAGAAGCGCTGAGTCTAGGTATTTTAAATGAAAGCAAAGAACATATCAAAATTTAATAGAAGAAAACAGGTCAGCTTCTATTTTTCCTCAAAATAAATAAATAAATAAATAAATCAAGGTCTCAGGGTGAGGCTTTGGGATATAATACACACTGAAAAATGTTGCCCTTGGAGCAACGAAAAACTGGGCCTTGAAACTCTGCCTTCGACTTCCTGTCTCCACAAGTGACAGGGAATGTGGTTTATTTGCAGAATTTCACTGTGGATTGGTTAAGGAGTGTTGAGTTGGAAAAAATCTGTTGAAATAAAGACAAATGTGGTGGGCAAGCACACACATGAAAGGCGATGTCTGAGTTCTACTGAGCTGCTGATGATTTTTAAAAACGGTAACCATGCAGCAAGGCAGCTGGGAATATTGTTAATCGGTGTATGTCGTGTCTTATGTAATTAATCCTGAAGGCCGAGGAGAGTCCAGAGGTGGCCAGGCACAGCCGTTCACTGACTTGCAGGAACTTCCTGCTCTGTCTCTGGAATCGGCATTGCTCCCTTGCTATATGCACCCGGGAGTGATGCTTTCCAGAAAGAAGGCTGACACCATGTGAGCTGCTGCATGAACGTCCTATGCTCTTGTGTCTAACTCCAAAACAAAGCATTCACCAAGGCAGAGACGGCCCAAATGCCCATCAGGGGGTGAGTGGATACACACAGTGAGGTCTGCCCATACAACGGAACATTACTTGGCCATAAAAAGGAATGGGTGATGGCTGAAATTCTGATACGTGCCATGGTACGGACGAACCTTGAAAACATTATGCTAAGTGAAAAAAGCCAGATGTAAAAGACTGTACATTGTACGATTCCTTTGATGTGAAATATAAGAATAGATAAATCCACAGAGGCAGATACAGACTGCTGGTGGCCAGGTGCTGGAGAGAGGCAAGAATACAGAGCAGCTGCCTAATGGGCACAGGGTGTCCTCATGGGGTGACGAAAATGTTTTGGAACCAGACAGAGGCGGTGGTTGCACAACATCATGAAGTACTAAATGCCCCTGAACTGTTCACTTTAAAATGGTCAATTTTATCTCCTGTGAATTTCACTTCGATACAAATAAGATCCCTGGGATCTTATTTTGCAATAAGACAAGGCATTTACTTTATATCTCTTAAAAATGTCATATGGAAGTCCTGGCTGGTATGGTTCAGTGGATTGAGTGCAGGCCTGCAAACCAAAGGGTCATTGGTTCAATTCCCAGTCAGGGCATATGCCTGGGTTGTGGGCCAGGTCCCAAGTAGGAGGGCGCAAGAGAGGCAACCACACATTGATGTTTCTCTCTTTCTCCCTCCCTTCCCCTCTCAAAAAATAAATAAAATCTTTTAAAATAAAAAAATACGAAAAAAAATGTCATACAGAAATTTTAACAAAGATTAAGAGTTAGTGCAGTGTGATAAATGCTTCTAACAAAAACACAGTGACAAGAGCAGGTCTCCTGTCCTCTGCAGCACTCAGAAGGGAAGTGCAACGTCTTCCAGACAGGTCCTAATCTTGTGACAGAATGGGAATTTATTCAGAGAACTGTGGGTTTCATTGACCAGCACAACTCCCAGTCACAGTATTCTCCCCACCTCCCAAGGTGCAAAAAAAAAAAAAAGTGCATATAGTAACACCTCCCGAGGATTCTTCTTTAAAGGTGTGCTTTGTAGTGTCTGTCTCTGACTGAGCCCATTGGGGGATGGAGAGCAAAGCTGCCCCTCACCCTGTGACGGCTCCTCCTCAGGTTCAGGGTTTGTGGGAGCCAAGTGCACCACGGTGCTCAGGTGAAAATCTGCCCCAATCCTCACGGTCCACCCCCATCCCCCTCCACAGAGAGAAAAAGAAACCCAAGTTTCAAACAAATCAGGGAATCTGGGAACACCGGCCAGCTCACCTGGGGCTGTTTCAGGGCCCACAAGATTCGCTTTACAGCATGCCTGCACAAACCCCTACTCTAAAAAAAAGATACTGCACAGGAAAGAAAAACGCACAACTTATGAATCCTAGAACCCTACTCCCATCCCATCCCTTCCCTCCCCAGAAAGTACTACCCTACAGTTAGAAACTGCTCGACCCGTTAAAAGACTGCCTGTGACTATAAAATAACTCTGCTGAACGAGATTGCCAATGGCATCAAATTGGCTTAAGCAGGTTCAAAGCTGAACTGGTGGAAGAAACAGTGGGTGTGTTTCCTGGTGCAATTCCTTCCACATGGGATGACTTGGGAGCGTGATCTGAACTCACTGCTAGTTCTTACACACTCTGTTTTCAAGGTGAACCTTTGCAGGACAGCAGCTGGCAAATAGACACACCTGAGTGCCCGCAGCACGTCACCCACAAGCAGCTGTGCAGGGCTGGAAGCAGGAGCTGCAGGCGAGCCTGAAAGTGACACTGGTGCAGCATCTGCATTTAGAAGCTCCTGGGTGTTATGGGGGGAGTCTACTTTGTCAGTGTTAACAGGAAACATGCATGAGTATTCTAAAAACGACTTTACGCTGGAGCTCATTTCAGCAGATGCGGGCACGGAACGCACTGCAGCATATACACTCTGAACTACTCAGGGTTTCCAACCAAATCGCCTCGAGGAGGAAATCGTTTTCTTGATGTCCAAAAACATAAACATTTGTACATCAAACTGATCATTTAAAAACCAGTAAACAAAATAAGCCCTAAGGGTTGGATACCATTCTATCTGTGTTTCTCTCTTCACTCTAGAATTTTCTGCACATCTTTGAGGGGGAAGGGGAGGGAATTCATCAAAATAATGACACTGACAGTCCATCTTTACCTGCCTTAAGCCATGAATACAGCATCCTTCTCCTTGAGTCTTTCCATTCATGTCCAGGAACACGAGAGAGACAGAGGTTTACACTGAGATCCTTGACCAGGGATGGACCGCCTGAGTTTGAGAAGTCTCTGGAATTTTACAGAAGGCTGTGTTTAAGTGCAGCATCTCAAAGGAGGGCCAAACATCTCATCAGGCTCTCAGAGAGATCGCCAACTTAATAAAGCTCCACACTCTTTATTTTAAAAGTCCCCCTCAAAACATCAAACTACTAAGTAGAACCTAATTTGGATTCAGCCCCAGAGTTGCCACCATCTTCACCATATTTAGAATTTCACCCCATTGGTTGGTTCAACCCATTTTTGCTGTGCCTACTATGTGCCAGAATGGAGGATGGGGCAGAGAACGATCGTAAAATTTGAAACCAGGCCCTAGAAAACGAGGGGAACACCACACGAGAGAATCCACAATGGTCAGCCACACCGGGCTCGGTTTAGGAAGGGGTCAGTGGCTGGCCCCACCCACTTGAGATTTGAGTTCAGATCAATTTTAGTTGGAACAAACCTCTTAAACCCTCCAGCCTTCCCTGAGTTTAACCTACATGGGTAGATACAGCACTGGGAGAAGTTTTCCACTTAAATTCACATCACCTGTCTGCAGGCATTCCCAAAACTAAACTAAGTCGTTAGCACCATAGTGTGGCTTCCCAAGACTCTAATCCTACGTACATTTTTTGACAAGCTACTGCTGATGTGTCTCACGTGACAAACAGTGGAAGCAGTTCTGTTCTCTAGAATGGCGAGGTTCCGTCTCAGCCACACAAACCCAAAAAAGCAGATCCACATGATCACAGTTCTAAAGAACCAGGTTCCAGCATGGAGAGAGCAGGGCCTGATCCTCAGCAAGTGAGTCCCATCCAGATCTCTCCCAGCCCCCACCCCACTGTGCTTCCCTCATTTGCTGCTGCCCGAAGATGGGCTGGGCTTAGAGATGCTCCAGTTCCCACAGAGAGCAGCAGAGCTGGATGGGAACCTGGGAAGTGCTGGGGCTGCAAAGTACACACTGCAAGCCCTACGTTATTCTGGGAAGGTGCCATCCCATTTTACAGATAAGAGAACACAGGTACATATAGGTCCGTCAGGGGACTTAGTCACTCCATAACAGTTAACCGTAACAATGAGTCAACCCTAAAGCAAAATTTCCAAATCAGTCAAGGCAACACAGTGAGGCCAGCCACATTTTGCTTTTCTTCCTGACTTTGGAAACCAAGGGGGAGGAGTGTCGGTCTGTCTTTAACGCTCTTAAAACACCAGCTGGTGCCACCAGGCAGGGCGCTGGGGCTCTGACTCCTGCTGGGGGCAACACAGAGAACCCCTCCCTGCATTTAAGCATGGGTTCCAACCTTGCTCCTGCCAGCCTTTCTGCCACAGTCAACACTGCGCATTAGCTCCTCTTAGTTCTCTGCCTCCCGCCCTGAGGGAGCGTTAATGAGTTGAAGGACTGCCCAGGGAGCAGCAGCCGCAGGCCGGTGGAGGCAGCTAAGCTGGAGGGGCTCCAAAGGGGACAGGCTCCCCCAGGTGTAGGGAGAAGGGACGCTTCCCGGGCCAGAGTGGGCAGGGCCAACGCCACAGCTGCCTGGTGCCCCTCGACTCTGCACTGTCACACATGGAGGGGCACTGTTGGCAGGCAAAAGACTGAGTGTTGCATTTTATCAGGACGGATGGCAAAAATTAACTACAACCCACGTACGCCTAACACAAGCGTTTCCGCCCCACAACACCAGGCTCATCAAAGGCCCCCTGCAAACGTAGCCATGTTTCTCTGGGAGCTTTGTTGTCCCAGAGAGGATGTGGGTAACAGCCAGGCCTGGAGCGAAGTGTCAGAAGCAGCACCTTGCCAGGTCTTCTGACCACCCCAGGGTTGGAATCAGACCGTCGGGATGCACGCCCAGCTCTGGCGCCATCTGCTGGCCACTCTGTGCACGTCGTCTCCACATATATCAGTGGGATTTTAACAGCCCCCTCCTAGAGTTTACCGGGCAATGACTAGGTGAGTCCTGAGCTGGCGCAGAGTTGCCACAGCAAGCACTAAGAGAACGGGGTTGCGCCTCCATCATTTCTGGTTTCCTCTAACAAGGCTGTGTCGGCTGGGTCCCTCCATCACAAGACAGCACTACATTTGACTTCCCAACAGCACACAGCCAAAAATGAGGTATCCTCACTATGAACCAAAGAAAACATATGGTTTATTCACACAGACGCACAAGGTTGGGGAGAAATAGCCTTTTTTTAAATCTGATCACTAAGATTCTCAGTCTCGGTTTGTCATTTTCACACAAAACTCAAAATTCTATAAGTTGCTAACATGTGGAAAACGTCCTTGTCCCTCCTCAGCCCTGTTCATACTTTACAGAAATCCATATGTTTCAACCTGTTCTAACATAATGAAGAAAGAGCAACAGAGAAATGAACACAAGGGAAAGTGAGTGTATTGATTGGTAACCCCCTATCATGGGTCGAATTTTGCCCTCACACCCCCCAAAAATTCATATGTTCAAGCCCTCACCCAGTACTTCAGGACGTGACCTTACCTGGAAACAGGGTCTTTGCAGACACCTTTTGTTAGGATGAGGTCATACTGGAGTAGGTGGGACTAATCACTGTGAGAAAGGAAGTGTGTGGTGAGCTGGAGTGTGTCCCCTAAAAAGACATGTTTGAGTCCCAACACCCAGTGTCTAGGGGTGTGGCCTTATTTGGAAATAGGGTCTTGCAGGTGTAATCAAGTTACAATGAGGTCATCCAGGGTTAGAATGGGCCCCAATCCAATGGCTGGTGTCCTTAGAAGATGAGGGCCATCTGGACACAGAGATACACACACAGGGACAACGCCGTGTGTTGAAGGAGGCCCGGCCTGGAGCACTGCATCTGCAAACCCAAAGACACCAAGGGTTGCCGCAACCACCAGCAGCCAGGTGAGAGGCATGAACCAGAACTTCCCCGAGAGCCTCCGGAAGGAGCCAACCTGCCGACACCTAGATGTTGGACTTCTAGTCTCCAGAACTGTGAGAGCACACGCTTCCGTTGCGGTGAGCCACCTGGGCTGTGGTCTTCGTTACAGCAGCTCCAGGAAACTCGTCGCGAGCAGGGCCCAGGTCGATCAGGTGCCACTGCAGTGACCGGAGAGGGGGTTCTATCAACAGCAGCACCCCGCACACAACTGGAGCAGAGAATAGAGCTGTACCCCAAAGAGTGAGGAGGGGCCCCATTAACAGAGGAAGGGGGTAAAGAGCGCTGGGCAGGCAAGTGCTGAAACCACGACATTCATGTACACTGCCATCAGGGTTGGCTGAGTTTCTTGCAGAAGAGAAAGGAATATGGTTTCACACTGCAGAAAACGTTCATCGCCCCCTTCCAAAGGCAGTATGGATTCCTCCGCCCAAAGTCAGGACTGTATGGGCCACTACAAGCTGAACAGCTTTATTCTTTAAACAAGATTTGAAGTGGCTTGATTTGCTTTAACACTCAGGGAGCTCACGGGTTCATTCAGTTGTGTGATTCCACTGTAAGAAATGTTGTATTAATTACGCCAAGGTCTATAAAAAATTAAAAGTTAAGTTCCTGTGAATCACATATTCTTTTTCAGTTACGTATCAGTTCACTTTTTTATCTGTCATAAAATTCAAATTATGCACCAAATATAATAAAGGTCTATTCCAATGAATTGAAATTAGCTGTCATTTTAATGTGCTTTTAAACTATTTTTGATTGATAACATACTTACACTAACTGGTCAGTTCAAAGATGTTAAAGCGTTGCTTATGAAGGGTAATCCTCCAGCAGACACCCTCAGACGACATCATGCTTAAAGATTCCATTTCAAGGCCAGCCCCACTGCAGTTAGAATTCTAACAAACCACACAGACGGAATCCTTTAACAGCCTGGGTAGTGAGGAACATTTTCTGTGACCATATTCACTGTTAAAGTGCACGGCTTACCAGCGAAAGTTGAAGGTAAAGGAATTCGCCTTTTGAATATGCACTGAAATCAGTCAACAAACAGCGAATCCACCGAGACCTTACTCTTTAGCTAACGTGTCCTGTGTCGGGTGCTGCTGTCCTTGCTCTGGGGATATCAACTCAGTTAATTATCACAGCACCCCTACAGAGTGGGCACTCTTACCCCCCATTTCACAGAAGTAAACTGAGAAACAGAGGTTATGAGACTTGCCCAGAGCACCTAGCTCTCAAAGCGCACAGCACCAGGATTCTAACGTAGACCAGCCCCAGAGTCCATGAACTTCACCTGGCTGGACACAGAGATCTGCCCTCCTGCCTTCAAGGGCCTTACAGGCTTCATGAGATGAAATTTTTCCACATGAAATCAGAGTCAACAGTGTTTGATGGTATATGGCGAAGTGATTTTCACAGAAGTCAGTCCTGCCAATGAGTGAGAGGTTTGTGGACTGCCATAGTGACCGGGGAGGGTGGAAAAGGGGTGGCCAGGCCTGGAGAGACAGCGGATTGGATCTAAGTCCTGCTCACAACCCAGTGAAAGTCACAGTGTGTCGCTTCTTTGCCGCAGAACAGTCATCTGTTTCCTTTCATGTTGCCTGGGCCAGAAGCCACAGGTCACCAAGAAACATAGGACAACACCATCCGTAAACAGGGCAAACCCTTGTACCTGGGGTCACCAACTTATCCTGGTATTTCTGGACTTTTCCAGCTTTAGAACTAAAACTCTGAGTCCCAGGGACCCTGTAACTCCCTGGCAAACCAAGATGGTTGGTCACCCTGCTTGTTAAATTCTAATTGCACAAAGGCAGCTTTAAAAAAAAAGTTTAAAACAAGCCCAAGGACATGCACATACTATACACTAGATATGGTGACCCCTCAAAAGACAAAAACCATTGAACCTGGTCTCCTCGGGACTCTGTTATACAGTCAGCGGGACCTTGGGAGAGTCATCCCGTCACTGCGCCCAGTTTCCCTACCTCTAAAATTACAGCTTTGAAGTTAAGTGATCATCCTGAAGGTCAATCTCAGTGATAATGACCAAGTTATTACTCTTGAGTTAACATCAGTGTTGGCGAGACGCCCCTGACCACCCCTAAAACACAGCCCTATGTGAGCACACGCCTATGGACATCTCTACACAGGTTTCTTATTTAGGGGGTCATTATTTTTCTTAGATAAACTCATGCTACTCATTATTTTTCTTAGATAAACTTAGAACTTGGATTTTTTAACCATAATTCTTCTAGATTTTAATGTTTCCTAATTTTACTACAGCCCATCTTAATCGATTACACAAACAAGTGAGGTGGGGAGGAATGCCTTCAGAATGAACTAACTGATAGAAATGACAAATGGTTTCCATGAATAAGGGCCCTTACCTCCCAGACATATGTCTGGGGAAGGCTGGACTAGCTAGGACAGGAGAAGCAACAAGAGGGGCTCTCTGGCTCCCCATAGCAAGGCCCCTGTTAACTGTACCGCCACGTTGAAGACAAGGGCAGAATTTGTGGAATGGGCTGATTAGTGAAGGAACACAGTATAAAACAATTCAAGTCAACAAATATCTATTAGCATGACTGCCAAAGAGAGATGTGGCTTGGCAAATCTTACTGAAGTATATAAGCAACTCAGCTTTAGTAAGTATGACAAGAAGGTTCTGGACTCTCTATTTTCCATGCTAATGCTGAGGAAGGGGACATTCTGGGCTCAGATGACTTGCCAAACAGTCTATCAGGTGACCCATTCACCTTTCCTGTGTGCCCTGCTAGGTTGAGACTCTTGCTTTATGTTTTCCAAAGCATCACAGAGCCACCTTGGTTAATCATGTCTTTGCCTTCTGAAATAGACCACGTGGTCTGGGAAACAGGTTCAGATTATGTACACTGATGCCCTTCTGACCTGACTCCGCTTTGTACTCAGCTCCTAGGTTTGACCTGCTTCTATGGAAGGCAGGTGGCAAATAAACACACAGTCACGTTGTCTACCCACTGAAACTGAAGTGCATCGCAGGTAAGGGTCATGCTGTCAATCAAAGATAGAAGAGTTGGATCCTGGGCATCTGGTAAACAGAGCAATAAATGTTTTTACTTTTTCTATCAGCAAGAGGGGCACCTCATCTTTCTTTACTTGATAAGAATTCGTTCTGCACGGAGATTGCAATTTAACGCCCCACATGCCACCTCTGATGGGTAGCAAGCAATAACTCACTGCAATTTCATATCTCCAAGTTCAATGTAAGTGTCTAAGTTTCGGTTTGTTTTAGGTATCCCTAAATACAGAGGTACCCTGGATTTGACTGTCACAAAGTATCCCTATAGAAAAACTTTACTGAAGGATTAATCCCAGAATAGAAATTCTCTTCACTGCAAATGGGATCATCAGTGTGATTTGGGATGCCCCAAAACAGGACATTTAAGACATTTAATTTACAAAAGGATATTTTCATATATATGAAAATAGAACACTGTCTACAATTAGAAACATACATGTATGATTGGATGGGTTTTGGCAAAGGTGCCAAGGCAATTCAATGGGTAAAAAAAAAATCTTTTCAACAATTGACCCTCCATTTGCAAAAAGAAAGAAAACATGGGAGAATATCTTACGGCTTGGGTTATGCCAAGATTTCTTAATTAAGACACAAAAGCATCAAAACTTAGGTCTTTTAGAGCTCAAAAACTGGTAAGACAATAAAAAGACAAACCACAGCCTGGAAGAAAATATTTGCAAAACTTGTATCTACCCAAAATGCATAAAGAACGCTCACAGCTTAATACAAAGAAGACAGATGGGCAAAAGATCTGAATAGACACTTCATCAAAGAAGATAAATGCATGGCAAATAGGCAAATTAATCATCAGGATAATGCAAAATAAAATCACAGTGAGATACTCCAACATAGTCACTAGAATGGCTAAAGTTAAAAGACTGACAGTAGCAAATGTCTACAAAGATGTTGAACACTTTATATTCTCATAAGCTATTGGTGGAAGGATCAAATGATACACTTTGGATGAGGCACTTTCTTATTTTATAAGTTCTGGGTCTTTTTTTAACTTAATTTTAGTAAAATCATAACTATATTTTTACCATCAAGATTTTTCACATAATTTGTGTGTTATTGATAGCAATGACATAAATGATTAAATGATCAAAATGTAGTAATATTCAAAATGTATAAGAGTGCAACAAATTTTCATTTAAACTGTAAGTGAAAACATTAGAACTTGAAAATTGCAATTATTTTTAGGCTTTTAAAATAGGTTATTTTTTTTCTAAAATATTCCAAGGTATGTATGGAGTGGAGGATACGTAAGAGCAAATTAAATTTTTGATTACCAAATATAAATTTTTTTAATCAAAGTACTTGAAACTAAAGTTTCACTTAATTTTTTTTAATGTAATCAAAGACTTCCAGCCAAGATGGAGGTGTAGGTAGATATGCTTTGCTTCCTCACACAGCCAAAAGAAGGATAACAGTTAATTTAAAAATAAAAAACAGCCAGAACTGCCAGAAGATTGAACTGTATGGAAGTCTGACAACCAAGGAGTTAAAGAAGAAACATTCATGCAGACTGGTACGAGGGGCGGAGATGGGCAGCCGGGGTGGAGAGGATGCATGGCAAGGCAGTAGCTGGAGGGCCAGGGCAGATGAGATGGCTGCTGGAGAACCGGGTGGTCCCACATTTGCACTTGGATAAACTGGCAGAAACAACTGGGGGGGTGGGGCGAGACAGACTGTCAACCTGGAGTTCCAGCATGGGAAAAGAAAGCCTCAAAACCTCTGGCTATAAAAACCTGTGGGGCTTGTGGCAGCAAGAGAAATTGCCAGTCTCACAAGAGAGTCTGTTGGAGGGGCCCACAGGGTCCTAGAACGTGCACAAGCCCACCCACCTCAGAATCAGCACCAGGGCAGACCAGAAGGGCACAATTCGCTTGTGGGAAGCAGGGGAAGTGACTGGAAGTGGGGAAAGAGCTGAGCAGGCAGCACTGTTCCCTCTCTGACCCCTCCCCCACATACAGCACCACAACACAGCAAAGAGGGTTGCCCCACCCTGGCGAATACCTAAGGTTCTGTCTGCCCCCTTACAACGTAACAGGTACGCCAACACAAAGAAATATGGCCCAAATGACAGAACAGATCAAAACTTCAGAAAAAGAACTAAGTGACAAGAAGATAACAATGTATCAGATGCAGAGTTCAAAACATTGGTAATCAGGATGCTCACAGAAATGACTGAGTTCAGTCACAAAATGAAGGAAGAAATGAAGGCTATGCAAAGTGAAGTAAAGAAAAATATACAGGGAACCAACAGTGAAGGGAAGGAAACCGGGACTCAGACCAATGATTTGGACCAGGAGGAAGAAATAAACATTCAATCAGAACAGAATGAAGAAACAAGAATTCAAAAAAATGAGGAGAGGCTTAGGAACCTCTGGGACAACTTTAAATGTTCCAACATCTGATTCATAGGGGTGCCAGAAGGAGAAGAGGAAGAGCAAGAAATTGAAAACTTATTTGAACAAATAATGAAGGAGAACTTCCCCGGTGTGGTAAAAGAAATAGATGTGCAAGTCCAGGAAGCTCAGAGAGTCCCAAAGAAGATGGACCAAAGAAAAGCACACCAAAACACATCATAATTAAATTGCCAAAGATTAAAGATGAGTAGAAAATCTTAAAAGCAGCAAAAGAAAAGGAGACAGTCATCTACAAAGGAGTTCCCATAAGGCTATCATCTGATTTCTCAAAAGAAACCTTGCAGGCAAGGAGGGGCTGGCAAGAAGTATTCCAAGTCTTGAAAAGCAAGGACCTACACCCAAGGTTGCTCTATCCAGCAAAGCTGTCATTTAGAATGGAAGGGCAGATAAAGTGCTTTCCAGATAAGGTCAAGTTAAAGGAGTTCATCATCACCAAGCCCTTATTATATAAAATGTTAAAAGGACTTATCTAAGAAAAAGAAGATCAAAACTATGAACAGTAACTATGAATCAGAACTATCAACAACTAAACCTAAGAACACAAAAACAAACTAAGCAAACAACTAGAACAGCAACAGAATCACAGAAATGGAGATTGCATGGAGGTTTATCAGTGGGGAGAGGATGGGGGACGGGGAGAATAGGGGAAAAGGTACAGGAATAAGAAGCTTCACTGGTAGGTACAGAATAGACAGGGGGAGGTTAAGGATAGTATAGGAAATGGAGAAGCCAAAGAACCTATGTGTACGACCCATGGACATGAACTAAAGGGGGGAATGCTGGAGGGAATGGGGGTACCGGAAAGAGGGGATAAAGGAGAGAAAAAAATGGGACCACTGTCATAGCATAATCAAAAAAACATATTTAAAAAATAAAATAAAATGTAATCAGGGCTTGTTAAATACATCTTATAGAAGTGAAACTACTCATTGAATTCCCACGTAGTTGTCTATAGAGCGTAAAGACTCGCTGTCACACTTCGGGGATGTTACAGACCTACATATATACAAATCTCAGAATCACACACCTCATTTTAACACTGCAACGCAGTCCTCAGCTGCCACGTGTAACTAGCGGAAATACTGTGCTAACTTACAAGTGCCACTGAAACCAAGAGTTGGAACACAAAGAGAAGCAGGAAAAGGGGTGGTTGGCACCACCAGGAAACAATAACTCTTTGTGCGAGAACCTGTTGAAAGCTCATTAGAGAGAAGTTCATTAAATTGCCTTTTCTTTGCCTGAGTTCTCTGCCCTGCATTCCAAAGCAGCTCCCAGCCAGGCAGCAGTGTAGCCGTCACCTTCCTGGCACAGGGGCACCTGCCTTTGTTCTTAGGACACAGGGCAGGAGACAGAGAAGCGTCCCCGAGGGCCTGAACAGAGTCAGTTACAAAAGCACATGTGTAGGTTGTAAATAGTGTTTAAACTAGTGTCAAATTACACCCTGCCCACACTGAGAGCTAGTGCCCAGTGGCAGAGCTGCTCGTGTGCTGGGGGTGGGGATGGGGGTACAAGGCAGAACACTTCAAGGCACGAGCTCAAGGCAGGGTCCCCTCTGTCCAGGTCCAAGGGCAGCTCTTCTTGTTATAGCTCTTAAATTTTTAGTCTTAGTGTATCTGCTCATTTTTTTTTAGAATTTGTTAAACTAATTTTAAATTATACAAGCAATTTTTGAACATACGTCTTTATTGCAAAAGTATTTAAACATTAAAGATAAGGCTAAAATCCAACTCTTTCATCCAACCCACCACACTGTTGTAAGTTCGGCCGCAGGTTCAGAACAAATCGTTCTCAAAGCGTTACATCATAGTCATGGCTTACACTTGTGACACATTTACACTGCGCTAGACATTGTTCTAAGCATTTTACACCCGTCGTATTTCTTGATCCTCGTAACAACCTCATGAGACGTCTACTCTTCACATACGTACTCGTATATTTACTTACAGAGGATCTCCAGCACTGTGTGTTTAACATTAAAATGCATCATCCATAAGGCTCAGTCCTATAACTTACAGTCAGGTGGCACATAAAGGATATGATGGCCAACAACGGGCCTCATAGACTACGGTGGTCCCATAAGATGATAGTGGAGCTGAAAAATTCCTGTCACTGTGGCGTAGCCAGCATGACACCGTGGCCGACCTGACGTTGTAGCCATAGTAACATCACAGTGCAAGGCACTACTCACGAGTTTGTGGCAATGCTGCCATAGTAGGTGCAAACAGACCTACTACACTGCCAGCCCTATAAAAGTTCAGCCCCTACGATCAGGCACAGCACATAATACTTCATAACGATAATAAATGACTGCTACTGGTTCATGTTTACTATATTGTACTTTTTATGGTCATTTGAAGAGTGTACTCTCTCTGCTCATAAAAAACGTTTGCTGTAAAACAGTCTACATAGCCGTGTTATGCTGGCAGCATCCACATACATCTCATGTTTACAGCGTCTGCTGATTGCATCATTTGTCTTACACTTGATTTGAGCTCACGTTGTTTGTACAGGAACATGCTGTTCAAGCTTGTAGCCCAGGAGCGATAGGCTGGACCACTCAGCCTGGACGTGCAGCTAACTGTCCCATCTAGGTTTCTGTGAGTCACTCTATGATATCTGCCAAACAAATCACCTTCCAGCCCAATTCTCAGAACGTAGGCCCGAAGTCCAATGGCATGTGACTGTATTTTGTTCTCTTAATATATCATGTTAAGACATTTAGACCATAATAGTAAGAGGTGCATGTAAGCAAAATTTGCTTTAAGAGGGAAACAGAAGTTTCCCAAAAACCTTCAAAATGTCCCATTTCCAGAGACTTCCAATTTCTTGATTCCTAATTAGTTTCAGCTTCTAAGATTCACAATTAGCCACCAGGTGAAAGGCTGGCTGCATGGCTGGCCAAGGCGAAAGCTTCCCTGAGCAAAAACCCCAGTCCGCAGTGCATCACTTTTCCCCGCCCTGGACAGCGCTCTGAATGAAAGGAGGACAAAGTTCCCACCAGGCTGGTTCAGCAGGATTTTCTAGTAAACACATATGAAAGAGCAGAAATTGTAATGTCCATACAATCATTCTTGAGTTGGAGAAGCTCCCCCTACCCTGGACTAAACTACTAAAGAGCCGGAATTAACCTCCACCTCCTCCTGCCTCCCAGCACCAGTGCCCAGCTGACCAGCCATCTTCTCTCGAATTCTGAATTGTCAAAAGCACCCCAAGTGCCATGACTCACCCCTCTCCCTCATCCCCACTGTCTTCTCCACCTCATAAATGAATAAGCCTGTTCCTTAATGTAGTTTTCAACTGGGTATTGGGAGAAAAGTAATCTAAGTATTTCCGTGAAGACATGAGTGGCTGATACTTCCCCTTTTAGAACGGTCCAAAGGATGGCTTGTTTTAATCCCCAGTCTCTACTTGGAGAACTCTTCTGGAGAGAGATGTAGGGACAGAGAGGACACCCACACATTCACTCTTCCTTATCGTTGTTAGCGTGAGAGACAGGTCAGTTCATCAGTGTTTATGCGGCCTCAGACAGGCTGAAAGCAGGGATGGTGCGGCGCAGGCTAAACATAACTAAAGTGAACATCATGAACTAACCAAGGCTGCTGGGACCACAGCCCAAGAGGTGAAAGGAGAAATGGGGCATCTATGCAGAGATTTAATGAAAACAGTCATTTTTAGATTTTCTTCTTTGCAATAGCAATATAGACTTCAACTCCTATACAAATCAAGCGTTTGTTTTTTAGCATGCTAGAACTTGTGTCTTCATTTTTAAAAAGTACCAGGCCCCCAGCCCAGGATTCCAGTGCCAGGAAGATAAGTGCCCACAACTTCTGGCTGCAAAAACCAGTGGGGATTGAGTCTGTGGAGGAGGCTGCTGGAGCCCCAAGCAGTTCCTCCTGGGGAACCCACACACGGACTCACCTACTCAGAATCGTCCCTCTGAGCTCCAGCACTGGGGTGGCAGCCTGAAGGGCACCAGTGGTTCACAGGGACAGACTGAAGTGTCTGGCATCCGGCTGAGCAGAGGCCATTGTCCCTTTGCTGAGCCCTCCCCACAAGAGCCAGTAGGCTGGTGCCATATCTGGGTCTCCATCAACCTGGCTTATATGGTGTGACCCGCCTTGGACATCCATAGAGGCTCCACCCCACCAAACTTATGGGCCCACCCAAGCTGCTTTTCCATAAAAATGGCTACTCTTAGCTCCTAAATCCTATCAAACAAGCAACAGCTGGCTTCAGAGAGCCAGAGCAGCTGCCAGATTGGAGTCACAGCTTGGCTGCAACTGGGAATCTCCAAACCCAACATAGTAGCAGCCATCTCAGGTTGTTTTACAGCTCAGGCAGGGTTCCCTGGGCAAAATACAGGTGGGGGCTGACCTTGGCCTGCACCACCCAGGATATGCCAGTGCCAGTACACCCAGTGGACAGATACAGACCATGTTGGAGCACCACCATCTTGCCCCTGCATAGATGATCCTCCATGGAGGGTGGAGGTTGGTGGTCAGTGATCAGCCAGTCCTTGCAGATGATTAGTCTGGGTAAATCCCTCCCATTGACCTGCCAACAGCAACCAGGCTCAGCTATAAGAGGAGGGTGTACTCAGTCCACACAAAGGATGCACCGTGAGTACCCAGTTTGGGTGATAGGGGAGCCTGTGCCACTGGACCCTACAGGACACCTACTACATTGGGCCACACTACCGAGACACAGAGTCAAAGCAGCTCTGCCTAATGCATAGAAACAAGCACAGGGAGGCTGCCAAACTGAGGAGACAAAGAAAGACGGCCCAAATGAAAGAACAAGATCAAAACTCCAGGAAAAAAAAAACTAGACAAAATGAAGATAAGCAATCTATCAGATACAGAGTTCAAAACACTGGTGGTAAGGAAGCTCAAGGAACTTAGTGAGGACCTCAACAGCATAAAAAAGATCCAGTCAGAAATAAAGGATACACTAATTGAAATAAAAAAATGATTTACAGGGAAACAACAGTAGAATGGATGAAGCTGAGAATCAAATCAATGATTTGAAACATGAGGAAGCAAAAAAAAAACAACCAACTAGAAGAACAAGAATAAAAAAGAATCCAAAAATTGAGGATAGTATAAACAGCCCCTGGGACAACTTTAAGAAGTCCGACATTAGCTTCATGGGGTGCCGGAAGGAGAAAAGAAAAAGCAAGAAATTGGAAACCTATCTGAAAAAAATAGTAGGAGAAAACTTCCCTGATTTGGTGAAGGAAATAGACATGAAGTCCAGGAAGAGCAAAGAGTCCCAGTTACGATGAGCCCACTCCAAGATACATCATCATTAAAAAGCCAAAGGTCAAAGATAAAGAGAGACTCTTAAAAGCAAGAGAAGAGAAGTTAGTTACCAGATGGTTGCCAGATGGGAGGGGGGAGTGGGAGAATGGGTGAAGAGCTGAGGGGATTAAGAAGTACGAATAGGTAGTTACAGAATAGCCACGGGGATGTAAAGTACAGTGTAGGAAATGGAGCAGCCAAAGAGCTTATACGCATGATCTACGGACATGAACAATGGTGAGGGGATTGCCAGAGGGATGGGGGGTGCTGGGTGAAGGGGGCAAAGGGGGAAAAATCAGGACAACTGTAATAACATAATCAATAAAATATAATTTAAAAAATAAAATAAAATATTTTTTAAATACCAGGATAATTTATTCTAACACTTATTTGCCTCCAGATTCTCAGTGGAGTTTTCCACCCTCAGCCAGAGACAGGAAAATAAAATTCCTGAATGCCTCGCCCATCTGAGTCTTGTCTCTAGGTAACAGTCTATGGTTCAAGGCTCCCTCCCCTTTATGCATGAACCAGTTTTGTAACCTCCCCCACAGCAGCTCTAAAACACTGATTCAGTACACTTCATGCAGAAATGTAGTGCTCACAGACAACTCCCAGAGACACCCGTGCCTCTTACACATCCACTCTAGCCCCCACTTTGCAGAAATCACGTGCCCCAGCTCTCTGCATGGGACTCCCAGCTTATCTCAACTAAATGAATCCACCCACATTGGTCCCCCACCCTTTGGCCAGGCAAGAATCCCATGGTCCATGTTGGCCTGCTCACAGACCAAATCCAGACTTGCCCAGCAGGGTGGAAGCGGAGGGGGTGGGGGAAACTTTCCAGAGAAACTACCACTTCTATGGTGACCGACCCTAGCTCTTCTCCCCCACCCCCTTTTTCCTGAAACTACAGTGGAAGTTCCACAGAAAGCTCCCCCAGCTGCAAGTTCAGTGGGTGTCCCACTGGGGCCCCTCAGCTTTGCTGCCAAGCAGACTTTGAGTTGCTGACAACCACTGGGTACCCCCACCTAAAGGTAGCTCCCAACACAAGGAGCCATGCCACCTTCTCAACAGGAGAAGGAGGGGAGCAGGACTGGTCCCCCAGCCCCTGGGAAGGGATGATATGAGCTGGCCAGCCAAAACAGCCAATGAGGTGGGTAAGGAAACAAGCCTTAGAATTGAGTGTGTCCGCATTCCATCCCAGCTCTGCAACTGACCAAAGGCCCTTGAGCTTCTCCTGATCTGTTTCCTCCTCTGCAAAACAGAGGCAATGGTACCTGTAGTTCATCCACAGATCCCTTGTGAGGATGAAGAGGACTAAAGCATGGGAAGCCTTTAGTGCTCCGGGAACAGTTGCTGCTCTGGTTATGCAATCAGCACACAGTCTGGGCAACTAGACTCTCCAAATACCAAAGCATGAATCTACAGCATACCCTACACCCCAGAGCCAGGACAAGAAGGAACTGGGGCCAGGCCCGTGGAGTCTGTGCTGCAGATAAAAAATGCAGGGGCAGCCCTAGCCGGTGTGGCTCAGTGGGCTGGATGTCATCCCATAAAGCAAAAGGTCTCTGGTTCAAGCCAGTCGGGGCAAACGCCCAGGTTGCGGGTTTGGTCCCCTGGTGGGCACGTAGGAGAGGCAACCGACCCATATTTCTCTCCCACATCAGTGTTTCTCTCCCTCTCTTTCTCCCTCCCTTCTCCTCTCTCTAAAAATAAACAAACAAAATCTCAGGGGCAGCAGGTGGAGGTCAATTCTGAAGTCCCGGAATCCAAAAGCGAGGGGTGCAATGACAAGAAGAAATCCAGCCTGTGGGAGAGGTCACAGTCCCCAGCACTTTTGGAAGGAGAGGTTGGTTTATGCAAATAAAGCCCATTTTAAAGGCTGAGAGACTCCTCCTGTCTCAAGGGCCTGGGCCTGTCTTAGAGGTGCTTTCCGGGGTTCAGCCTGGCACCAGACAACGTGGTTCAGAACAGCCTCTGCTGGGTGTAGAGTGCAGCACAGGGAATTAAGTCAACAACGTTGTGATAACTACATCTGGTGCCTGGTGCGTGCTTGAAATATCGGGGGCATCATTGTGTAAAATAGCTGATTGTCTAACCACTGTGCTGTGCACCTGAAATTAATACAAAATAATATTGAATGTAAACTGTAACTGAAAAATAAAAAACTTAAAAAACAAAACAGCCCTACTTGGAATGTGAAAGGGAAATCTCCTGCCCTATTTCTCCCATTCCTACTAGAAAGTGTTCATTTTGTATTTAAAATGTTAAAGAACTCACCCTGGCTGGTGTAGCTCGGTGGACTGAGCGCAGGCCTGTGAATCGCCGGTCTGATTCCTAGTCAGGGCACATGCCCGGGTTGCAGGCCATATGCCCAGTATGGGGTGTGCTAGAGGCAACCATTCATTGATGTTTCACTCCTTCTCTTTCTCCGTCCCTTCCCCATCTCTCTAAAATAAATAAATAAAATCTTTAAAAAAATTAAAAATAAATAAATAGATAGATAGATAGATAGATAAAATGTTAAAGAACTCCTCCTGAAACCTGTGCTTGGGATGCAGAACTCTAAATTACCTGAAAGACAGTACTATATAAACACTCTTCTAAAAAGTTCCTAGAGCAACGGTCCTCACCCCTCAGCAAACTTTGAAATCAACGGGGGATTCCAAAAGCTGATTCTGAGACACTGCCGAGATTCTGTGGTTGGACCTGCATTCGACCATGCACTCTAGAAGATGCTGGTGTAAGTAACCCATGATCATACTTTTTAAAACACATTAAGAAATGGTTCACTAGAATTTTCTGAAGAAGCACTTTATAAGTAAAATGTATGTGGCTTTAATAAAGAGATTCTTCCTTTAAAGTGGAAATCATGTGTTACCTAATGATCGGGAGACTTTAGCCAGTCACCGCGTGCCAGAACGTGGGCGGGAGGCGAGGGGCACAGGGTGGTGAAGATCCCCTCCCGCCCTCAGGAAGCCTGCTGGCCAGGAAAGGAATTCAGCCGGGGACATGCTGAGTTATTTGCACGTACTTCCTAGCTGAGCCTGACGCCCGCGAGCCAGGCAACCTTGGACGAGCTGGCGAACTTCTCCAGGGCTTGTGAGGAAAAGAACAGGAGGGAGAAGATAACTCCACAAGACCTCAGGTTCCTTCCAACTCTAAAACGTCTCTGATTCTACATACAGCCCCACCTACGTAGCTAGCATCCAAAAACTCTTCCAAGTAAGAATATATGTATGGTGCACAACTGCAAAAGGTTTGTCTCTTACAAACCTTTTTGGAAAATGAAATTGCATCCTCTCCAGATGGTGCTGCAGAGAACGGAAAGCAAAGCTCGTTTCCCAGGGCCTCAGCCTGGATCTCCCCTGGAAGGTTCCCAAGGGAAATGTAGAATTTCTTTTTCCAGATACACAAACCTTCGTCCTAAAGTATTCCACATAGTTTGGAATATTTGCCTTCAAGTACCCTGAGCTAGTTTATATTACCTCTCAAAGTAGCTTTCTTTGTGTGAAGTTATAATGAGAAACCAATGGAAAGAAATGCCTTTCAAACCCACGGGACTTAAATGTTTCTAAGAACATCCTCACCTGAAACTCATTCTATCCAAAAATACGGACCTTGAAAAGCAGTATGCTTCACGGTAATTATTTGATTCACAATGAGACTCACCAGATATTTCTCTTAAACTCTTTTGTGGCATCATAAATGAAATTTTATACCTAAGCCATTGTCCTTATGCAACTTTTCAGGAACACAAAACAAAAACAGCTAATATTTATTCAGTGCTTCTTGAGTCGACAGCTGAAATCTCCAATGTGCTTTGATTTATTAATCTTAAGAAGAACCTCGCAACCTAGGTGCTGTTTTTTCTCCACTTTAAAAGTGAGAAAAAATACATTCAAAGTGGTAAAATAACTATTCTGCATTCACACTACAATAAAGTGGAGAGTCAGGGGTCCAGAGCCCACGCTGGCGCACGAGGCGTGGCGTCCTGAAAGAACCGAACCTAAGCAGGTGGTGAAAGGGGAAACTCAAATCAGCAGCTGACTTGAGAGACTCTCCAGGCTCCTGGAGATATGAGATCATTGGAATGATCTATGAGGACCTATGAGGCCCATCTCTCCTGACCTGACTGAAATTCTAAAGGTCAAAGATAGCATCACCCTGACAGGACCAGCGAGACTCTGTTAATTCACATTTTCCCAGGCTTCTGTCATTTCTGTACCATTGGTATGACTTCTGCCATATTCATGCATCACTCAAACTATTATTTACTTAATCCTTTCAATCATCTACTTTATTGCCAAAGTTGTGTGTGTGTGCGTGTGCATGTGCGTGCGTGCGTGTGTGTGTGTGTGTGTGTGAATTCACTGGACTGGTTTGGTGTGCTGTAGTTTTTCTACTTACTTTAAGCTAAATACATAGCCACTTTAATTCAAAAACCATCCATGTGCCCCCTAAGATCATTTTTACTATACTAGTGGCAGTATATACCATATTAGGGACACACTGCTGTTGAAAACCTATGGCGTTTAGAACTATGTCAAAGAACATCAACAACCAGATCTTCACCGGAAGTCAACAGGGACACTGTGTTCATGAGAACGTCTTTACCAACAGAGACCAGTGCAAGAACAAGTTCAATGCCACCATCTGTGAATTTTAAGCCCCAATGGATTGTCATGAAGAACTACGAAAAAATAAATATGGTCCAAAGGAACAGTGTTTGTGACCCTCCAATGTATTGTTTGTCCTCAGATTAAATGGAAGAATTAGATCTGACTAAGCTCTATTTTTACCCCATACCCCAAATTAGCATTTTTTTCTGTCAGATATTTGAGTTGCTTTGGAAAGCGAACTTCCTGCTGTTCATAGAAGGGCAGGGTTTTAAAGCCCCCACTGGTCTGGGAACTAAACTAGACACTTGGAGCCTCCAGATTGCTATGAAAAGAAATTGCATCCAAGAAATGACTTTTGAAAAAGAAAAAAAAAGAGAAATGGCTTTTGTCATCGTACCGCCCCGGTGAAGAGCACACGAAGAGTGAAGGCAGCAGCTGCGGCCTAATTCTACTCACTCCTCTCTCTTATCACCCCGTAGGGTCCCTCGTTCACAGCTCCCAGGGTCCCGAGACCCCGTTAACTTCTCGAAAGGAACAGGCGATGAGCCAGGAAGTGGGTGGATCACTGGTCAGGGCTGACGGGCCTGAGGCCGCCCTGCACTCTCATCATCCCGGTAGGCGGTGTGAGAACACACTACAGAAGCAGGAGGAAGATGCGTGGTGGGGGTGGGTGCAGATAGAGAGAGTATATTTTCCTCTGTAATTGCCATCTTTATTTCACATAGAAAAAGAATGAGCTTTAGACTGTAATAAGGGAAAAAGAAACTGTACAACCTTTTAGTTTTATCATCTATGCTACCATTTGACTCCGTTCAAAGAGATAAATAACATCACAACACTCTTAAATCAATTTAGGCTTAAGTTTACGCGAGGAAGGGAAATGTGGCCACTGATATTTCCGTAATAAGTTTAATTCCCATTCAGCCTCCCTTCACAGGGCCGCAGACCTCATTGCTTAGACCGCAGCCCCATTTGTGCACATTAAAAGCACAACCAGAACAGTCACCTTTCATTTTAAAGCCAGGCCCTCAGTCCCATTGGAGGGTAAGCTAAAGAGTCTTTAATATAACCACTCAGCTGGTCGCCCACAAATCACACGACATAGGCGAATACGGACTTGGGGATTTGAGGTAGACCAAAAACTCTGTGAAAAGACAAGTAGCCCGAGGGCAGCTGGAGTTCCGCCCTCACCTCCGGTGCCTCCGATGCCAGATGTAACTCAGAGATATGGTTCTTTTCACCTTCATGGAGTTTGGGGAAAATGAGTTAATTGCCTGCATTTAAAAATCGGAGCAGTTCACAGAAAAATGTGAGGTTCTGAGTACCCTTTGTAAACGCATTTCTGGCAACACCGAGCCCGCCCTCCGGCATGTCGGAGCGGGAGGAGGGGAAGGAGAAACAGAGAGAGGGGAGACTGGACAGGGGGAGTCACAAGCCCAGCTGGTGACAGAACAGAGAGCCCCTGAGTCACCCATTCTTCTGTCAGGGACCACGCCAGTGTTCACACTGGCCACCATCCTCCCCAGGAGGTGGATGGTTTTGGCGGACGACGTGTTGCTGGGAAAATTAGATCTCCCGTGCAGACAGAACTTCCCAGACAAGTTAGAAGCCAACTCAGAAGCTACTTTCCCATTTCCGAGAGCTGACCAAGTGCAACTTTGGAACACATATGAATGTGCAACTGCAAACATTGAGATGTGGGACATGTCCCACCTTTCATGTCTTTAAATCAACTCCAGTGCAGGCGGCACTTGCTGAGTAAGTCCCGGTGACCTCGCAGAGTACCACTGCAGGCCGACAGGAATGACTGAGCCCGGTGACAATGCACAGGGAGAGCCCACCCGGTTCCCAGGGGTCCTCCAGAGACATCACCCTGAGGAGTCCTCTCTCCCAGAAAGGAAAGTGGACTTCCACTGTCAGCTACTATCCTGGAAACCATCCCACCCATGGGTGGTGGCCAGTCTAGTGGGAGTGCCATCATGGGTTGTGACTCCAGGGGGCATTAGCTAGGACTGAACCAGTGACCCTGGTCTGTCTAGCACGCGAGCTCATGAATTGAACACATCCAGCACCGGCACAGGGAACAGGAGGAAGATATTGGAAATCTATGGCCCAGTGGCTGTGGGACCGAATAGTTATGTGAAAGCAGTCAGTCTGCAGAGAGCTCACATGTGAAGAAAACGTCTGGAAGGAGGTGCCACAAATGTCAACTGGCAACCCTCTAGCCAGTGGCAGGGGACATGTTAGTTCACGTGGGCCACCTGCGTGTGTGCTGCTTTCACGATTAGAGACTCCTTAAAGGAAGTGTTTATAAAGCATCAAATAACATGATATATGCAGGAATGTATACACAGGGAAAGGTTTATCTCTGGGTAGTGGAATGATGGGTAGTTGTTTTCTTCTTTACAATTGTCTGTCTCTTCCAATTTTTCTACTTTTATTATCTGGAAAAATTACAACATTGACAGTGAATTTCAAGATAAATTTTGTACCTTAAATCATCTCTCACCCTCATCATCTCGCCACTAAAAATTTTAGTTAAAATAGAAAGTTCCCATTGGCTCCCCACCCTGCCTATCAATTTTCCACATCGCTCCCAGCCATCCATCTTGCAACATCTGTTAACATGGCCAATAAGTGATGACATTTCAGACATAACCTCAGTGTTCAGACAGGCTCAGGAGTGACCCTGGAGAGGCAGCAGCTCCTACATATAATGGTCACCAGACTTCCTCGGTGCCCCGAATGTCCACATCTGTGGTGTCCAGATCTGCGACTCAAAGCATCTGTCCTACTAAAGATAACTGCAGACCATCGGGTAAAGGGCTAATTCCCCCAGAGAAGGCTATTTTGTGATACCCCCAGGCTGAGGCTGTCGGAGCAGCAGATGGCTTTATGGAGAACACATATGGGGTAAAGAGAGTATGGCAAATGCACACGGGACAGTATGGCTGAACGACATGCTGCCCTCACTCATGGGACCTACTACTCAGGCTTGTCCGAAATCCTGTGAACCTTGGATGGATATCCTTGATACGCAAGATGGCCTATGGGTGGTTGGGATAATTCCTCAAAAACCCCTAACACAGAAAAATTCACACATGGTGGCCCCCATGGTTACCATGTGACAAAAACATGTAATCACAACAGGTTTCTGTGCAAAGTTGTATGACTTGGCGGAACTTGTCTCATCACTTTAAGGGTTTAATGTCACTTACTGCATTTAGATAAATATACAGGTCTCAGATTGAATTATTTCTGTGTCTTCTACAAGATAGACTCTGAAAGACTAACCAGGGATAATGGCCTCAAGGAAGTCACACCTGTGACGTCACAATAGTTCATTCACAAAGTGCCTGTAATTAGCTCAGGACAGTTCTCTAGAATCTCTGTAACTTGAACTTGTATATTGATGCATACCAGGAAGTGACCCTAAAACAAATCTTTGAATATCAACAGCTTGGAAGTTAACGTAACAGCAATTCAGTTTAGCCTACAAGTCATTCAAAATGTCACCTAGTAATCAAGTACATTAAGAAGGCTTATTCACTTATTTTCATACCATAAATTCAGATCTGAGGTCACTGATTCAAGCACAGCACTAAAGAGGTCAAGGTCATGAACTGGAATCTGCAGGTACTCCGGTTTCTTTTCATCGGTTCCACTGCCCTCACGTTCATCACTAACGGCAACCAGTTCCTTTTCCAACACTTCAAGTCCGACTCTGAAACAAGAGGTAAGTTTTATCATGTGACCAAAAAATGAGGTGGCCAAATTGGAAAGGTGGGGAATCACCCTATTCTGGAAAAAAAATGTGATCCGACAAGAACTAGAAAGTGCCCTCTTTACTCACCACAGGAAGCTGTTGTCCTTTAGGGTCCCTGTGGATGGGTGAGACCCATAGGGTCTCTGGCCAGGAGGCTCCTAAACTCCTCATCTCCATGGCCACTGTGACTGCACGCCCCCCACCCCACCCCCAGAGAGCCTGTGGCTCCCTCAGACCAAACTCACCAAACACGGATCGCACCGTCCAGCCTTTCAAACTCTGCTTTCTCCCTTCGGCCTCAGTGAGCAGTGCCCCTCTGTAACAAGTGACTCAAGCCACGCCTCCGACACTGCCAGGCCCTGTCTGTCCCTCAGCAGTGGGTCTGTGTGTGCTCCCTTCTCAGTATTCCTCCACCTTGCCCCACCTCTGTGGACCCCAACTCCGGCATATCTTTTCCTGTTCTCTCTCGGTGGTCTTCTAACTAGTCGTTCTGCTTCTAGTACCTTCTCTGGCCAATCTCCATTGTCACAGAGCTTTACTAAAATGTAAATCCGATGTGAGGAAGGAAAGGGGACTGGACAGGCTGGGTATGTGGTCCACCATGCAGCCCAGGTCCGTGTGCGTTTCTGACTCCTAAACAGGGAGCCCCCGCAGTGGAGGGACGTGACCCCTACCTGATACATATGGGGTCTCACCGCAGTTCAACTCTGTGTTTCTCCGAATGAGGCTGAGCATCTCTTCACACACGTACTGTCGTTCCGGCCTCCCCTGCAGTGATTTGCCTGTTCATATAATGCCCCTTTTTATTTTTTCCTAATTTGTTTCCTCGTTTTCCATGCTGAGTTTTAGATGTTTTCCCCTCCAGTCCAGGAACTAATTTTTTTCAGTCATAGATGTTGCAAACCTACCACCAGATGTTCCCTGCCCGTGTGCTGTGACGGTGGCATTCACCTTTGAACGGTGGCCCTGAAAGTCTACTTTTAGTGCATTCCAATCTGTTTCTCCTTCATTGTATGCATTTTGAAGGTCCTGTTAAGAAATCCTTCCCCACCCAAGATCTCAAAGAGTAATGTACATTTTTTTCCCTTATATAATGTTAAAGTTTTAACTTTAAATTTAGGTCTTTAATCCACCAGGAATTTACTTAGGAACGCAGAACAAGATGAGGATCCAGATCATAATTACCCTAAGATTATTTACCAAATATTCCAGCTTTCCCCCGTCTCCATAAAACAGCAAGTTCCTACATGAGCATAGTGTGCTTTTGGATACTCTCCTGTTCCGTTTGGGCCTATTTTTATGCCTGGTTCTATAATATATGTTAATATCTGATAGCGTAAGTCTCCTTTCTTTGCTCCTTTTTCCCCCAAAAAAATCTAACTTATGGAACTTTATTTATATACTTAATCTGAGTAAGTCCCCTCAAAACACTCTTGGAATCATAATTGGAGTTGCACTGAATTTACAGATTACATGAAAATCAATAGTTTTATAATGTTATCATCCCAGCCATAGCTCTTCATTTATTTACATTTTATGTTATATCCTTTAGAAGAGTTTAAAATTTTTCTTCACAAAGGTCTTAAGACTTTTTATTATGTTAATTCCTAAAGAATTTATCAGTTTACGGGGCTTGCAGCTTTCTTCTATTTTAATTGGGTTTTCTTTTACATTTTATAGCTTATTTCTAGAGTAGAAGTTGCTGTTAATAATGATTTTGTGCCCGAAGCCTTGATGAACTTTTAATTCTCTTATTTGTTCTAATGATTTATTTATTCTCATGGGCTTACTATATAAAGTCTCATGCCATTTAAAAATAAGGATATTTTTGTCTCTTCCACTCATTATTAGTTATGATTTGGGTTCAGCTGCATCTGAGAGAGACACAAAGTAACAGTGGCTTAAAGAAGACAGAAATTTCTCTCTCGTGTGAAAGTCGGGCTGTAAGGAGTCAGTCGGTGGGATGGCTCTGCAGTATTCTAGGACTCAGGCTAGCTCTCTAGCCCTAGAATGTGTCACTCGTCCTCGTGTTCTACAGTGTTGCCCCTGACATCCCGTGCGTACCCCCTGCAGCAGGACAAACAAAAGGAACATCTCAGAAGTTGCCTATACAACTCCTATTTACAACCTGCTGTCCAGAACCTAGTGCAAGGGAAGCAGGGAAATATAGACTTTATTCTAAGTGGCTGTGGCCTCAGCAAGAATTCCAAGACTCCATTACAGAACAAGAAGACAAAGACAGCTATAGGGGGATGCTTAGCAGATGCCGTCACATTTTTCAAGGCCTCTTACTTCTCTTCACCTCTGTTGGCCAAGCCCTCCCTCTGTCTATTGTAGTTACATTCCATATGATGTTAACGACAGGGTTTCTTTAAATACCATTTTCCTGTGCTTTTTAAATATATATATTGAAATATTGAAATGATCGTGATTTTTCCTTTCATACCCATTAATATCATAAGTTATATTGAATTGGATGCTTTTAGGTACAAGTAATAGAATGATCAACTAAAATGACTTTTAAGGAAGAGAGATTTATTATTTTACATTACAAGAAAGCCAAAGGAGAAAGCTCTCAAGGTTGGTTAATTCTCTTGGATGTCCGCTCACGGTCACAGTCCAAAGACCATTTTCTCTCATAACCCCACATAAAGGTATTTTCTCTCATAACCCCACGTAAAGGTATTAGGAAGCGAGGGTGAAGAAAGAGGGTGGCAGTCCTTGTGGATTGCTCTTTGCCATTTCCCAGATGTTGCTGGATCTCAGGACTTTCTTGTCGAGCCCACCCGAGCCTGACACACTTACCAGTCATCCTTCCTTCAGGGGACTCCTGCTCCACAGATGTCTCCTAATTGTTCTCCTGAGTCCATTGTTGTTCCCTGAAAACTACTCCTCGGCCAGGTGTGGTTCTCTGGTGGAGAGAAGGGGCTCCACCTTGCACTTCTCCAGGTGACTTGGGGATGTGCGGACGGAAAGCCCCTACCTAGGCTTTCCAAGGTCCAGCAACTCCTGCCTGGGCATGCTCTGGGCTGGTAGTGCTAGCAGCTCTGGTCCCATGGAGGTGGGCACTCATCCATCAGTTGCTCGCTCGCCTGCTTGATTATGAGTGGCTGTGGATTGTGAGGCTGTGAACAACCCAAGTTCTGGTCTAGCCATACAAGCCAAGGTTGGCATTGCACTGGCGAGCAACTCCCAGCAGCCACCTGGTTCACCCAGGGCAGTGTGAGGGGAGAAAAAGCCGTCCTGGTCCACCCTGGCTTTGGTCTCCGGCTCCGCCCAACTGCTCCAGCTTTCTCCGAAGAGAAAGTGTCAGTCTCGGAGTGAGGCTCTGGGTGCTCTCCCCAATGTCTTCCCAGGCATCTCCAAGGCTGGGAGCAGAACAAGTTGTTGGTTTCCTTGACCACAGATAAACCCTAAAGAGCCTGTAACTGGTTTTGTTTTTTTTTTTTTCTTACAACAAATTGTACAATTGTTTATTGCCTATAAATCAACTTAATTTAGATTCCGAGCCTCTCCTCTGGTCAGTTTGGTGGGGAACTGTAAGCCCTTTCTCTTTATTTATAATAGGTGGTATGTTCACATGGCTCAAAGATAAAATAAAATATATATAAAGTCATACTGTGAAGTCTCCTGCCACCCCTCTGTATAACCACCGATACCGGTGTCTTGGGCATCTTTCCAGAGTTTCCTTACGTGCATGCAAGCAAGCATGAGAACGTCTTGTGTGAGCACGTGCACACCGTCATGGGCTTGCTTTCTCCACAAGGACAGCATCCTCTCCAATCTGCTCGGCATTTTGCCTTTTTTATTCCCCTTAAAATGTCTGGTAGCTCTTCGTGGAGGGGGAGGCTCTCCATTCTCTTCGACAGCTGCACGGTGCCGCATGCTGTCCCGTCTCCCACTGACACACATCCCGGGTGTCAGCAGTCTTCCACCATCACACACAACGCTGCACCGAGTAACACATGCAGTTCAAACAACGGGGGAGACGTAAAACACAGCGGAGGTACTTCATTCTGTGAGTGTTTCCCAGTCGTTTCCTTCTCCTGCTGCTCTTTCTTCCTGCTGCATTTTTATTTCCCTGGGAGCCAAATGTTGATGCCTTACTGCAGTGTGCACATTGTTCGGGGTCATTTGGACGGTTAGAATCACACAATGAACTAGAAAAAATGTACCTTTGGGGAAGTCCCGAAAGCAGCAGCAGGCACAGCAAATCTCGCTTTCGTCTAGCACCTCCTGCAGCCCTGGGTGCTGAGACAGCAGGCTGGCGGGGCTTCGCGAGCTCAACACGCAGCCCCTCCTTTCCGTCACAGGAGGCTAGGGAGCCGGGATGACCGTCAGACCGGTCTAGCCAGGGCTGCTGACACCACGGAAGGCACTTGGGAGTTTCTTCCTCAATGCTGTACAGCGTTCAAACACCCCCTGGCCTTGAAAGCAGGGACTCAAAGTGGCGTAGGCACACCCATGTCCAAAGCGGCATCAGTCACAGTAGCCAAGGGGTGCAGGCAACCCCAGTGTCTACTGACCAAGGACCAGATAAGCAGAATGTGGTCCTTCAGTGCAACGGGATGCTGTCAGCCTTCAAAAGGAAGAAGATCCTGGTAAACGCTCCAGTGTGGAGGAACCTTGAGGACGTTGTGTTAAATGGAACAAGCCAGTCGCAAGAGGACAAACACTACGTGATTCCACTTCTATGCGGCACCTGCTGTGGTCAAATCCATAGACGCAGATCACAGAAGGGCGGTTGCCAGGGCTGGCGGGGAGGGGGATGGGGAAGTCGTCAGATGGGCACTGAGGTTCACTTCTGCGAGATGAAACAAGCTCTGGGGGTGAGCGGGGGCGATGGCCGCCCAGGAAAGTGCAGGTGCCGAATGAGACTGAAGTGTACACTTGAGAATCGTTGAGATGATAAGTTTTATGCTCTGTGTATTTCACCACAATTTTAGATTTTTTTTTAAAGAGTTTAAAAAAAAACTATCAGCAGCCCCTTGATTGATGTCCATCTTTCTGTCTGGATAAGCAGCTGTGAACAGAGCCTTTTGCGGTCAAATTGTTTTTCTCCATGATCCATTTCTCCGTGATCGGTGAAGAAAAGATGGTATCGTGAAGACGACAGTAGAGAGAATGCAGTTACTATCAATCAAGCCCCCACTGAGCCAGGAGCTATGCAAGGCTTCCTAGTTTATCTCATTTAATCCAGGAAATCTCAGCAAGGTCAACATTATCTGCGGTCTGCAGGTGAGAAAACGGATGCTCAGCAAATCAAAAAAAAAAAAAATCAAAAAACCCTGAAAACTAATAGCACTAATACCAGCAAGGAGTAGGCAAGCGGATGCGAGATAAACGAAAAATAATCAATGCTGTCCCATGTACTAGCCACATTGAATTTGAAATTGTTTTTTTAAAAATCATCCTGTTTACAGCCACAACCAAAACTACAAAATACCCAGGAAGCCCTGTAGAGATCTACTGAAAAATACACATAAAGGAAATAGGGACAAGGGGATAGAGTAAGAAAAAAATTTTATACTTTCTCAAAATTTTATTTTGATTTTAGAGCGAGGGGGAGGGAGCGTGAAAGAGAGGAAGAGAAACATCGACCTCAGAGAGAAACATCAATTAGTTGCCTTCCATAAGTGCCTCAAACTTGGGGACCAAACCCAGGGCCACCCAGGCATGTGCCCTAACCAGGAATCGAACCAGTGACCTTTCACTTTGTGGGATGACATCCAACCAACTGAGCCACACTGGTCAGGGCTGAAAAAAATTTACTTTTTACCTGGTGTAGTGGACTAAACATATATGTCCCCTTCTCCCTCAAATTCGTGTTAAATCCTAATCCCCAGGATGATGGTATTAGGAGGTAAGGCCCCTGGTAGGGACTAGGTCTTGAGGATGGGGCCACCCTGAATGGGGTCAGTGCCCTTTGAAAGAGACCTCAGGGGGTTCCCGTACCCTTTGCACCACGGGAGGACACAGCAGGAATAGATGGTCTGTGAATGGGGAGGTGGGCCCTCAGCAGACACCGAACCAGCCAATGTCTGGTCTTGGACTTCCAGTCTCCAGAAATGTAAGAATAAGTTTCTGTTGTTTGCAAGCCATCCGGTCTAGGGTAGCTCGGGATAGCAGCCCAAATGGACTAAGCCACCTTGAATTATGCCCAGATATTTTGAATTTTTGTTAATAATTTTTATAACACCTAAAACCTGTTAAAAGTGAGGCTAAAATAAATTGTCCAGAGCTGGGATTTGAGAGCAAATCGGTCTGAACCCAGAGTGACACGTTAGACTCAGCACCCTGGAATCCACCCAGGATGTCCCCTGTCGTTCTGTTTTCTTTCATTGCTGTTATTTTTAGATCATCACCAAGATGAAAACACAAGATCAGAATCTCCCGGGGAGGGCTTACTGACCCAAGAATTGCAGTGTGGGGATTCCCGTGGGAACAATGCCATATGAAAGGCTCTCCGATTCATGAACATACTGAGCAGGGGCCGCCATGTGGCGCACAGGGAGGGGCGGGGTGGGTGGGCAGGCACAGTGCCTGGTATTCCACGTGAATGGTGCCCCCCGGCCCACCACTCAGCGCAGTCACAGTCCTTGGCCCAGTCTGTCACCCAATCTCCCCAGCAGTTTGCCCCGCACCACCGCCACTTCGGCTTGGACCCAGTTCCCTCCCCCAAGCCCTTTGCACAGACCCTTCCCTCCCTCTGTCCACCCTGAGCCCTGGGAACAACCTCTGCTTCCCCTTGGCACTGCACCTTGAAGCTTTGGCCCCACCCTGTGACAGGCAGACCCCACCGTCATGAGAGAAGATCCAGGCAGTTTCCTGAGGGCTCCAGAAACCCCCAGCCCTCGCCTCTATGGCCAAATGCATCCCTGCAGGAATCTCTCTCCTCTCACGTAGCACCTTCCCAAATCCTCAGCTTTTACAAGACCTCAGTGAGGCACACCAGTACTGAGCTGCTGCTGCTCCTTTATGCTCCTCTTTCTGTCCTACGTGCCCGGACGTCCCGTCATACAGCGGGTGTCTCTAAAAGTGCAGTAACACCTGCAAAACACTCTTGCACACCTCATTTCTCCTGGCCCTCACAGACACCCTGTCAGGTAGACATGATCCACTCAAGCGGGCCGTCTACACAGTAATGATGATGACAATGTTTGACAGGACTGAGGGTGTTCCAGAAAACGTGTTAACAAGCATTTAAATACGTGATCTCATTTGAATCTCCAAACCACACTCTGAGGTGGTTACAATTATCTCTGCTTTATACATGAGGACACCAATGCTCAGAGATGTTAAGTAACTTTGCCAAGGTCACACAGCCAGCAAGTGGTGGAGCTGGGATTCAAACCCAGGTCTTCAAAACTGCGACGGCAGTTTTCCACATCAGTCTGGGAAAGGGGAATCAATCTATACAATTCTCACAATAGTTTTTATCCCAGCATACAGTATACTCTGGGTTTTTTTACCTCCTAGCAGAAGTCCACCTTACGAGTGAGGATTTCGCCAGCTTCAGTGCCCTCCTCCTTCCTCTCACTCTCAAATCCATGAATATATCCTCAGGTGAGGGTTATAAACAAACAAACAAACAAACACGATGCAGTGGGTACTGAGAATTGGGGGGAGGGGTGCGGGGGAGCCAACGGGGGTGACTGTGTTCTGGAAGACAGGACAGGCCGGCGAGAGGCAGCACTGAGGGACTGCCCCTCTCCCTCCGCCCCTCTCACTCATGTGCCCGGGATCTGAATCATCTTTTGAAGGTAAATTAGAGAAATCTGAACAGGTTTGCGAGGAAACCATACCTACAGCCAAAAACTATTTCCTGAAATGAAAGTGTTATGTTCAAGGGCAAATTTCATTTTTAGAGAAGAGTAAATAAACGCAGTGCCGCAGACACTGCGGAAGGAATGCAAGACACAGAAAGCACCCAATGCCACTGGCTCCATGAATCAGACCAAGTGTGCAAGGAAGACGTTCACGTCTGAACGAAAGCAAGTGAGTGCAGATCACACAGGACCCTAAACAAGGTCATTCAAAACTCGCTGAAATGAAAGGCCTCTCCAGGAGACTCAGAAAAACCACATCATTAGGTAGATGTGGCCCCAGCAGCAAGCCACAGTTAGATGGCACCCACGGGGCAGACCAGCTTGTGGGTTTACATACAAAACACCACCGCGTGGTAAATATTGCCCGCCCGCCCGCCCGAACCAGACCGGGCAGGTGTGTTCATCAGCACTGTGCTCTTACCGGAGTGCCTCGCACAAGCCCCATTCCCCATACCTGCCTGGTTCGCTCTTTAAAACGCTGATATTTTAGTTGAATTAATTTGGGGCTGAAAATTTTAAGAAAACCACCCTCCTAGATAGCTAAGCCGTGGAGGTTTAAATCTACATTTAACGTACAGTTGGGTGGAGGACAGCAGCGCCACTGCTGTCCAACTGCTACAGATGCTGCTCAAGTTCTTGCGGACCTGCCTCAAGCTTGCAAGTTAAAAGCTCTGTTTCACATCAGGTAAAATATCCACCCTCAGAGGGCACCTGTTCCCTCGAACGTGAACGTGGACCCCGCACAGAGCGCCGAAGCGGGAGTGTGGACCAGCGGGCAGCACCGGCCAACAGAAACACAGGATGTTTACCCAAACCAGCAGACTGAAGACACAGCTGTCCCTGTCCCCTGAGGCACATTATCGGCAATTACATGAGGCAGAAAAAGACTAAGGACAGGTGTGGGAGACACATCCACATATGAAGAACAGGTAACTTGGTAGATGATTAACTCATTCCTCTTCTCTCCAAATCTACTACAAAAACGTCCTGATCAACAAGCTAAAAGATTTTGTCCAAACACTGTACTCTGACCACAATTGCACCACTTAATCGTTATATGATCTTGGACAAGTCTCTCAACTTTTCTGACCTCAGTTTCCTGATCTATAAAATGGGTCTGTGCCATCCCTACGGCACAAACATCAAAGTGACAAATGAAGCTGTTACTGAGTCTTGGATTCAAGGTGGACACAATGGACTGCTCAGGAGCCCAGATGCCAATGCTGGTTTTGTCATTATCTGCTTGTGACCGGTTGGGAGAATTCCTGAGCCCCCAGCTCCAGCCCAAGTTCAAGCTACACACAGCCACTGCTCTTGCAGACGGGTCTGTTTCTACATGAGTGACCACCCTACTATTTCAGGCTAGGACACTGCCTCTGTCTGACGTGCTGACCTTGTACACATGGTCCTACCAGCCTCACACTGACAGGAATCCATTCAGGTTGTTTTTATAGTTATAGAAATAAGCAGATTCACCCTGACCTGTGGAGCCCTCATTGTCCAGTTAGACTCCATGTGGCCAAGACTAGAATTTTATGAAACTTCAAGCTCTTTCTCCCTCTTCTCCTCTAATTGCCTCCCAAACAAAACACACTTTTTTACTCCAGAGAACTCTGGTTTCCAGGTTTTCACTCCATCACTCTCCCATGGTGAATAGTCCAGTGTATATAAATCTGTCAGGTTTTTTTTTAAGATGTTATTTATTTATTATTTTAAGAGGGGAAGGGAGAGGGAAAGAGAAGGAGAGAAACATCAGTATGAGGTTGCCTCCTGCACACCCCCTACTGGGGACCTGGCCGGCAACCCAGGCATGTGCCCTGACTGGGAATTGAACCAGTGACCCTTTGATTCACAGGCCAGTGCTCAATCCGCTGAGCCACACCAGCCAGGGCTGTCAGGTTGATGTTGTTTTTTTAAGACTTTCTTTTGGAAAGTGAAATTACTAGGTTAAAAGGTACAGGCCATTTTAAGGATCTTGATACATATTACACAAGTTGTTTTCTAGAAAAATAGTACCAACTGACATTCCTGTTAGCAACCATGAAGTGTGTGCCCATCTCTCCTTTTTCAATTTCGTTTAATGGTGAGTTTTTAAAATAGCCCTTCTTTTTACATTTTAATTTGTATTTTTGATGAGGATGAAAATACAAATTAGTATTTAAATGAATTATCTTATCTGTTCAGTATATTAGTGTATTTAAGTGAATTATCTTATCTGTTCATGTCCTTTTCCCATTTTTTAAGTTGCCCCAAGTTTGCCATAAGAAAATCTGAGAAGCAATTTCTCCCACAGCCAAAACGGGAGGGAGACAAATCTAGTCGTAAACGTAAGAAGTGACCGCTTTTAAGCTGGTTGTGATTTCCACTATGTCACACTAAACAGAATCTAGAAACTAAAAACTTCTTTAAATAGCCATTGCCCCTCAGGGCCCAGCAAATGGGAATTTAGCTCCAGTGAACTACAGGTGATCACTTCTGCAACCCAAGAAAGCTCCCTAGAACGCTAAGACATGCCGCGGAACAAACCGCTCTTCCCTCAGCACCAGAGAGGCAGGTCCGGCATGAGCAGCTGCGGGCCCCTCACAGACGAGGAGACAGATCAGGGAAGTGGAGTGGCTCATACTCCAGAGACAGACCGGCCCTGAACTCCCGCCAGCAGACTGGCTTTACCCTGCATGTAAGCAGTGCACATTCAATTAAAGACATCCAAGGATTCAGAAACCTTAATCTTTCTTTAAATGTTCTTATTTATTCCACTTATTTATGCATTCATTGGTTGATTCCTGCATGTGCCCTGACTGGGGATCAACCCCACAATCTTGGTGTATCGTGAGGACACTCCAACCAACTGCCTACTGCGCCAGGGCCAGAGATCTTTTTTTTTAAGATTTATTTATTTTTAGAGAGAGGGGAAGGGAGAGAGAAAGAGAGGGGGAGAAGCATTGATGTGTGGTTGCCTCTCGTGCACCCCCTCCTGGGGACCTGACCCATAACCCAGGCATGTGTCCTGACTGGGAATCGAACCAGTGACCCTTTGGTTCACAGGCCTGCACTCAATCCACTGAGCTACACCAGCCAAGATAGAAATCTTAATCTTTATTCGTTTCTTCTGAAGATTTATTGGGACTCAAAATCACCACTTCAGAACTCCCTCTATTGGACAAGAGTTGAGGGAAGCTATCATTTTCAGGTAACAAAACACTGTCATTTCACAGAGAACAGCACTACCCCGGGCCCAGGCAATGAAAGTGATGACAGAGGGAGATAGTCACACACAGTCGTGCCGAGGCCGTGGCCGCACTAGATCCAGACGCTGACGCAAACTTGGGAAGGGGAAAAAACGGTCTGGACATCTAAGGCTCGGCCTTAACAGTTGTTAAAAAGAAAAAGTAGCTCCAGGAAATGAATGTTCAAAGAAGTCAGGTGAAGGGGTCTGAGCTAAAGGAGAGGAGACACGTTCTCAGGAAAATAAGGCTGCTGCGCGTCACTGCGCGTCACAGCCCTGCACGTCGGACGTAAGACCATAGAGCTGCCTGCCAGGCGCTGGAAGAAGTGGCAAAACCTACCCCCACCCCACCCCCACACACACGCGCCCAAAACACGACGGAACTTCCAGTGAGAATGACAGCAAAGGGACGCTTCCAAACAGGCGAACGAAGCATCTCAGGATGGCATCTGGAAACATCTATCCGGCAAAAGCTGTTGTGGGGAGTATTTAAAGAAACTAAAACTGGATACTCTGGGGAGGAAGCATTTTGCATCTGTCCAAGAGAGGCTTTGTGATAAAAGTTTTCTTTCATTCAGAGAAACAAAAGGCTCTAAATCCAGATCCTTAAAGCGAATATTCCACACTGAAAAGACCACCTCGCCAGGGGGTTTAGAAATCGGCGCCTCCTTGACTTGCCAACGATGGGCTGAGACCTGCTTTAGAAGGCAACACACACACCGCCCTTGTAGGCAGGCGAAGGCTCCCTCCAAGGTGTCACTGGAAAGAAACTCGGGCATCCTAACCTCCCCATTTTGTTGGGGGCGGGTGCCCAGTTGAAGACAGTGTGGCAGAGGCTGCAGGTCCCAAAGAACTGGAGAGGAGAGGGGTTCTTATTAGCCTTTCCGTGGGCTCTGGGCTTGCCTCCCTTTAATGTCGTTTAAGGGTAAGGAACGGAATCCCATTAGTCATTCTCCCCTGTTGAACTCTGCTTTTTGAGTAAGACAGCTGAGACCAAACCAGGGAAAAATTAATGGCAACGAAATATCAACGGAGCAGCACTGGTTCGGGGATTCTGCATGTGGAGGCTTCCAGAAAATTGCTGCAGGCTCGGCTTTCCCGCAGCCAGAGGGAGAAGCCCAGCGGCTTAGGGCAGCGCAGCGAACAGGAGCACGGTGGGAAAATGATTGACTAGCCTGACCCACGCAGCGGGCAGAGGCGAGGCTGGAGAAGGCTGCAGGGGAAGGCAGAGACCACGTGAGATTCTGAACAAAGGAAAGCCCTCGGAGGGAGTGGGAGCCGCTGGGAGAGTTCTTCAGAGGTGAAGCTGGGAGGGAGGGGTTTGGGGACAGACTGCAGAGTATCTCTGCGTGGTATCTTGGCTCCCTGAAGTTAAGGAAATCCCAAGTCGTGAAAATGAGAACGGGGGAACCAAAGGGACAATAAAACGTGGCTGTGACCACCGAAAAACTCAGGTGGGCACACAGACTAGGTAGGACGCATTCTACATTCAAAAACAGGAACAGAAGACCATCCAGTGCTTATTCCTCCCTTTCTGGTCCAAAGATAGTTACACAAACATCTAGGTCCTGTTCAGATCAATATTTGGGAATCTTCATTGACATAAGGTTTTTACCCCTACATCAAAAAAGAAAAGAAAAAACACTACTGCAGGCAAAAACAACAAAGCAAATTATAATCTACATCTCCTAAAACTACCCTCTTCTTTCAAAGGCATCCTTTCAAAAAGTTTTCCTGGGAAGACAGGGAGGAAAGGAGGGAAGGAGGGAGAGAGGGAATAAGGAAGATGTGAAATGGGCTTTGCAACTGCCTAGTGTTTTTAAAAAGAATGGGACATCTTGCTATACCTCGTGGAGAATTCCCTTTTTTATTTTTGAGGTTTAAGCCCACTTTATTCTGCCCTGCCATGAACTGTGTGGCCCCAGAAACATGGTCGGCTTCCACAGGCCTCACTCCTCTCATCTGTGAGATGGGGAGGGTGACAGCCGTCCTCCATCCGGCTTCTGTAAAGATCACATCAGAGCTGGGGCTTGCTCAGCGCCTGGACACAGCTGCCGCCTGACACCTGAGTTCCCCTTCCTGCCTCTATTCTAGGGAGTAACATATAGGGAATCCCAACAGCCCGGTTCACCTGAAGCTTCTCCAGGAGTCAGAAGTACTCTCCAAAACAGCCATGCAACTCCTAACAAATACAGGGGCAGGCAAAAGGTGTACAGTTGTGAGTATGCAAAGCCATTTATTCCTGGATTCTTTATCAATTACTGTATTATCTATTTGTCTTCTAATTATTTTGTATCCTTCCTTATAATTTGTCTTTTAGGTAATGACTTTCCCCACACAAACCACCGTAAACCACCTATTTCTGCTACCCCTGTGCACCCTAGAAAGAGACACAAACGGGCTTGGGAGAAGCGGCGGGGAGCAGGTTTTGAGAGGCACAGGGAAGCTGTTAGGTGGCCACAATAAGAAAGGCACCACGAGAAACATCATCTTTAAAGCAATTTTAATGAAAATCAGACTCAACATTTCCACAGTTTCTTGCATCTCATGCATAACAAGGTCTTCCAGTCACCCAAGGTCTTCCAGTCGGGTATCAGTGCTCTTTCCCATCACACGCCTCCATCTTCCGTATTCAAAGGACCTCTCCCCTTCTCACCGGGCGCCCACCACCTACCTGTCCTTCAGGTTATCTCTTCATCGCCACAGAAGCCAGGGGATGGGCACGTGGGGACTCCCTGTACCATGCTGCATAGTATTTTGAGTAGGTGAAAATCTCCACAATAAAGTCTCTGAGGAGCCACTTTTTTTTTCTTAGAGAAAATCTTTTTTATTTATTTATTTTTAGAGAGGGAAGGGAAGGAGGGAGGGGGAGAGGGAGAGAGAGAGAGAGAGAAACATCAATGTGCTGTTGCTGGGGGCCATGACCTGCAACCCAGGCATGTGCCCTGACTAGGAATTGAACCTGCGATTCTTTGGTTCGCAGCCCACGCTCAATCCACTGAGCTATGCCAGCCAGGAGAAGCCACTTTTTAACAGAAGAAAGAAAAGCACAGTGGGTCACCCCCAGGTTTCTGCCTGCCCAGGAACTTGCACAGCAGCTCACCCCCAAATAGACAGCAGCACTGGCCGACCATCTCACAGGTGGGTCCTTGAACTTCCCTGGTGTGTCCCATAGGTCATCACACAAGTTCCTATCCCAAACACAGACTGTGGCAGTTCACCATAACATGAAAAAATACATACACTACGCTGAGACTCATTGCACCCAACCTGGGACTGGACTCCCACAAGCGTGAACATTACGTCATTTCTTAAGTGTTCTGTGAGGCCAACACATTTGAGAAAATCTGCAGTGTAGATGGTATTTTAAAGCAGGGAAATAAAAGTCAGGGAGAAAAGAAGACAGAATTTAGGAATAACGTGTGCTGTCCTAAGATGAGCTCAGAGAACCAGGATGTGTAGAACTTACTAAAAGGGGCCATCCAAGAGTCCCACAAACCTGCGTGAAAGATGGCAGATGAGCATCGCCAGTCCCCGCCCCCACCCGCCCCCACTGGTTCCACAGCTCACCCTCCTTACCAACGCGCTGCACCTCCTCCAGACCCCCACACCCCACACACCCCGACACCCCTGCAGCAGACACTCAGCCTCTTGTCTGTCTCACCTACACCCCCCACAAAAAAAACACCCGGCCAAAGTGTCACAGGTGGGCACAGGTAACCAGGTTCTTGGTGATCGGGACAAAGAATTGTACCAAACACAGAGTTTATAGCAGAGAACATGGGAGCAGGCCAACTCCAAGCAGAGATTGACCTCATGGGCTGGAGAGACTCTATTCTTACAGGGCAGATCCTTCCTGGCTAGTTTTGGCTGGTTCTTACTGAGCACGTACAAGTAGTTACTTTAAAGCTACTGTGCATGTGGTCTCCCATGACTTTCCCTGACTGGCTGCCAGGAGAGGGGGTCTCACAATGTTACTGAATGGACCCCCCCTTTTCCTGGGGTCCCCCTGTACTAGGTTTGCCTTGCCCACCGCAAGGGAATTATAGCTCTCCATTTCAGAGACTGATGAAAAGGAAAAGAATTATTTATTCAAATGTTATACAGGCTTAAGACTAATAACTTAATGTCTTCATTAAAATCCCAAAGTCCCTTAAATCACCCACAAACATAGTCTTTTCTTCTCCTTTGCCTGGTCTGGGATACCGTATCTCAGGAAAAGAAATAAAAGTCTGTGGCTCAGGCAGCCTTTGCTTCTTCCTGCTAGTCCATGCTCGGCTGGCAGGCCTCCCTCGGTTCCCAGCACCATCAGCTGTGTCACCAGAATCTCCAGTTCTTAATCCAAAGCTGCATGGCACTTCTCATGCCCACCAGCAAGAGTCCTTTCGCCCCCTTCCTTCCCGCAGCATCTCTCCTGCCTTCTTCCAAACTACTGAGAGAGAGCTCTGCATCGCTGCTACATCTTGCTTTCCAGCTTCCTAAGCTGTGTGGCAAAAGCAGCCCCAAAGCCATGTGGTTCTTCCTGTCACAGTTGCCTCACCTGTGTTTAAATCCCAGGGCCAATCTTCCTCTGCAGCCCCATTTCTGACTCCTTCCACAATCAGCTACATCTGCCAGCATTCCAGTACTTTTCCAGCTTTTCTGGGCTGCCATAGTAAGTCGGGGCAGGCATGGCCCTGTGGTGTGGAGCCAATCATCTCCAAGCTCTTACACAGGCTCTGTAACCAGGGGGAGTCACCTCCCAGTTACATCATGGGTGGAAGTCACTCCCATCTCCTTGGCTCAAAGCATGGCCACAGCTATTTAACATACCCATGGCACCAGTTAAGGGTTATAGGTATGTTAAATGACTGTTCAAGAGGTTATCTTCAAAACTGTTGCTATTCAAAACAACTCTCAATGGCCCTGCTCCATATGTCCCATCCCCTAGTTCAGACTTGTGGGAGTGAGGACATCCTGTATTGTTTTTAGTATTTCCTGGACACTCTGAGTTCAGGACCCCATTACAAATCCGTTTGGGCCCCCCCTGGCTGCACCCTGTTCCAAAAGTACGAGCCAGGGAGGACAGGGAGTGGTGGTGACCTGCACAGAAGGTCGGGGTCTTCCTACGCTGGAGAGCTTGTGGTGCAAGAACAGCAGCAGCGCTGACAACCAGCTAACGCTCCAAGCCCTTGCTCTGAGCCCAGCACTGTCAGGCACACTTCACCCATATTTTGGTTTGTCTCCTGATTACCCCTGAGGTGGTGGCGTTTCATGGGGGAACACTGACCAAACACAAAAAGCACTCTGCCAAGCAGTCGGGGGCTGGGGGATCTTAACAAGGACCCACAGCTAAGAAGTAGAGCTTGGACACAAATATAACCAGGTGGGCACCAGAGCCCGTTAGTACACGGTCAATTTTTGGTAGACTCAATTTAGAGGTGAAATACCAGATGAGACTGATAACCTGTTGACAGTACAGAAATATCAAGGAGGTATGTCAGCTATCAGTCCATCCAATGCTTTCTTTGCAGGAAGATGGGCAACAGCAGGAATGCCCAGTCAGCAGCTCCACTCGCAAAGGAACTGAGTTCTGCCCGCCCCCCGGACCCAGCCCTGGGGAATAGACTCAAACCTACCCAGAATGCCAACTTACTAAGTTACAGTGAGAACTGTAACTTGAAAGAAAACCAAAACACTCAGTATCTGCAGATCAACTCATCCTCTTCCCAAGGTGGAAAAATCTACAGGGGAAACCACTAGTGTTGCTTGGTGAACACTGCAGTACAGCACTAAAGTGTTCGTTCAGATGCCTCAAGTCAGAAAAACCTAAAACGATGGTAAAGACCAGTCATCTGGGTTTTCTGCGACAGGGCTGATCTCCAGTACTCTGCTTACAGGCACAACCTACGTGGTGAGTTACTACTGAGAACATACGATCATCCCTGCCAAGATGCAGTATCTTCTCTCCGATTTCATTTCAAAGCTCTATATAGATACCTTTCCAATAACATACATGGTCTGTCCAGAAGGTATCCAGCCATGTAATATATGAGACATTTACTGACCAAGATACAAGAAACACTGTGCAGAGAACAATGACACCTCAGCCCCCTTCAAAGTAGACACCTTGAGACCTCATTTTCCCAATTGCCATCAGCTGCCCCGTCATATTTTCCTGTACCTCACTGACGATCTGAAGTCCCTTTCAAAGGTGACTCTAGTTTTGGGAAAAGTCAGAAGTCACGGGGCACCAAATCTGGGCTCTAGAGGGGCTGAGTCACTTGGGTGATTTGATGTTTTGAAAAACTTTGCACGAGATGTGATGCGTGAGCAGATGTGCTGTTGTGATGAAGCTGCCAATCACCAGTTGCCCAAAGCTGCAGCCTTCTGAATCATGTCAATAGTTTCCGTAGAGGAATGTTCAAGCATAACACAAAAGCTGATGCAGATTCGTGGTTCTACTTGCTCAGTCATTTTTAATGCAACAGCCACACAGTGCACATGCTCACTCCGCAGCGTCTACCAGCCCCCACTGACTAGTACAGTGAAGTCACCATTGCTCACACATGCACAACCCAGTCCCCTCTCCTTGGCTGCCAGGTTACATCAGTGTTGCACATACCGTCCTTGTTATATTAACAATGGCTGGACTTTCCCCGGACAAACCTCGTACTTACCTCAAAACTCAAATTAAGTTGTGTAGTTTCCATTTATTGAAATCACACTCTGGTTCTGAGATTCAGGAAATGCACAGGTCTGTCAGACTGGAGATGCAGTTTCCTCTTGCTGTACACCACACTGACAAACCGGGCCTAGGCCGTCATCTTCATCAGCTTTACGACGGTTCTCTGACCTTCGATTTTGGACACTGAGAATTTTAATGTTTGTCCCAAACTGGTCATGAAACCAGAGTAACTAGAGACTTGACTCCCCTCATCTGGGGAAAAAGGGCACTAATCCAGATTAGCAGCTGGTTTCCAGGACGGGATGCACTATTTCTGGGGGAAAGGGAAGGCAGGAAGGGAGGAAGCTTTATTCAGCTATACGCTCATCTAGTTTATGTACTGAAATCTGATTCAAGTTTCACTTGAAAAAGAGTTTTGGTGTTTTTTAAAAGTTTGTAAACCACTGATATAAAATGGTTTTCCAAGTTCCCATCCAAGCATTAAATTATATTTTTGTTTTCAAAATTCTTTCATTCACCAAATATTTGGGAAGTGCCCCACTGTGGGACAAGACTCTGCTCAGCACGGTGGTTCCGACAGCAAACACTGCACTAATGGAAGCTCTGTCCTCCGGGAACCTACTGCTTGTTTTTGTAGGAAATTGAAGAGTGACATAAATATCACAGGCAGTCACCAAAAATTCTATTTTATGTTTTCTCAGTGTTAAAATAAAATCACAAGATTTCCTGACACTCAGCTGGCACACCTTTCTTTCATGGACACTGCTTTAAGTGTTCCTTTTTCTCTGCCCGATACTCAGAAGACAGGCTGAATAATGCAGACAAAACCAGTTGTAATTTGAAAAATCATACTAGATTTTATTAAAATATACATAAATAGCCCTCATTTTTCTGCATGTCATCAGTGTGGGGAAGTCGAGCGGAAAACCAAGGAAACGCAGAGCACTGGCACAGAGAACCGAAGGTGGGAGGGAGGCAGGGAAACCTCGGCCCGGCCCTGCCACCAGCAGCCCGAGAAAGCCACGGAGCGGCATGCCCTCAGCTCCACACCGAGGTGCATGGGATACATGCTGTCTGGGGTCGACAGCAGCCCTGAAATTCTGCTGTCCTAATTCCATCATTAGAAGCAAATGCGATGTATTACCTACATAGAGCACGTACTCACAATGAAAAGTAAAGAAATGCCGAATTCACGGGAATACTTTCAAGGAAGACAAGAGAAACAGAAGTTTGCTGCTTAAAAAAAAACGCACTGATGCTACTTTTTATTCACACTAATTAGAATATATACACAAAAATGTGTATCATATGTTGCTTTCAAAAAGTTCTATGTTCCATGAAAACTATGTAAACAGTGTAAAATGTTTCTACTGCATAACAAAAGAAGAAAAATCAGCATTCCCATGTAGTATTAGGAAAATAGTTAAGATAATTTAAAGATATAGTAAAACAAAATGAAGTATCACAGAATGGTCTTTTCATGAAGTAGATTCATGGTCTAGAAGCAATACATTTCATACTTTCGAATACTTTGGTGTCAGTGAAATTAATTAATACAAAGCAAAAAGACCACAAACCATGAAATCTCTAGTTTGGCTCTCACATTAATTGGAACTTCAGCAATGAGGCGACCTCGTGGCCACCCCCCAGAACCCGGCGGGAACCTTCCCCCGCACCTGTCCACTGGCAGTGGGCGTGCTGCCGGGAGAGCTGCCGAGGGCTTCTGTGCGTCTCTTTCCACAGCTGTGCTCTGAGCAACAGCTCGAAAGGCTTCACAAAAACTCTGCTTCAACTTGGAGTATAAATGATCTTGGTTACTGCCTCTTAACATATACAAATGACCCTACATTAAAGCATCTCGGAACAATTCACATTTAAAGTAGAGCATAAATTTTTTAAAATCATATTTCTGTAGTTTCTCAAGAAATCCATACTCGAGTAAAAGAACATACTACAACAAAAACTGCAAGCTTAACGGGACTGACGACAGGTTGTTAAGAAACAGCCATCTGCATGCCACAAATCTCTACGGCATCACACATCGCTTTGACAACTGTCCCACCAACTGATCTGAGGGGTTTTTAACTGCGTCATTCCGGTAGTTACGTTTTTTCATCTATACCATCAAAATATGGCGCTGTTTCCACCGTCTTTTTGTTCTGTGTGTTTTCTTTCCCACAAGTCCCTGCATCTGAGAATTACATCTGAGCAACTGTCAATGCATCACTTCCATCATCCATCACAGGAGCGAACTGGGAATGTCCTCTGAGGACTTTCTCAGCAATGAAATTTACACTGTGACTTTCTGGAAAGACAAGAAAGTCTTTAAAGGAGCAGAAGAATCCGTGGTGAACTTCACGAACTCACAGTGATAATACAATAATGCACGGCTGCTCCTACCCGAACCAGAAGAACATGCTGTCCAGTGCCGCAAAGGGTCTCCGAACAGCACAGGCCGGAGCGCCAGCCCTCGGACAGCCCTGGGAAGGGAGGGGACGCAAGTGCAGCCAGGGCCGCACCGTGAGACTAACTAGCATGACGTCTTCATAACGTAGTGAGTATAGAAAGTAAAAGAAAGCTTTTAACGGGTTAATCTGGGGCCTTCTAAAGAACAGGAATAGAGTAAATGAGATGAACATGAAAGAACTCGGCAAACTGATCTCTGCTTGAGTGAACCATGTGTGGAAGAACTGTTGGTATTTTAAATTAATTATAGTATCAGGAGTGTATTAGGAACTTAAATTCTTGCCTAAACTTTACAACAAAGTACATGAAGAAATAAAACAATAAACAGTGAGCAAATTAAGTGTGCATGGTTTTTTCGTTTTCATATTAGGTAATATTAAAGTTTGAGGACTGTGTAGTTTAGAGTTTTGCTAGTTTTGTGGGGAGAGCCTCTTGGGGAACTTAAATCATTTCAAAATTCATTTGGAATAACTGCCAAGGCTATCAGCTACTGATAACTTGTACTGTCAGACAGTAAAAACTATACAGTTACAGCAAAACAGCACACTTCAGTGAACCTAATGCACCATTATTTCGTACACCATGCAAAGAAAAGACGCCCAGGATAGGAAATCTAAAAGGAGACGGAGGCCTTCACAAAAAGTGAGGACGTCAAATGGCTACAACCTCAACAAAGGGTAAAAAAATAATCCTTCCCACAGAAGGGATGACAAAGAAGTTTTTATACCTCCTCCTTAATTATGGAAGAGGGGGAAATTTCCTTGGTATTTGAATTGGTACACCCACCCTGTACCGCCTGCAAATTTTGTGGTCTAAATTCATAACACCAGCATAGTCCAAAATCTCAGAGAAATGAGCTCAAGCAGACTCAGGTTGGCAATGCCCCCCAGTGACCGGCCGCAGAAATGCAAACCACGCTGAGAAGAACTCAACTTCATCCAGGCAACAGCTGATTTTAAGATGCATTCCAATTTTAAAGATTCTAAAATGTGAAAAATACATAATTTGAAGTCAGTGAAATATGGCAGACAGACAAATAAGTCAATAAAACAGATGCAGAAAGACTAGAAAACAAATATTGGACATATGCTAAAAAATGTCAAACAATAGCATATTACAAAAACATCAAGGACATTACTCAAAATACGGCACAGGCAAAAAAGATTATTTAAGAAAAAAAGTTAAATCCCTCTCTAAACCATATTCTTCTAACTATAAAATGAAAACACCATTTAAGAACTTAAACAAATAAATATCATTAAGTAATAATCTTACAATTTTGGCCTACTTATTTTAAAACCGTGCTCTCTACCCCTACCCCCCCAAAAATAACCAAAGCATTAGCAAAAATAAATGCCAAGTGTCAAACTGAAAACAAATACATATGCAATGGCAAAAAGTCATTATCCTTAAATATCACAATTATAAATGAGTAAGAAACAAACATACCCCACCCCACACATCCAGAAAAATGAGCAAAGGTCAGGAATAAGCAAACTGACAAAACAATAAACACAAACAGCCAAATACATATACCAGAATAAAAAGCTCAATTTCACTAGTAATAAAAATATAAAATAAAACGATATAACAATTTCAAGCTAGCAAAGTTTTAAAAAACAATTATGCTCAGTGTTAGCAAGGGCACAGAAAAACTAGCACATATATTGATGATAGATGTAAAAATTGAGTCAACCTTTCTGAAATGTCATTTAGCGATAAGTATAAATCAAAAAGCCTTTTAAAATGTGCAGTATGCTTAGATATACAACCCTGCTTCTAAGCAATTTATCCTGAGCAGTCAGAAATGTATGCACTACACATGTCAGGATTATTTATAATGGTGAAAATTGGAAAAATCACCTAAACACCCAACAATGTATTTTAGTAAATAAAACAATAAAATGGAATACAATGCAGCTATTAAATACCATGTATCACTGAAGCACTGTTTAGACTAGTAAAAGGATAATGTAAACACCTATCAGCAAGGAACAGCTTATACAGATTAGTTTAGCAGTCAATGGAATACTATACTGCCATTAAAAAGAAAAAGGCAGCTCTTATGTTATCATATAGTCTTCTCTCTCCCTGAAATATCTTCTTCCCAAGATATCCACCTGGCACTTAATCAAATGACACTTTGTTAGGGTGTCCTTCATCACCTTACATACAAAGGCACTGCCTCTCACCCTTACCCTACTGCCCTATTTATAACTGTTGGACACAATCCAACTGTTTATTCACTGTCTGTCCTTCCGCAAAGGAAAGAAGGTCCCTAAGGGCAGAGACGTGTGTGGCCCACTGCTGCGACCCCCAGTGCAGGAACAGTACCTGGTACTTAGTACAGCGATCATCAGATACTGGGCGGATATGGGAAAGTCTCAAAGATACAAAGGTAATAACAGTTTCTCTATTTAGCTATTATTTGCCTTTTAAAAAGGAACAAAAATCGTGTGTGTGTGTGCGTGTGTGTGTGTGTGTGTTAACATATCCTCAGACCACTGATGGCCCCTGGGAAGGAAAACGAGGTAAGATCCTTCACTTCTTTCACTTAAAAGCTGAACAAACTGTAAGTATAACTCACTCGGAAAAACCAATAAAAGTTATAAACATACTCACTAATACACACTGTAGGCTGTGGAAAAATTACACAGTATATTCTTAAGTGGAAAAAACAGGTTACAAAATAACAAATAACATAAATGCATGACACTTAGAAGGATTAACTTCTAACATTTTTAATTGGTAAGATTATAGGTGATTTCTGTTGATTATTCTTTTCTGTATTTTCTAACGTTTCTTATGAGGCACTATTATTTTATAATTTTTAAGTTGCTTTTAAACACACAGAGCATTTGCTTGCAGAGTGTGACAGCACCCACGCTGGACCCAAGGACACAGTGATGCACCACTCTGCCTCAGGGGTTCCCCACTTGGAAGAGAGTGCCCTCTCCTGCGCCTCTCCGACCTCTCCCCACCACCGGCCTCTCACTGTCTTCACTCTCCAGCACTTCCTTCCATGCCCTTGTCTTTCTCTTCCTGTCTTACCCAGCAAAACTGTAATCCTGGTAAAACCAAGTATCTGCTTACTCCGAATGTCACTGAAGCAGTGGCACGTGGCCAGAAAAAAGCCAGGCAACTATGTTCACTGTATTCACTTCAAATTTTTGACCAGAATATCAAATGAGCATTCATTCAAGCTCGCCATCCAATCCCACCACACATGGCCGGTGCATTCCTCTCCCCACTCTCTGAGATGAGCACCTCCCTGTTCCTCTCTCCCGACCCCCGCAGGCTCCGCACTGGTGACCTTCCCTGCCACACTCTCGAGAGGAAGTTGAGGTAACCAGAGAAGGCCCTCTTCCCACCAGCGGTTTCAACCTCCCAGCCCTAGGGGTGCCCGAGGTCTGTCTGCCTTCCTCTGGCACCAAGTGAAGATGCATCCCGGCTCCTTTTCCAAGTCTGAACCCTGCAGTCTGCCCTGGCCCTGACCTCACTGCCTTTTCAAATATGTTCTCCAACAATTACCCCTTCTTGCTCTCGAATTACCAGTTTCCCTCCACAACGAGTCACTGCCATTAGTAAACAAACACACCTGAGTGTCACTCACGTCCCCGTCCTACTTCTGTGACCCTTCCCAGCACAACTCTTTCTCCCTGGTCCTTTACCTCGCCTCAGTCTGCTCTCCCTCTGCTCAAGGTCACCAATGATGGACGTCCAAGCCCTCTGCAAGACAACGGCAAATTCTTGGTCCCCCTCTCACTGGACCTCTCAGCAGCGTGCCGTGGTCGCCCAGGCTCCCCTGGAGGCGGCCTCTCTCAGCTGCCCTGAGACCACAGAGCCCTGGGCTGCCTTTCCCGCCACTGGCTCCTCCTCCTCTGCAGAGCCCTCTCTCTTCTCTAACACACTCCTCCTGGATGGTCTCACCCAGTCTGCGCCTTCAAAAGGCAAGTACACGCTGATGATTCTAAAGGTGTTATTTTTAGCTCTGAGTTTTCTTCTGTGCTTCAGACCAACTACTGGCTGAACAAAGCAGAACTACTGATTTCTCATCCCGCACAGCACCCCCAATACCTTCAAGAAGCCCTCCCTGGAAAAGGTACCACCACCTACCCAGTTGCTCACATCAAAACCCCAAGAACAATATTCCACAATGAACTCGTCAGTAAGTCCTAAACAACTCTACCTCCAAGAGAGATCTGAATCCAACCCTCTTTGGCCATCCCTACCACTGCACCCCTACTCGGAGTCTGCCTTCCTCCACCCTGACTCAACAGTCCACCCTCCAACCCACACCCAGAGCAATGTTTCTAAAGTAGAAACCCAACCACGTCACTTCTTAAAGACCCGCAAAGTATCCATTTCACACACTTAGAGTAAAATGCAACTGTTACCAGTTCCCTCATAATCACGCCCACTGCTTCTGACTCCCCACCCTCCACCCTCCCCTTCCCTTATTACCCTCTGGCTCTCCGGGCCGGCTTTTGGGCCCCCACACCTGAAGTATGTGTTCCCATCTCAAGACCTTTGCAGCTAATCTTCTTTTTGCTTAAGTTGTTCTTCCCCTTACCTTCAGACAGCCGCCCTTCTTCCCATTGTTCAAATTTCAATTCAAGGGTCTTTAAATCAGCAAGGCCCTCCCCAGAAGCAACCCCCTCACTCTCCACATCTTATTTTACCTTTTATCTGTTGGCATAACTCAACAAATGAACCCTTCCTGTTGCAAAACGAAAGTAAACCTCTATTTGTTTAAGGAATTTTGACTTAGGTTCTGTTATCTACAACCAAAGAAATTCTTAACTAATGTTCCTAAGAATCTATTTTTAAAAGAAACTGAAATCAAAAGAACTCAAATTCTATGCAGAATTAGAAGATCACAACAAGTCAGAAATGTATAGTTTACTAATCCCCTTCCTTTACTGTCTAGTCTAAATTTTTAAATAAAAAAGCACCCAGAGGAAACAGAAACAAGAAGAAATTATGGTCAACTCCATAAACAGGACTTCAGAATGAAGCACTAGAATCTATGCACACAATACAGGTAAACTCACACAGGGAGACTGAAGTCCAGTCAATGCTGGGGCTGTTCTGGACTAATGTCCATTGTTCGATAAATTTCTTTAAGTAATAACAGGGCAGTATCTTCAGATTCCCTATCAAAAAAAAAAAGTACATTACTTAAAAGAAAACTAGTAGAAATTAATCTCTATGCTTAACAATGGAAAACGCAGCTTTTGTTGCACTCAACCCCACCTAAGGGCAGACGAAATGACAGCAGTGTGATCTTGAAGCTGCCCTTAAGGAGTGGATGGAGACCCCTAACTCCAGAACAAGCACACTGCGACTCTCCTGAGTGAGGGGGTGTAAGAAAGGGTGGCTCTTCTGAGGCCCTCCCTGTCACCCCATTCTGTGAAAGGCATCCCTGCAAAAACCGTGTGCAAGTGTCAAGGGACTCTGGTCAAAGGCAGATGACATACTGCCATCTTGTGAGTAACTCAACTAAATAAGGAAAATACTGACTTTGAACTTATGGGTGTTCAAATTGATACTGCGTAACGTGATAAATCAGCAAAAGAGCCTCACTAAAACCAACACTGCTTCCCGTGCTAGCACCTGAAGGCCACGTGAATGTTACCAGAGATGAAAACACTTACCAGTAGCATAAATGACTCTGAAGAGCGAAAAGATACTCATTAAAACTCTCTATTGGCTTTTCCTGAAGAACGTAGTCAATGCGGCGGCCTCCGTTTAGCATTCCGACCTTCCCTAAGTAGTCCTCATCCTTGGAAAAATCTGGACTTTCAACAATCTTTTCTGCTAGAATTTAAACCATTTCAATATCAAAGTCAATCACATGATCACTTTCCTCTGACTTTAGCTGACTTACTGGGCTCAACGAGAATATTGCTTGACACACGCAGCAACCTGGGGAGCTACCAGGCTCATTCCCACTCCTCCAGAGAGCCAGGGGAGGAGGGGCTGGTTACCCCGGAGAGAGGAGAAAGAGCCAAGAAGCTGACAGAGGTTTTGAAGAAAAGGGGTGAGAGAGCATTGCAGAAAGAAAAGAAATAGAATTAGAATCTGAAAAACTCAAGCACATCACGGCACAACGACCCGACATTGCAGTGAAGTCCATTACAACACAGTTCAACAGCAGCACCAGAAAAGATAATTTCCCAGAGTAGGTGTTCCAATTGCCTGAATACAAACTTGGTTCTCTCTCTGATGTTACACTCTGGCCTTAGGAATCTCAATAAAATTTTAACATTACAGAATAAAAACGTTCAGCAACTGCCAGGCAGACACGGGTAGTTGCAAAAGGGATGACACATTTTGAAATATAATTTATCATAAAAGATTTTCCTTTATAGGAAGAGTCTTTACATTTTAACAAAAAAGACTACAGGACAAACATCATTAAATTATTTATGTGTTCTGTTGACAAGTAACATTTGGAAGAACTGGAAAAGGCCTCAAATATCAGATTTACCTTCAACGACTTGCTTTTCTTCTTCTTCTTTGATTTGATGGGCTACCTTCTCCAATTCTTCTTGTAACTGAGTTGAAGAGGTATGAGCACGAGCGAACTCATTTAATGTCTGCCACGCGCTTTTCAGAGAGCTAATAAAACCCTGCTTCAGATCAGATCCCATGCGAGAGAGACTTTCTTTCAACTCTAAAGAGATTAAAACAACACATCATGTTATTAGCCAGCGGGTAAAATTCTGCACCAAGAAAATTAAAAGTTCATGTGAGTCTCAAGGAGGTGACACCACTCAGTCCTCTCTTAAATGTCAGGCACAAGGAGCACCTCAACCAAACCCTCAACACGTTAAAATGTTCTGAGGAGTCCGACCCCTTTCATTCTTGTAATGACTAAACTTGATGCAACCACACTCATAAATCTACTCTCTCCAAAAAGAGTTCGACACCATAAAGAAGTGATTAAACACACGCATGTGATTTTTTCTCACTATAAGTTAAAAAGTAGACCCCCAAAATTAAAAAGATGCCTTTTTCTAATCTGCAACAGTGAAATGATTTTGAAAACGTGAGAAGCACAATTAAACTTCTAATTTAAAACTGAAGAAACTCCTACTCTTTCACCTTTTCTACTGTTGTCTAATAATTCATATTTGAAATCAAGGTCTTTGAATAGCAAATTTCTCATTTTAACTCTAAAGAGTTAAATATTTTTAAAGCATCATAAAAGCAATGAAATAAAATAAATAAAGGAAAAAAAACTTTTCAATAAGAGGGCATGATCACTTTTCCTTCTTTTAAACCTGTGGGCAAGTAATATACACCATTAATCGACATAAAAAAAACTTGAACCCCACTTAGAGTTATCATCAGTCCATATGTTAAATGAGTTTTTTTAAAGAAAAAGTCTGTCCAGCTAGCAAGAAAATTTTTAAAAGCCCTCTTGACTTCAAAAACATCAAACTTATTTTCTAATGGTTTGGTCAGTTCAAATGTTACTCTGCTTCCCAATTCCCAAAATTTTAATCACATTCTATCAAAATCTACAAGGTCTGTCCAGAAAAAGTCCAACCATTGTTAATACAATGAGAACGGTTTGCAAGACACTGATGAACCTGGCAGCCAAGGAGCGTGGACTGGAATGCACATGCATGAACAATGATGACTTCACTGTACTAGTCAGTGGGGGCAGTAGATGCTGTCGAGTGAGCATGTGTAGTGTGTGGCCATTGCATTCAAAATGACTGAGAGAGCAGAGCAATAAATCTGCGTCAAATTTTGCGTTAAGCTTGAACATTCTTCTGCGGAAACTATTCAGATGATTCAGAAGGCCACAGCTATGGGCAACTGGTGACTAGCAACTTCATCACGACAATGTACCCACTCATGCATCACATCTGGTGCCGTTTTTTGGCAAAACATCAAGTTACTCAGGTGACTCAGCCCCCGTCCAGCCCAGGTTTGTCACCCAGTGACTTCTGGCTCTTCCCAAAACTAATCACCTTTGAAAGGGAGAGATTTCAGACCATGGGTGAAATTCAGGAAAATACAATGGGACAGCTGATGGCAATTGGGAGAACTGTGTGAGGTTAATCCCTACTTTGAAGGGGTCTGAGGCATCATTGTCCTGTGTACAATGTTTCTTGTATCTTGTTCAATAAATGTCTCTACTTTTCATAGTACATGGCTGGATACTTTCTGTACAGACCTCATCTCACATCACTTTATTACCATCTTCCCCTCATTCCTAAATATTTCAGCAATTGGAACGTCATCAAGTATAAAGTCATCAAGGAGAAAGAACTCATTCATAACTTGCTTTACAGCTTTTCCAAATATTTAGTAAACAAGTTCTAAACATAGTAGGCATTTAACATTAACTCTGTAAGAAAGGACTTAGTGTTAAAATTTTTATAATTCCTTACAAATGACAGATTAAAAAGCAAGAAGGAAACAAGTTTATAGTATTTGCTTTTTACCTAAATGAAGCCTTTTTCTGCCTTTGTGATGTGGAATGAGAACGGCTTTTAGGTCCAAATCTGGAACAATCATAGGTTCTAGTCTGTATGCCACTGGATCAAGCTATAAATAGAAAAATTAAAATTTATGAAAAGCTAGTTTATTTTGAGTTATATACCTTAGTTGGGCAAAACAACAAAAACTGGCAAACCAGATATTTTGGGGTTTTTTTACACCTATTCAAATATTGGTAACTGTAACAAGACTTTCAAGTTTGTGGGTAAAATAACTGTATTTGCTTGAACAAAAGCTTTTTGGTAGAAAAGACTGGAACATCCTGTATTGTACCTACTGGGACTGAGAGCCAAGCTGCACAAACCCAGATCAGTATTAACTCCTGAAAGACCAGGAGGAAGGGCGAGGCTCTTCCCCTTCTTCACAGCAGGGAGCCAATTCTGCTCACTCACCGGATGATAAACATTGAAGAACCCTTTGCAGGTGGGAAGTCTGTAGCTCTCCTCTATCCGATCCACTCCTCGAATAGTGAGAAACACACCAATTGGAGATCCCAAGGCAAAGAAAATCTCTGGTTCAAAGTCTAATGGGCTGTAAACAACAGAAACCTAGAAAGAACCAAAGAACAATAAAGGACGATCATTCCAATGATCAGGAGTTGGAAATATCTTAAATGAAAAATACATTTAGTAGAACATCAGAGCTTAGCACAGCCTTCCTTAAACACGTTCCGAACACTTACATTAGCCTACAGTTGGGCAAAATCATCTAACACAAAGCCTATTTTATAATGGAGTGTTGAGTATCTCACGTAATTTACATGAGAACATGAAACACGCCACATCCAGAACACACTGGCCCTTTACCCCTGTGACTGCGTGGCTGCCTGGGAGCGGCACTCGCTGCCACTGCCCAGCATGAAGAGAGGGTCCCAGCACACACCACTAGCCCAGGAAGAGACCAAAATTCTAAATGCAAAGTTAAGTTTCTAGTGCATGCGTATCACTTCTGAACTATTATCATGTAGAACCTTCGTAAGTTAGGTTTGTCTGTACTAGCGAGGGAGCCAGTCTTACAAACTGCCAGGGAAATGCCAACTGCCACAGCCTTTCAAGCCGCAAGTGACAACAACTGCCAACATTTCCATGTGCACATCCTTTGGCCCTAACCTTCTTCTACTTATTTAATAGAAAAAAATAAAGAAAGAATGTGCACAGAGAAACTGGTTTAAAACTGTTCATCACTGGATCGCTTAGAGGACTAAAAAATTTAGTTGATTTTTAGTAAATTTAGCTAACCAAGCGGTTGCTGGTTCAATTCCAGTCAGGGCACATGCCTGGGCTGCAGCCAGGTCCCCAGTTGGGGGCGCGTGCAAGAGGCAACCGACTGATGTTTCTCTCCCTCTCTTTCTCCCTCCCTTCCCCTATCTCTAAAAATAAATAAATAAAATCTTTTTAAAAAATGAAATTGTAGAAAAACACTTACTGACATGAAATATATTCATAATATAGATGCCCCTTCAATGTGAGTTTGAACTACATGGGTCCACTTATACACAGATTTTTTTCAATAAATACTGCAAATGTATTGTTCTTTTCCTTACGATTTTCTTAACATTTTCCTTTCTCTAGCTTACATTAAGAACATAATATATACCCTGGCTGGTGTAGCTCAGTGGATTGAGCGCGGGCTGCGAACCAGGTATCGCAGGTTCGATTCGCAGTCAGGGCACATGCATAGGTTGCAGGCCATGTCTCCCAGCAACCACACATTAATGTTTCTGTTTCTTTCTCTCTCTCTCTCCCTCTCTCTCTCCCTCTCTCTCCCTCTCTCTCTCTCTCTCCCCCCCTCCCTTCCCTCTCTAAAAAATAAATAAATAAATAAAAGAACATAATATATAATAGATATAACATAAAATACATGTTAATTGACAGTTTATGTTATCAGTAGGGCTTCTGGTCCACAGCAGGCTATTGGTGATGACATTTAGTTTAGGGGGAGCCAGACTTGCAACCACATGGAAGGCGGGTGCTCCAACCCCCAAGTAAAACACTGTATGTACTATTTTCCCATTTCTGTAAAAATATCTAAGTAGATATATGTTCAAATAAAAGACTAGAAGGCCTTTTCAAACAGTGAATGGTGATTAGTTCTGGTTAAGAAGAAATTCTGAGATTATTTTTTAGTCTCCGTTTACTTAGTATTTCTTGGCAAAGAATGATGCACACTGTTGCTACGGTGTGGACTGCCCAAGAACCATCTGGGTAACAGATCCTACATGCCCACCTCAGCCCACCTAACACAGAGGTGGCAAGTGACCTGAGCTAGGTCCATCAACCAGTGCCCCATTCCCCAGGCACTAAGAATTGGTCCCAAATGGACTTGTGACTTAAAATCGATCAAGTAAAATACCTTCCTGAAATTTCCTAACAGGACCTACTACCAACGTAGCTTCCCTTCTGTTGTGACCATACAGCTGTGGATGGGCTCAAAGCCACGGACACCCATGATTCCAGAGTCTCGAAGCACAGCAGGGCCCAGAGAAAGGCGCACAGTGAGGGTCCTGGGGGCAGGGAGGCCCTGGTCCCACCAATCTCCTCCACCCTGATCCTGCCCAGTGAGAAGAGGAAATACCTGCCTCTACTCGCTAGAGTCTGTTCGAATATGCTCATGTTTTTAGAAAGACATTTTTAAAAGGCAATCTTTATAAATGAATCGGGCTTAAAAGCTTGAACAAGCTACAGCAAACATCCAGTTTCATTTTCTGCCTTCTTGACACCAGTCATGAACTCCCTTATGATCATGGAACCTTATTTATAAAAATAAACATCCTGAAAGTAACGTCCAAAAACTTTCAGACTTCTCAGCCATTAAGATACGGGCATATCAAAGTAAATTATTAAATGTAGAGTTACCAACTATTTGATCGATTTTTCCCCAAGAACTGAGAGTACTAAACACACATAAATTGAGTAAATACAGCAAGCTCCTCCCACAGGAACTTCAGTGTATTCTGAGCATAACTTTCTAACTATTGCCCTCTGCTGCCAGGGGCTACGAGAGAGTAAAGCTACAAAACTGGGTGGTGGAAAACTGCAACAAAGGCAACTTCAAAAGTTAGAGGGTTCAAGCCCCTACTTTGAACGTCATAAAAGGAGTACACGAGTTTTATTAAAATCGGTTTTCTCTACCCCTCCCACAAATGTCAAGTAACTATTTAAAGCATTTGAAGAAATGTGATCATAGTAAAGGTATGTGACTGCAACACAAAACACGCAGCCCCAGGCAGACGTGAACCTACCTGACCGGTGCCGACCTGGAAAGACTCATAATCAACGTGCACAGAAGAGACAGAAGCACCGACCGGAAGTTTCCTCCTGGACGCCATTTCCTTCGGTTTCTGAGCACTCTCCTCTTGTCCTTTTGCTGAAGCCGCCATCATCGCCCTCTTTTCTGAGGCTGCTTTTTTCTGTTCCTGTGAAATACCAAAATTTCATAATATAACCTTGAGGAAAAGAGTTCATTTATGAGCTATCACCACAAAACATGCTATCTCAATATTAAGGAATGACTAGTAATTTCTTAAGCACAACAATGATACTGTGGCATTAGAGAAATGTCCCTTTTAGAGGACACATACTAAAGATTTATGAAATCTTCCATTATAATGGCACTTCTTTCATAAATCTTTGTCTATAATTTCCTTGAAAATTCTTAAGAAAAACAGATTAAGAAGCAATGAAAAAAACACAGCAAAACAGCTACAATTCAATCTAAACATTGATTATCATTATACTGTTCGTAATACTTTCCCACAGAGTTTTAATAATAAAAAGTTTAAAGATGTCAATGTCTTCCTTTAAGATCTAAACTTTAGACTGACAGTTTAGAAATACTATATAATTTTAAAATACTACGTCTATAAAGATGTGTAACTTAGGGGAAACTTCTTCACTCAACGTCGTGTCTGCACGAAGCCGCTGACACGTCTCCCTCAAAAGCATCTGGGGAGGAGTGAAGAAGCACACGGGGTTACATCCACACGACAGACGAACTCAGAAATAAAGGAACGATTCAACAGCTGGGTGAATCTCAAAAAGGAAATGTTGAGTAAAAGAAGCCAAATACAAAAGAGTGCACACATGGTGTCCATTCTACAACACAGACCAGGCAAAACCTTCAACAGTGGCAGCAACCACAACAGTGGGCGCATGGCAGGAGGGGTGGACTAGAAAGAAGCACAAGTAACAGAAATGTTCTACTGCTTGTTTTAGGTCATGATTACAAAGGAGCAAAAACTGTCAAAACTTATTGCCACAAATACGTAAGATCAATTTATCTGCACATTTCCATAAGCGAGCAAAAGCTTTGTGAGCATCATGGAACAGGTGTATCAAAGAACCAGATGAAGTCCACTCATACTGGCTTGTCCTCACCCCCCCATACAACAGCAACAACGCCTGGGGGGGTGAACAGCTGTCAAGGGCAGGCATGGCCACTCCTCACAAGCACACGCTCTAGTAGCCTGCAATCCCCAGGCTGCGAATGACTGTATCTCTGTTTAAAGTTACTGAAAATGCCTAAACAAAACAGCTGCCCAAATCGGTCTTATCTGTCAATGAATTCCAAATACCGTATTTGGCCATGTACAATGTGCTCCCATGTATAATGCACACCGACATTTTTTTGTGTGCATCATGCACAGGATTATTATACCCATGATATACAATCATTACACCCATGTATAAGGCACATGCTTATTTTTCCCTCAAAAATCTGGGCAAAAAAAAAGTACATATTATACACAGCAAAATGCAGTACTAGGAAATCAAGAAGAATCCAATTGGTTAATTCAACAAGCAATTCAGAAAAAAGAAAACTCTCTGCCAGCCAGCTTAGAAATGACTCCACAATGAATGCTTTGGAAGGTGTATCTCTGCCCTTTGAAGGCAGCACAGGATTAACTCTGAAACCCAAAACGAAGAACGTGTCCAGGGTTCTCCAGTTCCAATTCTCCTTCTCCTTCAGAAGTACGTCCCATAATATTCTCACTCCAAATTGCTAAGAGAGCTATCTAAAAAGACCATAAACTGTCCCGTTGCAAACTGTTTTGTTTCCCCTAGACTCATGCAATGATTGTAAAAACATCATACACATACCTAACTATCAATATTCCCAACATTAAAAACTCCTCCTTTTCACATGGAAATCACTAAGATAGTTTACAAAGGGGGAAAAAACCCCTCAGACTACAAACACTTGATGTCCATATTATAAAATAATTGGCTAATTTTGGTCCCATTATTTTAGTTCCATTAAATCAATAGGACACACCATATTATCTAATTATTGATCTGGCAGCACCTTGTTATCTTTAAAAAACAAAGAGTGATCAATGGCAACATGGCTGAGAAAACGTCATGGTTCATCCAGAGGCAATTACTTCTGAATTTAAAAAATACAATCACTTTTTTTATTTATACTCCTTTCAAAATATTTTTATAATGCCATAGTTCATATATGCAAGCAACTATAGTGTATAAACCAGACTCCTTCCACAAGTTTTCCAAGAACAATAAGATGCTTTTCTACTGTTTTTTCTTCTATTACAGAATAAAGTGAAGGGTCTGAAGACAGCTTCTCATTTCTTGTTTTTGTTTTTGCCAACTGTGCTTCACAAGGAGAAAGATGTTAATGGAAAAACCAGGAAGGAGTCATATGTTTAAAAATGCATTTATTATAGAAATGTTGGTCAGGACTAAAATTTTATAATGAGTTTATAGCACATATTTTTATACTTTAAAATCTCTAAAGAGAACGTTAATATTTAGACTAAACAGGTGATTTGGTGCTAAATCGTAACTGGTGATAGAATAAGCAGGTCAGAATTTCATGACAGTCATTTAAAAGCATCGTGACTTTCATGGCCATAAAAACACGTTTGATTTGAGACCCACTCTCTTACGAGACAAAATCCAAACTTCCACACCGGCCATGCGGGCCTTCAGGACCCTCTGCTCTACCCTGCTCTCGGCTCACCTTCAGTATCAGCTGCAGGCCCATGCCTAGAAGGCCAAGTCCCCTGATCCTACCCCTCCCTCAAGCTCCAGCACCAACATCTTGGGGCAAGTCTTCTCTTACCAACCCCAGTCCCTTCTCCCCTGGCCAGAACTGCCACCCTCACCTGACTCTGACAACCTGGACAGCACTCTGTCACGGGACTGATGTGTCATCATTTGTGGTGAAATCTCTCCCTCTAACTACACACAATATCCTCAGTCATCTCCACATTCCAAGAATCAAGCACTGTGCCTGACCCCAAAGACACATTTATAAAATGTTAACTAACTCAATTGCTTAAGCTAATCACAACAAATCAGTCCTACAACCACAGTCACATTACATAAATGACCTGTTACATTTCAAAGAAGTAACACAAATAAAAGAAACACAGAAGTTCAAAAATGGCCATGGCTGGTGTTGCTCAGTGGACTAAGTGCTGGCCTGTGAACCCAAGGGTCACCGGTTCGATTCCTGGTCAGGACACATGAGCTAAGAGTTATTGGGTGTTAACCTTCATATGCATTACTTCATGCTCACTCCAACTCTATAAGGAAGGTATTATCATTCCCATTTTAGGAATAAAGGAAATGAAGGAACAGAAAAGGTAAGCAAATTTCTCATGAATATGTAGTTAATAAGTGGTTGAACTGGGCATCAGGGTAATCAACTCATCCATCTGTCCAGGATTTACCCAGTTTTTGCACTAGGAAATTTCCATTTTACAAATAAAAAGTCCTTTTTCAAGGGAATTCTCAGTCCCAAGGAAACTGGGTGGTCAGTTACCCTCGTTGGAATTTAAATCCGGCTCTGACAGTCTCCCAAGTCTGAGCTTCCATCAACCCCACAACCGTGGCCAGGGGCAGGGGCACACTAGCTGGCCTAACCAGGACGGTATTAACAAAACCTTCCAAAACACACACAAACTAGTCACGGAGGAGTTTTCTTTTCTTTGGGGGGCAGAGATGAACTTTACCAGTTTGCTCGCTTTATGTTTTACAAAGTTAGCTATCTTCTTTCTGGGTCCCAGAGGTATTCCCATTTCCTTCAGATCATCAACTGTACACATGAGCTTAAAAAGAAAATGAACACGTACGTTAATCAGTCTACTGGCAGAATGAAATTGAAAAACATTTATAAAAAGAAACTATACACCTAATAAAAAGAAACTACACATCTAAAGCAATCTAAGATTCAGTCACTTTTTTTAAGTTACTATTTTTTTTGTTTTTAAATCATGGATTAATTTAGACTGTAAAATCTGAGCCCTCCACATCCAAATCATTGTATTACTTTTTTAGCAGAAAATATATGCATGATGTACAAATTCAAAAGCTACAGTAAAACTGAAGTTTTGAAGTCTCTCCCCTCCAGTCCCACCCCAACCACCCAACTTTTCTCTCTCTCTGTGTGTGTGTGTGTGTGTGTGTGTGTGTGTGTGTGTGGTCTACTATGCAAACAGGACTGAACTTTTTGGTCTTTTCACATGACGTGCCTAAGAGATCATCCTCACGGGTCTCTCTGACACTGCTCATTCATTCAACAGCTACACGGCACACTGTCACATGGATGGACCATAAATAACCCCACCAGTGCCCTGCCAGTGGGCACAAAAGGTGTTTCTAAGATTTTGCTAGTGTGAACAGTGCAGTACCCTTGTGCATCTTCTTGAGTGAGTATTTTACAGGAAATATTCCTGGCAGTGAATATGCTGGGACATTGAGTATTTTTGATATTTTAAAAGATTGGCAAACTGCCCTCCAGAGAGATTTACACTATTACCAAAATATGTAACAGTGCCTACTTCCCCTCATCCTAGCTGCACTGTATACAGAGTAGGGCAAAAGTGGGTTTACAGTCATTCCTATGGAACATAAACAATAATTAATAATAACAAAAATACACTGTTTCAAATACTCACAAACTGTAAACTTACTTTTTCTCTCACACTGTATTAGCAAACTCTTTATTTTTGCCAAACTGATAGGTTAAAAAAATCTCACTGCATTTTTATTTGCATTTCTCCTATGAGATTTAGTACAGGAATCCATTTTCTTTTCTGTATATCATCTGTTCTTGCTCTCTATTTTCCTGTTGTGTTGATATCTTTGCATTAACTAAGTTGCAGAAGCTTTGAAGAGTAATGAGATAAGCCATCTGTACACAATGTGTGTTCCAAATAGTCTTCTTAATCTATCACTGGCCCTTAGATGGGGTTTACCGCCTCTCCTACTATGCAGTGTTTTTTCTTTGATGGCTTCTGGGTTTTGTGTCACACTTAGAACAATCTCCTTAGATTTTTTTTTAAAGTTCTCCTGTGTTTTTCAACTTTTTAAACATTTAAGTCTCTGCCTTATCTGGAATGTTATTATGATATAAGAGCATAAGAGCATTTAAATCATTCTTTTTTAATTTATACACAGGAAAAATAATTTTATACAAAAACGAATCAAACTATCATCATTACCAGAGATTCCATATCAATCTTTTCCTTCTCAAAAGTGCTAACGTATTCAGAGAGGCTAAGTGCTGCCAGAGTTTCTTGCAAAGTTAGGACTTCTTCATTTTCAACATCAAGGTCACAAGATTCATCCAAGGTCAGCTTTGGCTCCTCATGCATCTTTTAAAAAAGTTGGGGAAACATTACAAAGCTCAGAAAAACTCCCATAAAATATCTCCTAATCTACAGAAACTCTAAAATCATCCTGCCCTATAAACAAATCATAATTTTTAGTAGTTTGGCATCCAAAGTTTTATATTCTGAAAAAGCATATAAATTTAATAAATCACTCATGTTCCCATTTATTACAGCAAAAGCAGCTACGTGGTTCCATTACACTTGTAAACCCCAGTGCATTTTGATATATAGCAACAGTTTGGATTTTTGAAAACTGTTCGGTTCCAACTCCAATATGAACGTTAATTGAGCCACACCTGCTTCTCTTGAAAATGCGGCTGCCTCACAGCCCCGTTAGCGATCGCAAAAGGCCTTGGAGACTCTGTCGAAGCCAAATCTTTCTGATTACACAGGATGTCAAACAATATTAAAGAACCTAAAAAAAAAAAAAGAACATTTTGCTTTTTAATGCTCTAGGTGCTTTTTATAACACGAAATACATCCTCCTACTTTTTCTCAAAGTCCCTAAGCAGAAGTCATACAAAAATTAGATGTTAATCAAATATTCTTGTTTCACCAAACAGCAGAATAAATTAAAATATAAAGTCTTGAGCCCTGGCTGGCGTAGCTCAGTGGATTGAGCACGGGCTGCGAACCAGGCATCGCAGGTTCGATTCCCAGTCAGGGCACATGCCTAGGTTGCAGGCCAGGTCCCCCAGCAACCGCACATTGATGTTTCTCTCTCTCTCTCTCCCTCTCCCTTCCCTCTCTAAAAATAAATAAATAAAAATCTAAAAAAAAAAAATATAAAGTCTTACTAGGTAACATGAAAGGTGAAAAGGCAGAATCTAAACTCAAAGCATTCACTTCTACCCTTTATTAAACTTAAATCAATTATTCCAAATCTTACACTAGCAATGTCATCTACACTGAAAGCAGTGTTGGCTCAAGAAATGTTCTGTTTAAAATGGGGTATTCGACAGTTTTACCTAAACTGTGACCAGCAACAGAGACCCCTCCTTTGAAGTCTGGGTTCCGACTCATAAAGAGTGCGTGCAGACGGTTCATCTCCAGTCCCACCTTTTCCACAACCTTCTGACAGTAGGCGGGGCTGTTGTAAAACAGAACACCCAGCAAGGTTTCATTGGTGAAGTGCCGAAACCGACCGATACTCGGTAAAGTGATTTTCTTAATATTCCTGTTCAGAAAGAAAAAAAGTATATTGTCAGCAGCTACCTTAAACCTATGAATTTTTTAAAGTTTAGATTTTGAACCCTGAAAATACACATAAAAATCCCACAAATTATGAGCTGATCTGTAGACAGTTATTATAAATAAATCAAGATACAGCAAAAAAGTTGCTATTTATGCCTTTATACTATGAATTTTGGGATTCTCTGAAGAGTTATCATATAAAATAAGTCTTACAAAAAGATTTTTACTTTTAAAGAAAGCCTACAGTTTCATTTGTCTTCCAATTTATTGGAAATCACAATGACAAGAACTGTGGGTGGGAAGGGCAACAGGAAAGTATCAGGAAGAAAGGAATTTAAAGGAATGAAAATCCTTCCTGGTTTGAGAATGGCCACAGCAAAGTTCAAGAACATCTACAGAAAAAGAAAACACCCTCATAACAGGGCCCAGAGTGCACAGGACGCTGTTTGCAGGAACAGTTTTAATAAACCATGAGCTCTGAAACATTATGACCTTTACCAAAATTCAGATGTTATTAACCCTGAGTCCTAGCATAAATATTACCTAAACTTTCAAAAAAATTACCTGCCCTGGCTGGTGTGGCTCAGTGGACTGAGCACCAGCCTGCTAACCAAAAGGTCACCAGTTCAATTTCCACTCAGGGCACGTGCCTGGATTGCAGGACAGGTCCCCAGTTGGAGGTATATGAGAGGCAACCAATGATGTTTCTCTCCCTATCTTTCTTCCCCACTTCCCCGCTCTCTAAAAGTAAATAAATAAAATCTTTTTTTTTTTAAGTTTTTAAAAAATTAACCTAAATCTGTGGTTCTCATTTAGGAGCATTCGAATTGAGTGAGGGCATTCTTACTTCCCATAGTGCCTGTTTAAATGCTATGGGCATTGAGTGGCATTTAGACTAAGGATACTAAATGGCGTACAGTACACATGGAACAACCCGACGTGACAAGGAATTGTCCTGCCGAAAGAGCTCACTGAGAAACAATCATCTAAACCAGTGGTTCTCAACTAGGAGTGGCTTTGCCCCAGGGTACCTTTGGCAACGACTAGACGCGTCTCTGGCAGTCACACTGCGGGAAGGAACGTGCTACCACTATCTAGAGGGTAGAGGCCAGGGATGCTGCTAAACACCTCCAACGTACAGGACAGCCCCTAGCTAAACCACTCTACATCAGGATTTTAAAACCAGGGTAAATTTCCTAGATGCTCTTAAATATATATAATAAGAATATATGCATACACATATACTCACATATATATGTGTGTGTATGTACGCATACACAGAAAAGCAGCATATAAACGTAACCAGTATTTAATCATATATCAGAGCAAGTATATATTTAAAATTAAAAAACACATGTTAAAGTCATAATAAACTCTTTCAATGTTATGGTGTAAATTTTGAATCTAAGTTTGAATAATTTGAAGAACAAATTACCAAAACCCACAAACCTGTCAACACCTGTGGCATCCCCACCCAACGCACTATGCCAGTGGACCGGAAGGAACTCCACTCTGCTTATTTTCCGCTCTTCTAACGATTTCTTGAAATGTGTCTGCAGCAATTTGAGTGAAACCACCCTAAAATCATCCACTTTAAAAAAACATCAAGGAAAACAACAAGTTATATTAATTAAATTCTCCTAGCTTGATATGTAGTTAGCAAAGATCTCAACTACATCTGTATTTTTATAACACAAACTTTTCAAGACTAAAAAAAAAAACCGTTAACATTTTGAAAGTTCTTTTAAACTTTTCATTATTTAGAGGCATGTCAATGACTAAAAAACATTAGTTTAACTATCACAAACTGCCCTGGGTTGTGTGACTCAGTGGAATGAGCTCAGGCCTCTGAACTAAAGGGACACCGGTTCGATTCCCAGTCAGGCACATGCCTGGGATGCAGTTTTGGTGCCCAGTCGGGAAGCATACAAGAGGCAATCAATCAATGTTTCTCCAATCAGTGTTTCTCTCTCTCTCCCTCCCGCCCCCCTCCAAAATCAATAAGCATGTCCTCGGGTGAGGATAAAAATAAATACAATACAACATAACATAATACATGTAAGATATTTGGCACATACTAAGTATTCAATAAGTATGAACTATTATACGAAGATCAAAATAAAGCTTCAGATTTCTCCAGCCAAGATGGAGGCGTAGGTGGATACACTTTGCTTCCTCGTAAAACCAGAAGGAGGATAACAACCAATTTAAAAATAAAAACCAACCAGCACTGCCAGAAAATCAAACTGTAAGGAAGTCTGACAATCAAGGAGTTAAAGAAGAAACATTCATCCAGACTGGTAGTAGAGACAGAGATGGGCAACCAGGGTGGAGAGATGTGTAGCACGTTGGTGGCTGGCAGAATGGGCGGCCCTACATTCACGTACAGATAAGCCCGGAGGAACAACTGAGGAGCAAGACAGACATCACAACCCAGGGTTCCAGTGTGGGGAAATAAAGCCTCAAAATCTCTGGCTGTAAAAACCCGTAGGGGTTTCGGCAGCAAGAGAAACTGCCAGTCTTCCCGAAAGAGTCCACTGGGGACAGTCCACAGCGTCCTAGAACATACACAAGCCCACCTACCTGGGAATCAGCACCTGGGCAGCACCAGGAAGGGCGCAATTCGCTTGTGGGAAGCAGGGAAAGTGACTGAAGGCGGGATAAAAGCTGAGCAGGCAGCACTGTTCCCTCTCTGACCCCTCCCCCACATACAGCACCACAATGCAGCAAAGAGGGCTGCCCCACCCTGACGAATACCTAAGGCTCTGTCTGCCCCTTACAACGTAACAGGTACGCCAACACAAAGAAATATGGCCCAAATGACAGAGTAGATCAAAACTCCAGAAAAAGAGCTAAGTGACAAGAAGATAACAACCTATCAGATGCAGAATTCAAAGCACTGGTAATCAGGATGCTCACAGAAATGATTGCGTTCACTCACAAAATGAAGGAAGAAATGAAAGCTATATAAAGTGAAATAAAGAAAAATACACAGTGAACCCACAGTGAAAGGAAGGAAACCAGGACTCAAATCAACAGTTTGGAACAAAAGGAAGAAATAAACATTCAACTAGAACACAATGAAGAAACAAGAATTTAAAAAAATGAGGAAAGGCTTGCCCTGGCTGGTGTAGCTCAGTGGATTGAGCGCAGGCTGCGAACCAGGCATCGCAGGTTCAATTCCCAGTCAGGGCACATGCCTAGGTTGCAGGCCATGTCTCCCAGCAACCGCACATTGATGCTTTTCTCTCTCTCTCTCTCTCTCTCTCTCTCTCTCTCTCTCTCTCTCTCTCTCTCTCTCTCCCCCCCCCCCCTCTCCCCCCCCCTCTCTCTCTCTCCCCCTCTCTCTCTCCCTCCCTCCCTTCCCTCTCTAAAAATAAATAAATAAAATCTTAAAAAAAAAAATGAGGAAAGGCTCAAGAACCCCTAGGACAACTTTAAACATTCCAACATCTGATCCACAGAGGTGCCATAGGAGAAAAGGAAGAGAAAGAAATTGAAAGCTTATCTGAAAAAATAAGAAGGAAAACTTCCCCAATCTGGTGAAGAAAATAGACATGCAAGTCCAGGAAGCTCGGAGAGTCCCAAAGAAGATGGACCCAAAGAGGAACACACCAAAACACATCACAATTAATTTTGCCAAAGATTAAAGATAAAGAATCTTAAAAGCAACAAGAGAAAAGGAGACAGTAACCTACAAAGGAGTTCCTATAAGACTGTCAGCTCATTTTTCCAAAGAAAGCTTGCAGGCAAGGAGGGGCTGGAAAGAAGTATTCAAATCATGAAAAGCAAAGACCTACACCCAGATTACTCTGTCCAGCAAAGCCATCATTTAGAATGGAAGGGCAGATAAAGTGCTTCCCAGATAAGGTAAAGTTAAAGGAGTTCATCCTTACCAAGTCCTTATTATATGAAATATCAAAGGGACTCATCTAAGAAAAGATCAAAACTATAAACAGTAAAATGACGACAAACTCACAACTATCAACAACTGAATCTTAAAAAAACCCCCACAAACTAAGCAAACAATTAGAACAGGAACAGAATCACAGGAATGGAGATCATGTGAAGGGTTATCAGCGGGAAGGGGGTGGAGGGAGAACGGAGGCAAAGGTAGAGGGAAAAACAAGTATAATTGGTAGATACAAATCAGACAGGGGATGTTAAGAATAGTATGGGAAAAGGAGAAGCCAAAGAATTTATATGTACAACCCATGACATGAACTAAGGGGAGGAAATGCTGGAGGGAGGGGGTTACAGGGTGGAGGGAATAAAGGGAAGAAAAAATGGAACAACTCTTAATAGCATAGTCAATAAAATATACTTAGAAAAACTTCAAAAATTTCTGTAAACCACGCAGATTCACACTTCCATTAAACAACTCCTCACCACTAATTCACTATGAATCAGTTAATATACAGGTGTTCCTAGTTGCTAGAAGTGCTCAAGCAGAGGCTACAAGAAAGGCTCAATTATTTCCAAGATCCCATCTAATTCTTCAGTCTAGATTTTTATGAGTTATACATGTCATAAAAGCAAATCAAGTACAAATTAACATTCCTAGTGATCAAATAACTCACCTCTTACAGGCCTCTCAGCTAGAAGCTGTTTTAAAACGTCCCGTGAACATTTAAAAGTCCCTCTATCAGCTCTCAAATCACTCCACGAAGTAAAATGACTAACACTCACCACATTCAATAATGCTTCTGAAGCGCAAGTCACACACAGGTCCAATGCCAAGTACCATGAACACCAAGTGGTCAACCTGAGGCATTTCCCCTACAAAAGAAATACACACACACACATAAGCTGGACACGTGTTGGGTCTCCTTAATTGAACAGCAATATTCAGATTTCCCTTTTGTCATCACAAAGTTCTAAAAAAATTTATGGCCCTTCCAACCTAATGAGCCTCATTACCCTCTACCAAATCAGAAGAACAAAACTCAAAGTCTGTCTTGGCAAACAGCAGTGAGCTGGACCACGAAGCAGAGGAAGCAGGCCGTCTCCAGTCCCAGAAGTTGTCAGCACATGATGACCTGCGGGTTTGTACCGACAGAGGCCCCATAACCTTGTGATTTCTTCAGAACTCCACATGGCACTGAACCCCACATGGAGAAGCAACTTGCTAATATAAAACTTTTAAATATTTTCCCCAAATCCCTTTCTTTGATTTGTTAGATTCATATATACTATAATAAGAATATCTCCAAGTTAAATCTATTTTATTCTGGTTATTTCATTCAGATTCATAATATGAATACATTCATTTTGTAACTTCTTAAGACAATGAAATAAAGTATGTAATTATGAAAATAAAATCCATACTTTAAATGGCATAACAGGAGAAACCAAAGGACTAGGGCAAGGGTTAGCAAACCATGGCTAATGGTCCAAATCCTGCTCACTGCCTGTTTTTATAAATAAAGTTTTACTGAAACACAGCTATGCCCATTTGTTTACATAGCCTATAGATGCACTCACACTGCAACAGCAGGGCTGAACAGATGCAACAGAACCCATATGGCCTGCAAAGCCTAAAATATTTACTGCTTACTTAGCCTTAATAGAAAACATTTGCCACGCTGGCACTAAAATAAGAAAAACAAATTGAGGCATGATAAAACAAGCCCAAAAATACAGCGAAAAGCCTAGTTTCAACCAGCAAAATATTTCTTTACAACAATAAATATTTTAGAATCTACATTACATGATTTGTATCTCTTCAGAGAATTATACATGTAAAAATAAAAAGGCAATAAAAATTTTTAAAAGGTATGTGCCACCTTGGCTGCTTTCTGCATGTTATGACAGGCAATCCTAATAACTGCTTCTTTACATCCTCCTTCTAAAAAATTACGCTAAAACAGGGAAGTCTAGACATGACACTGGTCCTAAACAAATCATACACACCATCGGGAAGTTCATCAAGGTTATCATCAATCCCGCGTTTCACAACCCTGGGTCTTGTCTGTCCATCTTGTGTGGTCCCCCACTCATCTGGCACTGAGGAAGGCTGGAACTGAACAATAACCTTCAAGACATAACAGAAGGATTACGACAAGTCTCACCACCAAATTCATTTCCACTACAGGCTAAATATATATTTCAATACATGATAAACTATCTTCATAGTATGGGTAATTTATACACCAAGTACGACTACTATTCCCCCAAACCAATCTCTAACAGTCCTGATAGTGTTCAGTAATCATTAAAACTAAGCAAATCAACACCATTATTTCCAATGCTAATGTTAGAAAATAATACAACTAAATCAGAAGTAATACACCTGCCCTGGCTGGTGTAGCTCAGTGGATTGAGCGTGGGCTGCGAACCAAAGGGTCACCAGTTTGATTCCCAGTCAGGGCACATGTCTGGGTTGCAGGCCAGGTCCCCAGTGGGGGCCACATGAGAGGCAACCACACACTGATGTATCTCTCTCTCTTTCTCCCTCCCTTCCCCTCTGTCTAAAAATAGATAAATAGAATCTTTAAAAAAAAAGAATACAACTGGATTTAGAAATGTAATATAAACATCCAAGTTCACACATAAGAAACTAAGGAAAAGTTACCTGCAACAGGAGTCTACTGACAACTGCTTTTTCATGGCCAAAAACTGATTTACTCACCACTTTTTAGGAAGACATATATTCATTTTTTAATACTTTAATTATTTTTAGAGAGAGGGAAAGGGAGGCAGAAAGAAAGGGAGAGAAACACCACTGTGTATTGCCCCTCGCGCACCCCCTACTGGGGACCCAGCCTGCAACCCAGGCATGTGTCCTGACTGGGAATTGAACCAGCGATTCTTTGGTTCACAGGCCAGCACTCAATCCACTGAACCACACCAGCCAGGGCAGGAAGACATATATTCTGTTAAATCCAACTGTATTAAATTAAACCTGATGTCATATAAAAATATTTCTTTCAAAAAAAATAAATGCATGCAAAATACTATGCAAAATTTTGTGTGTACACAAAACAAAAAGTTAAAAATTTTTCAATGAAAGGATAAGAGTGGTTACCATCAAGAGGAGACACTGGGGGGATGCACAAGAGGTTGTTATTCTGAGGCTATTTTTCATTTCATACCTTTTTATACTGTTTAAACTTTACTGACATACACGTGTTTTTATTTTTACTTACTTATTTTTTGTTTTAATCTTCACCCAAGAATATGTTTTTTACTGATTTTAGAGAGAGAGGAAGGTAAGGAGGGGGAAGGGAAAGAAAGGGGGATAGGGGAAGAGGGGGAGAGAGACACAGACAGACAGATTTCAGTATGTGGGAGAAACATCAATGGGTTGCCTCCCGTATGTGTCCCAACCCACAACCTTTTGAGGTATGGGACCAACTGAACCACCTGGCCAGGGCTATTTTTATTTATTTTAATATCAGTAAGGATTATAGAGGTGGTTAGAGCATAGGTTACTTTATACTTTCCTATAATAAATAGCCTGTGTACTGAGCAACGGTATGCCAAAGACTATGTATGCTAGATGCTTTTGCATAAATTACCTCACTTCATCTAAAATATGGCCCAAGGAGGAAAATCTTCTTGCAAGTGTGGAACCTGTAGCTCAGAGACTGGGAATGGTAAATAAAAGAATGTGAACACCACTAACACTACATTAAAAATAATAAGCAGAAAAAAAGTTTCTAAAGACAAACAAATACGAAGGAAAAACATATTTTACATTTCAAAGGTTGAAACAAACTGTCACCAAGGGCATGGTGAACAAACTAGGGCCTGTAGGCCAAACTGGCCCACCACTTGTTTACGCAAATAAAGCTTTATTAAAAATAGACACGTCCAACGTCTGTAGCTGCTTTCAGGCTACAAAGGCAGAATTGATAGCTGAAACAAAGACCACATGGCGTAAAAAGCCTTAAATATTTACTCTCATGCCCTTTCCAGAAAGAGTCAGCTGACCTCTGATCAAGTGCAAAAACTTATCAAGCAACCTCTGTGCTGCATACTAAGCTCAGCTAACATGTTGCCACGAACAGAAACTTCATGAGCCAGATTTAAATGTTATTTTTGTTTCTATGATCAATGTGAACTATAAACTTAAAAGCCATGCACTGTTATAAATCTATCCCTACTGCAGAAATAACAACATTTATCAAACATGTTCTGCAAAATAATTATTTTAATGAACCTATAAATTTTAATATCTTAAAAATACCAGTACCTTTGGATTGTGCATAACAATTGTCTCTCCACTTGGAAATTCTAATCTGCGGTGCCACTGATTTGTGGTTACAGCTTTTTTGTATTCGGCCTACAATAATGGAAACAACATGTATTCAGTATTACAAATATGTGACACATTAAGAGAAAAAGAAGAAGAAAATTATAACTATGATGGTAATAAAAATAATAGTAACAGCAGCTCTGGTGTACTAACTGCTTACCATACTTTTCACTTTACATATACTACCTCATTTAATTAATGACTTTCAATCGCTTTAAATAATACTATCCACATTACACAGAGGCAAAAACCAAGATTAGACAGTCAGTTTCCTAGAGCTGCCATAACAAAGTACCACAAACTGGGAGGTTCAAAACAACAGAAGTTTACTCTCTCCGCCCTGGAGGCCAGGAGTCTGAAATCGAGGTGTCCGCAGGGCCACGTTCCCTCTGAGACCTACAGGGGACTCCTTCCTCACCTCTCCCTGGCTGCTGGCGGCTTGCCGACAATCTTCAGTGTCCCTCGGCTTACAGGTGCATCACTCCAATCTTCTATTTTCACAGAGCGGTCTCCCTATGTCTGTCTTAACATGTTGTCTTCTTAAAATACCAGTTATACGGGATAAGGGGCCCACCCTACTCCACGATCATCTCATCTTAAATAATTATATGTGATACGACCCTATTTGCAAACAAAGTCACATTCTGAGCTACCGGAGGTTAGGACTTCAACATACCTTTTTTGGAGAGGACGTAATTCCCCTAGCAGGCCTTTTACGTTCACAGTTGCAAGTGATTACACAATGGTAAGCAACAGAGGTGGAGCTGCAGTTCACTCCTGCCTGCAACTTTCTGAATCTTTGTGACAGGACCAAGATAGGCCCTGTTGTAAACAGTCTGCTCCCTATGAGTGGGATCACCCGAGGCTCCAACGCACACAGGGCCTACGTTTTCAAACCAAAGCACAGAGGAATAAAGCGCACGTACCTCTAGTTTTTCACTGAACTCCTCTGTATAGGGAGTGAATCTGCTGTCTGCGTCCCCTTTGTAGAACCAAGTGCAGCGCCTCACTTCGGCGGGCTCCTCTTCCCAGTACACGGACCTCCTCATCCGGTCATAGAGGTGCACGTCGTAGCGCCCTCCGTCCGTGCCGAGAACCACACTCTCGGGGTCTGGCTGCACTGGATGCAAAGTCCACATTTTAACCCGACAGTTACAAGGCATGTTTACAAGTAATAATGAATACAGTGACCGACTGATCCTGAAAGACAGAGAACTAAGCTCATTTTTATTTGAAAATATTTAAGATTAATCTGTGCTGATCAAAATTATGATTCCTTCTTTTTAAAAATTTGTTTATTTATTTGAGAGAGAGGGGAAGGTAAGGGAAAAGAGGGAGCGAAACACTGATGTGTGAGAGAAACACTGACTGGTTGCTTCTTACACATGCCTGACTGGGGACCAGGACCACAACCCAGGCATGTGCCCTGAGTGGGAATTGAACCAGCAACCCTTCGTTTTGAGGGACGACACAACCAACTTGAGCCACACCGACCAGGGCATGATTCTTCTCAAGTGAACAAATAGCCAGAGCAAACTTTTTTAAAACATCATGGTAAAATAAGTGAAATAACTGGTACATATTTTTTAAACCAAAGCAGCAATACTCATGAAGTATATTTCTAAAGAGTATTAATAGGTAATTAAGTCTCATGAAAGAGTATCATCAGGGTACACAAAAAACACATATTTCTATTCTGCAAGACTTCTCAGAGCCTCAGCGCGCTCCCGTGCGCCGGCTATCTCAACAGACGTAGCTACAGCAGTTCCACGACTCAGCTGACCATGGTCACTTTTTTCACAGTATCTTAAAACATCAAATTTCCAGAGAAAATGCTTTACGAATACCCTATAGCTACAAATGAATAAGGGAAATAAGAAAATTGACACCGAAAAAAACCCTGCACCTAGATTACATGAACTGCTCTGTTTCTCTGATTCAAAAAGCTTCTATTAAAACACTTCTTCAAACAACTTGCTCAAATAACTCAGGACTTACATTGATATCACCATCTTAAAGTACAGAGTCTGGTGGGATCTACAAGGATTAAGCAATGTGACATTCACAAAAAGCAAGCCATGGCTACACACCCTTCACTTCTCTCCCTAAAATCAGCCACATTGATAAATGACACAAAATCAGTGCTTACCTGAATTATAGACTTCTTCAAGGTTCAAAGAGTCAAACACACTGAAAGGCATCCACACTTGTTTGTATTCGACCTCCTTGCAGTAAAACCAGTGCGGCTGGACGGGCTCATACTGGTTCTGAAGTAAGAAAGGAGGCGGCACCTGCACAGCGGGACCCACGGGTCTAGTGGGGGCCGGCAGCTGTGCTGCAGGGGACAGCCCTGACTGCACTGGAGGAGGGATCTGGAGGGGACGAGAAAGGTAAGGCCGTCATGCTTGTTCCAAGGAACAGTTCTGTACACGTTTCAGACCCATTATCGAGAGTCTGTATATCAGTCTGATTTACATTAAGTAAAACGAAACCCATTCTCCATCCCCAAGAGTAAAGTTATGTTAACAGTCTCATTATAATACTGTTATCTCTGCCACTCTGGGTTGGGTTCTTCCTTCCACTGTTTCCCCTTTTTAGATTTAGTTGATTTCCCTTGGAAATCAGCTGGATATCAGTTGGGAAAAAAGCTAAGGGAATTCCCTGAAATTTACCCAGTGTAAATGTTATTCTATTACTCTCCTGAGACAGAGTTTAACTGTCTAGATCCAAACTCCATAGATGCAAATAAAAGAAATTATTGGAGTAATTAATTTCAGTCCCTGTAATTGAGTATCTAGATTGACTAGTATAATTAAAAAATGAGAAGTTGGCAGTCTGTTAAGATAAGAATTGCTTTGACTCTCACTGGTCCTTAGATCCCATTAATTACTGGTATCTAGCACTAAAATCTGAAAATATTGGCACAGATTAACTCATTAAAATCAATTACTGCTTCAATACAGATTAATACAAACGAAAATGTGAACCATTCAACGCACTACCTTTAAGACATGTTTATATAAAAAAGTTTTTAAAAATAGAAACAAAATCTATATGTAGTATTTTTACATGTTCTTTTGAATGCTCTTTTTTCCTGGTAAGAAATCAAAGCATACAGCTTACAAAGCAATCCTCTGAAAATAATGTGTCATCACATTGATTACAAAAAGCACTGAGAGAGATTATAAATTAAAGTGAATAATTAGTAAAACAAAATAAAGTAAACAAGACCAGGTCCCCATACCGGCGGCAAAGGTCCTGGAGGCGTCTGGTACATGTGAACGGGGGGCCCGGAGGGTGGAGGATGGGCGGGATGGTCCGGTGTTTGGCACTGCTGCAGCTGCGGTGGTGCAATGTAAGGGTTAGCTCTGCTGCTCACGGGAGTATGGCGATAGGGATTGTACCCTTGTTGGGGCATTCCTTGGGGTGGGCTCCCGAAGTTTGAAGGAGGGAGACTACTTGGCTGAGAAGGCAAGTAAGTATTTGTTCCCATCTGTGAAGAAGGCGGAGCACCATGTTGAGCCTTTGAGCTGGACAGTGGAAACACATCTTGGGACCCAGGTGTAAAAGGGAGAGCAGCTGGGGGCTTGGAGAATGCTGGTGGGCCAGCTGATGTCATTGCAGCTGTTAATGGCGACTGTCCGATATTCCCAAACGGATCGCCACTGTTTGATGCCTGAGAGAAGTAACTAAATGTCTGTGGGGTGGACGTGTGAACAGAAGTCTGACCAAGGAAGCTGTCCTCCTCACCAACATCTGTGGAATCCTCTGAAAAAAACAGAAGGGCAAATGGCTTCAAAAGTATATCATTCTATAGATCTGGCTCTTGTTACTCTTATTTTGTTGTTCAAACTTTCATTTCTGCATTACAGGAAAAAAATGAAAAACGTTTCTTTTTTTTCTTTGAAAACTTTTTTGAAATGAAAAACTAAAAAATATGAGTAAAAAACAACAAAAAGGCTCTGGCCAAGTAGCTCAGTTGATTAGACTGTCATATCCACACACTAAGGTTGCAGGTTCAATCCCCAGTCAGGGCACATACAAGAATCAACCAGTGAGTAAGTGGAACAACAAATTGATGTTTCTCTCTCTCTCTAAAAATCAATAAGTAAAAAAAATTTTTTAGGAAAATAAAGAGCCCTGCATGGTGTGGCTCCTGTGAGTACCAGCCTGTGAACTGAAAGGTAGCCAGTTTGATTCCCAGTCAGCACACACACCTGAGTTGCAGGCCAGGTCCCCAGATGAGGGCGTGCAAGAAGCAACCAATTCATGTATCTCTCATACATGTTTCCCTCTCTTTCTCCCCCCTTCCCCTACTCTAAAAATGAGTAAGTCTTTTTAAAAGCTAAAAAAACACAAGAAATGAAAAAGGAAGAAAAATTATAATTCATTCATAAGCCCACTTTCCAGACAGTCACCACTAACATTTTAAGTTCATACCTTTCCATACTTTTTAAATGAATATAAAGTTATGTGTTATTTCTTCTGTAAATATATAGAAATCATACATGTTTGTATACAGAAATTTTTTAAAATAGAAACAAAATCTATACCTACTATTTTTACATGTTCTTTTGAATGCTCTTGTTTCCTGGTAAGAAATCAAATAGTATTCTGCTACGCAATACACATTATTTTATTTCTACAGTAATGGCAAGAAACTAAAGTACAGATGTTAACTCTGTTGACGAGAAGGGGTATGTCAGGGCTCTTATCAGCAAAGCACAGACTGTACAAATGAACACGTGGTATTTGTATTCACAAGGCAAAATAGGTCAACCATGAACTGCCATCCCTAAAATCACAGAGTATCACAACCAGATAATTTGTCATCAGAGAATGCCTAATCATTGGAAAAGTCCTTTTCTAACCAAGGGAAGTTCCCTCACTTCCCTTTGCCCAACCTGATCTTCACTGCAGATATTACTGGCACCCGCTATTCACCTTCTATTCTGCCACCAAGCTGTAAAATCAAAGCGTTTCTCCTCTACATGGCCTCAGAAGTCCAGCCCACTCTCCCATCCAAACTTGCATCCCCTCCCTAATTTCTTCCCTCTCTGGTTTCAGACCTTCTTATCTCCTACTCCTGAAGAGCGGAGCCTGTCCGTGGGGTGGCCTGGCTCCCAGGACACAGGCACGCTGACGTGCCTACCTTTGAGACCTGACAAAGGGGGCCTTCTTTCCAGCTGCGGACTCCATCCTGATCTGCTGAAGGAGGACCCTGGGCTGGCAGATTCTGGCTTGAGTTTCTAGGTTGTTCCCACCATATTTCATCAACAAAAATAACCCGCTATTCAAAATATTCTTCTTGGTTGTTTCTTTGTAACTAAAAATAAAATAGCACCTCCTGCACAAAGGCTTTCGTCTGCTTGTATCATTCTGCTTTTCTTACGTATTTCCAGTTCCCACCCTCTCTCTTCAGTCATGTAAAGCTCACTTGGACTTACCTGCGTTTCATCTCTCAATAACTACCACCATCGCCCTGGCTGGTGTGTCTCAGTGGATTGAATGCAGGCATGAGAGCCAAAGGGTCGCCAGTTCAATTCCCAGTCAAGGCACACGCCTGGGTTGCATGCAGGTCAGGTCCCTAGTACAGGGTGCACAGGAGGCAACCACACACTGATGTTTCTCTACCTCTTCTTCTCCCTCCCTTCCCTTCTCCTTAAAAATAGATTTTAAAAATCTTAAAGAAAAGAAAAATAACTACAAGCATAGGAGGAAAAAAAAACCCTCTTTCATCCTTTAAGACAATTTGGGGATCAACCTCATTCAGGAAGCTTTTTTCTGATTAGCATCAATTACAAATGAAATACTGATCTCACCATAATGCCAGCCTCACCTCACAGGCACTTTCTAATTACATGTGAACACGCTTAACATCAAGACCCACACCTTTAATGGGCACCTACCTACCTGTATATTGTGACACTCCCAAATCTGTCTCAAACGAGACGTTCTCATTAGTTCCAGAACCTACTTTCCACCTGCTTCCTCAACACTTTCAGCAGGCCCAGCCATATACACCTTGAGCTCAGTATATGTAAAATGGAATTTACCATCACCTTCCACGTGCTCCTTTACCACGTCTCACTATCACAACACCTATCCATCCATCCCCTCAAACCAGAACCTCTCCTCTCAAACTCCTCCTTCTCTCCCGTCCCCTCCATTTAATCATTCGGATCCTCATCCAAGAAACATGTACAAAGCATCCATTATGTGCCAGGCACTGGAGCTAGGTATTAGGCTAAAACTAGGAGAAAGAGTCACTATGGCAGACAGCCTGGCCACCACTGAGTCACTAAGTCCCCACAATTTTATAACCTGAAAATCTCACATCCATTCCCCGCTGTCTATACTCAATGAGGCTGACCAGGGCTAGAGTGCTACCCACTCCTGCCTGATTCACAATGGCCTCCAGGCTGACGGCCCCTGCTACCGTCAGCTTTACTCCAGGGCAATCTCAGAACATTCCAGTCTTTCTGAAACACACCTCTAATTTTGCTGCCTTGTTTACCAAGGGTGACTACAAACTCCTCAATATGTTATAGGAGGCCCTTCGTGACCTGGTCCCCGCTGACCACTCAAGCTGCTCCCCTGCACACCCTCTGGTCACACCGGTCTACTGGGGAAGGGGAGAAGGGATGGGGAGAGAAGGACATGCGGGAGGAGAGAATGTGAGCACCTACCATCAAATCCTGCCAGGTGTGCAGATTCTCTCTCACCTCAGACTTTTACATACGCCTGCCTCTCCAGACTCCCTAATTTCTGAGTATCCTTCTGCACTGAGCTCAGGAATCACCTCTTCTGTGAGACCTTGAGGCCCTGAGGCCCAAGGGATGTCCTTTCCCAGGTCAGCCAGACTGAAACCCATAGCTTTCACAGCAGCCTATCAATCCCTCCCTCTAGCCATTATAAACCTGCAACACAACTGCTCACACAGTTGTGTACTACTGTGTACAGTAGTTTGACACGCACAATGTGCAACCACCACAGGCACTGCGATCTGCTCTGTGTCTACCAGGCACATGGAACGAGGCCTGGTAAACAAAAGCTACTCAATCCACGTTTGCTGAATGAAAGAACTTGCTTTCTATATACGAGGTATCTGTTTCCCCAAGATGATTAACTCTGGAAATTTTCTGAATGGGTTTCTAACGATCAAATGTTTTTTAGACATGGAAAAATAATTGTACAGAATTTCAGTTCCAAAAAAACATTAATTTTCTCATTACAAAATAAGGTATGTCCAAGAAACCGGAGTTTTCAAATAGGTACAGTCACCCAGTACCTGACAACAAACGTGCACTGACAGCGACACACACAAGCCGAACACTGTACAGCAAGGAAGGCGGGCCTGAGCCAAGCATTTGCGAAGCAGGGCATGAGCCAAAAGCACCGTGTGTGACCTTACTTGTTCCTGCAACCTCCTGCAGCATTCTGCTCCGGCCATGCTAGTCCTTCACCAAAAGCGGTAATGCCTAACCTTCCGGCCACGTTGTCAAAGCGAGATGTATATATTCCTGACTCCCATGCTTTCATTCATTCAACAACCATCCATTGAAAAACTGGTCTACAGCATACCAGGAACCATTCTAGGTATAACTCCCCGCTCTCGTGGAGCTTACGTTCTAGAGGAGTGAGGTAAGTATGTGTGCAGGTCAGCTGGTGACAAGCACCAAGAAGAAACACCACACAAGGGAAAGGGAATCTGCATGTACAATGGCCTCCAGCTTGCCCTTCACTTCTCCAATGAAACTATTCTCAGTCTTGAGAGCAAGGATAAGTTATTCAGTGGAAAAATAGTCAGCATTCACTGAGGATCTACGTGCTAGACACTAAATATCCTAGAAATAAAAAAGGTGAGTAAGTCAGAGCTGCAAACTTCAAGAAGCCCACAATCCAAACAGGCATGTGTGTTTATTTTGCAAACATTTATGTAACACTATGTGCCAGGCACTATACTCAGCACCTTACAAAAATTAACTCAGTTCTCATACAGTCCCATCAGGCTGCACAGAATGGAAACTGCGCACAGAGAGGTAAAGCAACCTGCCTGAGGTCGCACAGAAAGTTACTGGCAAGGCCAGGGCAGGAGCACAGCATGCGCTCCTAAACACCACTCTCCGGGTTATCCCACACAGTCGCTGAAAAGCAGACTCGCTACAATAACAAAAATGTGAACAAGGTGCACATAGGAGTGGGACCTAAGAGAACAAGAAACAGCCCTAGAAGAGCCCTAGAAGAAGTGATGCAGCGTCTTGAGAGACGAGGATTGCATTCTGTACCTCAACTTCGCGAATGTTACTCGTCTACCCTAGGAGATACCCTACTGTATCCTAGAAGAGAGAGCACTGTATGCTTCGTGTGCATTCCCCGAAAGTACCGGGCACGCCAGGAACTGTTCAATAAATATCTGTGGAGCGCACTCGTGTCCAGCACTCACGATAGGGGTCCTCTAACGAAGAGCAAAGCAAGTCTTGTGACCTGACCCCGCCTCCAAGGCCCTAAAGTACCCAGGCCACCCAAAGTTGGCCACTGATGGCCCTGGCAACGACCCAGAGGGTCCGGTCGGGTCGAGGCCGAAGAAAAGCCTGCAGTCCGACTGTCCTCACCCAATCACCCGCCCCTCACCCGCCTCCCCCCACACTCGCCCCACCAGACCCCCATCCTCTCACTACCTCCGGGCAGGAGCAAGGAGGCCGAGGCAGCGGCGGCTTGGGTTACTGGGATGAAGGGCACATTGAAGCTGAACTCCGTTGCCGAGGATGAGAAGAGCAAATTTGTGCCCGACAAGGAGGTGGAGGCGGCGCCCCCACCGTTAGGTTTCCTTTCGGCCATGGCTGTGGCCCACCACCCGTTACACGTCTCCGGGAAGCCGGTGAGGCACCACTGGCCGGAAACCAGTCACACTCGGGGCCAACACATTTCCGCACTTGCGCACAAGGACCGGAACTCCGGAATGTCCGTGACCCTCTTCCTGCCCCTAGCTGGAGCTGCCATGAATTAATATGGCGGCGCCGGCTTCAAGCAGGAGTCCTAGCACATGACACCCGGCTGCAGTGGAGGCGAGGCTGGAGGGGGAGGCGAAGGCTAGGGGACGGATTGCGGGAGAGGAAGCGGTGTGGGTTCTGAATTGAGACTCAAGTTAACGCTGAAAGTCCTGAATTGAAGGGGGCGCTTTTTAAAGGTGCTGACAAGCGCGTGTAACTGGCAAACATTTTGGAGGAAAGCCCACAGGAGCAGACAGCAGGGCGCAGTCCACAGGCAGAGAGGAAGAGGTATGGGGGCAATTGTAGCCAAGGCCTAGCCAAACACACACATATCTAACCCGCCTACATGTTTTTTATGGGCTGACCTGAACTCGTCTTCGGCTCAGAAATAGAAGTGGTAAAATTTTTGACGCCTATAAGCCATAAGGGAAAAAAATTGTTTAAAAGAGAAACCAGCCCTGGCTTGTGTGGCTCAATGGATTGAGCGCTGGCCTGCGAAGCAAAGGGTCACTGGTTGGATTCCCAGTCAGGGCACATGCCTGGGTTGAGGGCCAGATCCCTTGTGGGGAAGCACGTGAGAGGCAACCACACAGTGATGTTTCTCTCTCTCTCTCTCTCTCTCTCTCTCCCTCTCTCTCTCTCTCTCTCTCTCTCTCCCCTCCCTTCCCTTCTCCTTAAAAGTAAATAAAGTCTCTTTTAAGAAAAAGAGAGAGGAACCAGGTAATTGAAATTTAGGGTTGTGACTTTTTAAATAGTTTTCTATATCTACAACAATCTGACTAGTTTATCCCCAAATTGCCCCGTGGATAATAAGAATCTAACTGTCTTTTTTTTTTTTTTCATAGAAATTAGGAAAGAAAAAAATAACAGACAAGCAGTGTCTAGAAGAGGAAAAAAGAAGAGACCTCAAAAGCAGCTTGGAAATTATGACGCCGCCCCCTAGCTGTTCACACCTATGGAGAACCTGTTTATTGCTTAATTCAGTAACTAGTGTTTACTGTCAAACGTAAAAACAAAACCAGACACTAGTAAAAGCAGTAAGGGTAGATTTTTATTAAGTACTGACTATTGAAATAGGGAAGAGGAAACATTGTGAACTAAACATCCCCAAAACAAAAGGCTTAAGACTTTTTAAACACTGTGCTAAGGCAAAGCCACTGGAGGGCGCTAAGGGGAACTGGTCCAATGGACTAGGCCACCTGAGTTTGTTCATTGGAACTTCATCCGGAGGGGCAACCAAGTTCTTTCCTTTATGACAGACAGTGACACAAGTTAGAGCAAGGTACACACCACGCTGGGAGGCGACAACTCTCCAGTCCTAGAAGAGATAGTTCTGCATGATTTGTATCTCAGAGGGGAGGAGAAAGGATTTATAATTGCAAGCTTTCTGAAGTAACTACTTTAAGAACGGGTTCAGGGTACTATACATCCATCACCAGGTTTGGCTGGAACAAACAGTGAATTCTTCTTGCAGTGTTGAGCTTTCTCCAGCAGGCATTTTAAAGGGGATGGGTCATCCTAGGCACATGGCCTTAAGCTGCTAGAAGCCATGCTAAATTTTATCCAAGTAGAGTCTGTGCCATTACTTTGCGTGGGCAAGGCAGTATACTAAACACTGGGGGTACCATCATGTACACACAGAACCCTTCCTTCGTGACAACTGTCTGTCAGAAAGACAGACACTTAAACCCATAATGATAAATTAAAGTGTGATGAAAGTTATAGTGTAGAATTTCCCCTCAAGAGAAGGAGGTATAATTTTTCATGGGGAGGGATAAATATTTCAAACAATCAGACTGTCAACAACCTAGTCTAGAGTGACATAAAAGCCTTCTCTGAAGAAGCAAAATCAAAGTGGATACCTAAAAGACAACTAGTAGAAATTACCTGGAAAAGCTTGAGGAGGAGGGCTTGGAGGAAGTGGTAAGAGACAGTTCTTAGAGAGATTCTGAGATGCCAATTTGGGTGTCAAGAGAAATATGGGTTAGAGTATGGCCGGAGCCCTGTAAGCAAGTGGGAGAAAGCTGGGAGCTGAGATGAAAAGTGGGCAGTTAGACAGGCATGAGCAGAGCAGGAGCAGGGTACAGGTACAGGAGGGAGCCAGTTCGGAGAGCCCTGGGTGCCTAGCAACAGACAATTATAGAGTGGGGCCTTACCCCCAGGGTGACCTTTCCTCCCCTAGCATGTCACTGCTTACGACGCAGTTTGGACCCTCTTCTGACCTTTCCTGCCTTGGCGTGTGGCTAGTCATGTGGTGGACAGGAGGAACAAATGGGCCAGACAATAGCCTCCCAGACTCCCAGACAAGCCCTTGCACAACCACTCCCTTAAGCATTAAGCCCTCAAGATGATGAGGTTCTGACCTGCATCAAATAATGTTAGAAACAAAGTCTCTGGTCTATTGACCACAGAGAGAGAGTTTTGTTTTGTTTTACATTATTTCTTGTTTTTAACTATATTTTATTAATTATGCTACTACAGTTGTCCTGATTTTTCCCCCTTTGCCTCCTTCACCCAGCAGGCCCCATCCCTCAAGCAATCCCCCCCCACCTTCTTCCTATCCACGGTTGTGCATGTAAGTTCTTTTGCTACTCCCTTTCCTACACTGTACGTTACATCCCCATGGCTAATCTGTAACTACCTATTAGTACTTCTTAATCCCCTCACCTCTCACTCATTCTCCCACACACCCCCTCCCATCCCTTTTCTTCTTTAACTTTTGACATTTTAATTATGATGTGTCTTAGGAGCCTGTTCTCCATCTTGTTTGGGATTCTGTGCTTCCTGGACTTGCATGTCTATTTCCTTCACCAAATTAGAGAAGTTTTCTTTCATTATGTTTTCAAATAGATTTCCAATTTCTTGCTCTTTCTCTTCTTCTGTCATCCTATGAAGTGAATGTTGGAATGCTTAAAGTTGTCCCAAGGCTGCTTACACTATCCTTGTTTTTTTGGATTCTCTTTTCTTCTTGCTGTTCTGATTGGTTGTTTTTGCTTCCTTATGTTTCTTATTGATTTGATTCTCAGTTTTATCCACTCGACAGTTGTTTCCCTGTAAATTGTTCTTTATTTCCATTAGTGTACCTTGATTTCTGACTGGATCTTTTTTACACTGTTAAGGTCCTCACTAAGTTTCTCAAGCATCCTTAACCAGTGTTTCGAACTCTGCATCCAATAGATTGCTTATCTACATTTTGTTTAGTTCTTTTTCTGGAGTTTTGATCTGTTCTCGCATTTGGGCCATGTTTCTTTGTCTCATTTTGGCAGCCTCCCTGTCTTGGTAGTGTGACCTAATGTAGTAGGTGTCCTGTAGGGTCCAGTGGCACAGCCTCCCCTATTGATAGAGGACTTAAGAGTGGGAAATTTTTAGTTTAAGTGATAGCTAATAAGCTTAGTAATCAATACATGCAAAAGCTTTTGTTCCAGGAACTGAAGGTATGACCCACCCTGACTCCAGTAGACCATAAGCAGTTCCACCTTTGTTCCTCAGAAGAAGCATAAACAACTCAAGATGATATCTGAGCCACTGTACTCCAGGGTGAGAAGATCGCTGCCCAGGACACAGCTAAAGACCACCACCCAGGACAAGAATGATGAAGTCATTTTTTTTAATCCAATTGACTTTTTCCCTAATTTCAAAACCCCTCACCACACCTTGTTTATTCCCTGCTATAAAAACCTTGGCCTGGAAAGAGAAGACAAGATAGTCTGTTAGGGTATGAACCCACCATCTTGTCAGATCACCAGCCATCTGAATAAAGCGCCATAAAGATTCAATCCTTGTTTCTGCTTATTGGGTTTGGTAGTGACAGGCAGCCTGAACTCCAGTGTCTTTTCCCGTTTCACTATCACCCAAGCTGGGTGCTCAAGGTGCACTCTCCTCTTGAGCCTTGGATGCTGTTGGCAGATCAATGGGAGGGATTTACCCAGGCCATTCAGATGCAAGGATTGGCTATGATCAATTACCACCAACACCTGCCCTCCATGGAGGATCAGCTGTGCCAGGACAGGAATGGGGTGGTGGTGCTCTGACAGGGTCTGTAGCTGTCCACTGGGTGTACTGACCCCTGGGGGTTCCTGGATGGTGCATGCCAAGATCAGCCCCACCTGTGTATTGCTTGGGACCACACTGCCTGAGTTATAAAGAAATCTGAGGTGGCTACTACTTGTGCTGGGCTTTAAGATTTCCGGGCAAAGCCAAGCTGTGAATCTAGGCTGCAAGTTCCAGGCCTGGGAATCACTGAGGCCTGTTGATTCTGTTTGAAAGGATTTAGGAAGTTGTGGGGCATGAGCTAAGACCAGCCACTCATATGGAAAAGTAGCCTGGGTGTGCCCATAAATTGGATGGGGCGGAGTCTCTGGGGATCTCCAAGGCAGGCGGGTCAGACAGTGTTGGCCAAGTTGATGGAATCTTAGATAAGCCACCAGTCTGCCAGTTCTGTGGGGGGAGGGCTCAGCAAAGAGACAATGGCCTCTGCTCACCTTGATGCCAGACACCTCAGCCTCTGCCTGCATACCACTAGGGTGCCATACCACTGGTTCCAGCACCCCAGCGCTGGAACCCAGAGGGAATGAGTCTGAGCACATAAATCCATGTATGGGTTCTTTAAGAGGAACTGCTTGGGGCTCCAGAAGTTTCTTCCACTGACTCAATCCCCTCTGGTTTTTGCAGACAGATAAGTGGAGAATTATCTTCCTGGCACTGAAACCCTTGGCTGGGGGACCTGGTGTGGGGCTGGGACTTTTAATCCCAAGAAATCCTCCTGAATTTTTTTTCACCACACATGGATAAAAGCCTATTCCGCATCTGCACCCCTCCTACCAGTCTGGATGGATGTGGTTTCTTTAATTCTGTAGTTCAACTCAGTTTCTTCCATTCAATTCAATTTCTGTCAGTTCTGAGCAATGGTTGTTCTATACTTTAGTTGTAATTTTGTTGCGGTTTTACAGAGAGGTGAGTCATGTTTGCCTATGCCACCATCTTGACCGAAAGTCCGAGGCAGTTTTGGTCGAACTAGAGATAACGTCTAGGCTTCAGTTGTCTCAGAGCCAGGTCCAGAAAAGCAGCAAGGCCTGGCAGGGTGATGCCATGGCTGACATCAGGACCAAGTGTGATGACTAATGACCCCCTGCTCTGGTGCCAACCAACCAGTAGAGACTAGGATCCTGAAAGGACACACACGGAGAGCTGATGAATGTTTCATTGAGATCCTCCTCTAGGACCTCCCCTAAGAGCCCCACCTTTAGAGAGGATAAAAACCCTCAGGACTGAGGCCCCAGCACACGTGCATGCTCTCTCATTTCCCTCCCTCCCTCTTTCTCACACCCAAACATTTCCCCCTCCTTCCCCCAGGCATCTATATCCTTGCTTTCTTTATTCCAAGTTCCAAGGGCCCCTTCTTTTGCCTCTATAACTTGTTTCCTGAGCCCACACAGCCCAGCTGGCTCACTTTTTCTACCTCTGTGACTTTCTAAATAAACACTTTATTACAGAATGGACCCAAGGCAGGGAGAGATGATATACTATTACTGAATGGACCCCCACTTCTCCTGGGGTCCCCCTGTAACTAGATTCTCCTTGTCCACCACCAGGGAATTATATCTCTCAATGCCAGAGATTGGTGAAAAGGGATTATTTATTCAAAGGCTATACAGACTTAGAGTAATGACTTAATGTCTTCATTAAGATCCCAATGTCCCTTAAAATACCAACAAATGCACAGTCCTTCCTTCCCCCCTTTGCCCAGTCAGGGGCACTGTATCTCAGAAAAAGAAATAGAAGTCTGTGGCTCAAGTAGCCCCAGTTCTTCCCAGTAATCTGTGCTCAGCTGGCAGGCCTCCCTCGGTTCCCAGCACCATCAGCTGTGTCGCCACCATGCTCTCCAGTCCATCCAAAACCGTGTGGCACCTTCTTGTGCCCACCAGCAAGAGTCCTTTTACCTCTTTCCTTCCCGCAGCATCTCTCCTGCCTTCTTCCAAACTGCTGAGAGAGAGCTCTGCACCAATGCTCAATCTTGCTTTTCAGCTTCCTAAGCTGTGTGGCAAAGGCAGCCCCAAAGCCATGTGACTCCCCCTTTGTCACCAAAAGCTGCATAGTCCCAACCTGGCATTGCTGCCATGCCTGGGTTTAAATCCCAGTGCCAATCTTCCTCTGCAGCTCTATTTCCAACTCCTCCCACAATCGGCTACACCTGCCAGCATTCCCAAATTTTTCCTGCTTTTCTGGGCTGCCACAGTAAGTCCAGGCAGGCATGGCCCCATGGCATGGAGCAAATCATCTCCAAGCTCTCAAGCAGATGCTCCAACCAGGGGGAGTTGCTTCCTAGTTACAACCTAGGTTGGTTGAAGTCACTCCCACCTCCCTGGCTCAAAGCATAGCCACAGCTGTTTAACATACCCATGAAAATGGTCAGAAATTATAGACATGCTAAATGACCACGCCTGAGACTAGTTGCAAACTGCTGCTGCGAAGAACAACTCCCAATGGCCCTGCTCCATGTGTCCCATCCCCCAGCTCAGACTTGTGGGGGTGAGCACATCCTCTATTGTTTTTAATATTTCCCGGATACTCTGAGTTCAGGACCCCATTACAAATCCCTATTTGGGGGAGGGGGGCCTGGCTGTACTCTGTTACAATTTGCTCATATTTAAGTCTTGACTCTGAATTCTTCCTTAGCCAGAGCTCAAGTATCAAGGCTGCTGAACCGAGTTTCAATCACCAGTAACTTTCTGGTGCCATTTCACCGCTAACAGATCAAGGCTAGATGACGCAGGGCCTTACAGTTAAAAGGAAAAGGGAATCAAAAAAATGTGTAAAGGAGGGTGGGGAAATAATAATATTTGCTTTGTAGAAAGTCCACTCTGACCTCAGTGTGATAGAATAGGTCAGAAAAGAGCAGCCTGGGACTAGGCCAAGAAGTCGGCAGGCTGCCACACAGACCAGCTGAGTGATGGTGGCGGCTCAGATCCTAGAGTGGTCACAGTAGGAGTGAGCGAAATAGGAGTAAGTCCCAGGGAAAGATATTAGATTGAACAGATGTATCTTTATTTTCTTTCTCCTAAAACTGTTTGAAAACACAAATGGGTTTGTTTGGTTTTTTAAACATCAGTCCATAAGGATGAGGAGAATGGGAGAGGATGCTACAGCAACGACATTTTGGAAGGCATCCCAAAAATGGACAAGTACTAGTCAGTTTAGAAAACCAATTATGGGGAAAGCTCAAAAGCAATTTTATTGGCATCACGGAATCACTTAAAGGTTTAGGACCTGATAACCTCAGGTACCTCTGAAGTGGCAGTGAAGGGGAAGGGAGAGGTCCTATTATTAGGAGTATTGGTTAAAACTGTTTAAGAAGCAGTTAGGTCCCCTCCCCGACTTGAGTAACTGCAATATAAACCACCCCCTTCTTGGAAGAAGACTGTAAATTTTCCCTTCTGGAGAGGATAAAACAAAATGAAGATGAAGCAAACATGTACATACTGAATAATAAAACAATTTCTCTCACACCTCCAGCCCAATTTCTGTACTCAACAACAGAAACATTGTTGCCAGGTCTCCAACCTCTAGGCGGGAGGATATTAGAAGAACTGTCTTTGAGACATGGGAACAGAAGAGATACTGAAGTCAAGGTTGCCCCGTAAGGCGGCCCAGCCAGATCACCCCATAATTAAGCTCACAACGTACCCCAGAGCACACCTCCTGCCAGCCCAAGTACTTTGTCAGCACTCGCTTTGAACCTCTGACCTCACCTCTGCTCACAACGAATCCCAGATGTTCCTGCTGGGTGGCTCCTGAACTTTTATCTGCCCTGCTCCCAAACGTGCGGATGGTACACACACACTTCCTGCTGGGGAGACCTGCCGCTGCCTGATGCTGGAAGAGCCTGTTCCCTCGTGTAAACAGAGCAACACGTACAAACTTACATGTTCTAGTGTATTCTAAAATTTGTATTCACTGATTTGAGCGAGTGAGAGAGAGAGAGAGGCTGAGTCACTGCTCTGCTTATCAGACGTCCATCGGTCGTCTGCTGGATGTGCCTGGACGGACTGGCAGTCAAACCCACAACCCCGGCAGATCAGGACAATGCTCCAACCCGCTGAGCTGCCCAGACAGGGCCAAACCTACATTTTAAAGTCATTTCCTACTACCCTGACCTGGCTTGACACAGTCCTGTCTCTGTGAAATATTTGTATGACAATAAACTTACATAACCTAAACAACAACAAAACCCCACCAAGGCCTATTTACAGGATCTGAGCTCCCAACCACGTTTTTTAGTCTCCACACTTTAAATATGATAACCACGTAGCTGAGATCTTTTAACATCAAAGAGATAAAAACAAAACACACTCAAAGAAACAGAAAATGGCAACTTAGAAGAAACAGCCCACACATAAGGCAAAACATTAAAATATCTATGAATAATATCTTCAGAGGGGTAAGAGAATCAACAGCCAAGAATAGCATTAGAGTACGTTTAAAAAAGAGAAGAGCCCCGGACAACGTGGCTCCGTTGGTTGGAGCATTGCCCTGTAAACCAAAAGTTCACAGGTTCAATTCCTGGTCAGGGCACATGCCTAGGTTTTGGGTTTAGTCCCCGGTAGGGGTGTTTCTCTCTTACATTGGCGTTTCTCTCTCTCTCTCTCTCTACCCCTCCCCCTCTCTCTAAAATCAATAAGCATAAAAAAATTAAAGAGAAAAAATTCAGGAAACCAAAAAAAAGTCAATACCTTTGTTATGGGGAGAGACTCCAGTCAGGGGCCACCCTGCTAGTTCCTCAGTTCTTGCCTCTCACAAGAGATGAATTCAAGCGGGAGACAACACATACAGTGGGAATGAGACAGCAAGTTTATTTAAGAAATACATAAGAACATGAAGCTGCAAGCAGGCACTGAGCTAGTCTGAATGCCCTACATGTAGAGGAAATAAAGTGGTTAGTTAATAAGTTTGTCAGTAAGTTTGTTCTATACAATTGAGCCAAGCCTACAAGTGGGCTAATCTGAGTGCTATTAGAGTTCAGGGGTTATACACTTTAGCCAGCTTCTAGGTACCCCTCTGTCTTCCCGTTTAAACCTTGGGAATAATGTGCAGCTACAAAGGCTTTCTTTCTCAGTTAGTGAAGGCTCTTTGTCTTAGTGAGATTGTCACAGAGGCTCCCTTTCCCAGCACAGAGTCTCGAGGACTCCCCTCCTCCCCTACTATCCCTGCTGTGATGTTCGTAACACCAGGCAATCTTCCTGGACCAGGCTCAGGACTTCTGAGTCTGTTACAGAACAGACCTGGGGCGGGGATGGAATGTGAATGGTATACTATTACCAAATGGACCCACCCTTGTGCTCCGGGGATCCCCCTCCCCCCGTACTAGGTCCACCTTGCCCACCACCTGGGAAAGATGTCTCTCAATACCAGAGATTGGTGAAAAGGAAAGGGATTATTTATTTAACAAGTTATATAGACTTAGAGTAATGACTTAATGTCTTCATTAAAAATACTAAAGTCCTTTAGGATACCCACAAACACACAGTCCTTCCTTCTCCCCTTTGCCCAGTCCAGGGTACCGTATCTCAGGAAAAGTGGAAGTCCATGGTTCAGGCAGCCCTTCAGTTCCTGCACCATCTGCTGTGTCACTGCCGTGATCTCCAGTTAATCCAGAACTATGTGGCACCTTCTCATGGCCCACCAGCAAGAATCCTTTCACTCCCTTTTCTTCCAGGCAAAGTCTCTCTTGCTTCCTAAGTCACATGACAAAAAGGGCGCACCCTAAAGCTGCACGGTCCCAACTTTCGCCAAAGCCACGTGGTCCCAAAAAGCCCGCATGGCTGCAGGCCTGGGTTTAAATCCCAGCGCCAATCCTCCTCTGTAGCCCCATTTCCAACTCCTCCCACAATCAGTTACACCTGCCAGCATTCCCGCATTCTCCTAGCTTTACTGGGCTGCCATAGTAAGTCCAGGTAGGCATGGCCCTGTGGTGTGGAGCCAATCATCTCCAAGCTCTCACGCAGGCACTGTAACCAGAGGAAGTTGCCTCCCAGTTACATCCTGGGTTGAAGTCACTCCCATTCCCCTAGCTCTAAGCATGACCACAGCTGTTTAACATATCTATGAAACTAGTTAAATGTTCTAGATATGTTAAATGACCATTCTAGAGGTTATCTTCAAAACTGTTGCTATTCAAAAGAACTCTCAATGGCCCTGCTCCATGCATCCCATCCCCAGCTCAGACTTGTGGGGGTGAAAACATCCTATATATATATATATATATATACATATATTTTTCCTAATGTTTCCTGGACACCCTGAGTTCAGGACCCCACTACAAATCCCCAATTGGTAGCTCCCCCTTGGCTGCACCCTGTTACAAGTCAATGAGTGAGACTGTTGCCCTCCTCCTCCCTGCCTTAGTTCACTACGTATCCCACCTAATACCCCCTGGATGGAAGAGAGGCCCCACTTGTGAGTGTTGTGTGTCAATAACAGTGTTGTGTCCTGTTGATTAGTTAGAAGAGAATAAAGGGGATGAAATTTATTAAAAACTAAAATAGTCAATAGAAGAAAGATAAATGTAAGAAAATTCCCAAAAAGTAAAGCAAAAAGAACAAAATGAAAATTTAAGAGACAAATGTAAGAAAATTAGAGCGGTAGGCAAGGAAATAACATATCTACATATTTAGAGTTCTGCTAAGAATAGAGACAGAGAAAGTGCAGGGGAGGGAATCATCAAAGGAAAGACAAATTATTCCCGGAAATGAAGGATACAAGTTTTCAGATTAAAAGAGTGTGATGTTGCCTGAAATGATCTTTTTCCTTTTGCTATTAACTTCCCTGTTCCATCTTCCTGCCTATAAAAACCTTCCATTTTGTACAGCTCCTCGGAGAACCTCTCCATTTACTCAATAGAACACTGGCCAATTCATGGATTTTTCAGTAGTGCCAACTACATCTTCAAATTTACTTAGTTCATTTTCTGTTCTTTAACAGATTTGGTGGCAGCACTGGCATTTGAAGCGAAATTTGAAGGCATTTGGGGACAACAAGAGCTGTTGGGGACAAGAGATGAAGCTGTTCATCCCTCCAATAGAACTTCACTTTTTCTTGCTGGAACTTTTCCCAGTTGTAAGTGAATAACACTATCTCTAGTTTGACCAAAGCATATCCAAGGCTTTGTCCTTAAGTTTACTAGACGTGGAATCACATTATCTTGAGGGCTTAATGCTTAAGGGAGTGGCTGTGCCAGGGTTTGTTTGGAAGTGTCTAAGGCTCTTCTCTGGCCCCTTTGTGCCTCCTCTAAGGGGGGCCTAGCAACCTGCCGGAGGAGGAAAGTTCAGGGAAAAAGTCCAAACTGCATGACCAGCAATGTGAATGGTCAGGAGGTCTAAACCACGTGATCAGCAATATGCTAGAGAAGGGAAGGTCATCCTGGGGACAAGGTGCCAGCCTAGTTTTGCCCTTTGCTAGGTACCCAAGGCTTTCCACCCTGGTGACCTTCTGTACCTCGCCTATCTTTCTTTCCTACTCTGCTCATATCTTTCTGCCTGCCTCTTGTATCAGTTCCATCCACAGTTGTATGAACCTGAGGATGCAAAACCCTAGGATACTGAGGGCCGGCTGTGTATTTATTGAAAAACAAAATCAAGTAAAAGTGGCCCAAGCAGTTCAAACCCATATTGCTCAAAGGTCAACTGTAATTTGCCTATTACTGTCCAGGAAGCTGAAATAGGGAATAGTCTGCATTTAATACCCGGGACCTGGCAACCCTCTCCGCTAAACAAATGTATGAGTGAGAAAAGGGGTGGTAACAGAGACAGAGAAAGTACAGGGGAGGGAAAGTGCAGGGGAGGGTAACACCCCTTTTCTAACTTAAGTTTGCAACGTAGTTTTTTCAACTCATCCACACTCAGAAGAGCTGAATGTATTCTGTAACCCAGTGTGCCAATCAATTAGTTCACAATGAGATATACAAATTGAAAGGACAAAGGCCAGCCCCATTTGCTATTGTGGCACCTTTGCCTTGCAGGCCTCTGCCCCCGGTAAACATAGCTGCCACCTTACTCTTGTGTGCTTGTGTCCCCGGGACTGGAAATCGCTGGAAGCAAGAACAGAACTAACCACCCGCTACAGCCACAGGCAGAAGGTAACACAGGAACACACTGCAAACTCACTACCACGCCCCCAACGGCCCAGGGGCCCAATACAGCAACCCCCCCCCCCGCCCTTTTTTAATCTGGTTATAATCCAGTGAAAACTCAAAGCCCCCACTCCCCAAGGCTGGTGGGTCCCTCCACCCCACACCCCTCTCCTTTCTTGGAGAGTGAATAAATAAAAACTTCATTCTCTACACTTTCTTCTCTTTGTGAATTCTTTCACAGCCTGCAGCATAGACCACCTTAACACAGATTTACCTCCCTCTGCCCTGAGATGGGCTGGAAATCCAGATCAGTTCTTGCTTTTCATCTCCCCACTGTCTATACTCCATTCGGATCAGGCTCCTGTTCTGTTCACACACCCTGTGTTCAGCTGAGACTGCGGTTTTCTCAGGCACATCTAGGCCTCGTAATAACATAGTGAACTTGGATATTTTCCATATTTCTTCAATCTGAGGGTATCCTGACACACATTCTGCAGGGACCTCGCCAAAGCTCCTGTTTCCGGGTTCTAGGCAGTGGCAGACTACGGTGCTGTCCCCATTAGGAGCTTGCCTGTCAGGGACTAGTGTCTCTCCCACAATGCCCGTGACAGCAGAAGGAGCGTAGGCCCTCCAAAGTCCCCCTCTCCTAAATGTAGACCTTCCTCAGTGGCTAAAATTTTATTGGGCTGAGGACAAGTCACTACATAAGGTTTTGGACACGGTGACAAAGGATAAAAAAGTTGCTACTTTTTTAGGGGGGAAAAGAAAGAGGATGTGGGCGGGCTCCAAAGGTTGCTGCGCCCATTAATTCTGCCCAGCGAAGATGCCGGGGTCTCTCTGGGGTTTTGCTTTTGGGCTGTTGTGGCCCCCGACCTGAGCAAGGCCTCGCTCCAGGAACTGATAAATCGGACTTCAGGAGCTTCCTTCCTCACTTTTGCCCAGGGTGTCAGAGAGCAAAAGGCCAATCCGAGCCTGAGACTCCCGGCTCCTCACGGTACCGCCTCCTCGAGGCCTGCACGCCCCGCCTTCTGCCCGTTTCCAAGATGGCAGCGCGTCGCCGCGGCGGCGCGGCCCCGCCCCGCCCCTCCCCCGGGCTAGCCGGCCCGCCCCGCCTCCTTGCCCGCGGGGCTGCGCGGCGCGCTCCCGCCGCCCCTCCCGCGCGAGCTCCACCCAGGTCGCAAGCAGCGCGGTCGGTGGCGCCTATTTCCCGCCATTGTGCGAAGTGGAGGCTGGGGATCTATACGCATAGCCTTCCTGTAGCCTGCAGCTCCTGGACTGCCGTCGCCACCGCTGCCACCGCTCCCTGAGGCCGGGCGGCCGGAACCACGAGTCTCGCCCTGCGTGGGAGAGCGCGGGCGAGGCGCGGCCGAGCCCCCGAGGAGGAGCCGCGGTGCGGGACGCCGGTCGGCGAGATGCCGTGTGGGGAAGATTGGCTCAGCCACCCGCTCGGAATCGTGCAGGGCTTCTTCGGTGAGTGGCGGCGCCGGGGGCGGGGCGGGCGGGCCGCCGAGTTTGCCGTGCGGGGAACCGGGCCCCACGCGGGCGCTGTCTTGGGGGCTCCCGCGGCCCAGATGGCCAGTCGGGCCTGCGCCGCCAGCGCGCAGACAGCCCCCTGCCCGGGTCCGGCCGCAGGTGCCTCCCACCTGCCGGATTCGCGATCCGCAGGCGGCCAAGGTTACGCCGCGCCGCGAGGAGCTGGCGGCCGGTCGTGATTGACGGCAGCGCGCCCCTGCCTGGCTCCGCCGGGGCCCGGGCTGGGGCCAGAGCCCCGCGCGCCGCAGAACTCGGAGAGGTCCTTGGACCTGCGAGAGGGCCCACAGCGATGGGGCGAAGGACGAGCACTTTGCCTGGGGAAGCCTGCAGGATATTTCAAAACTTCCGGTGCGCCGGGGGAGTGCTGGCTCGCTGGCCGCAGAAGTTGGCTCTAACTACTATTACACACATTCTCCCTTTTCGCGATACGATCTCGTGTAACAGCTTAATTTTTCTGGCAGGGCGGCTTTAAAACCTGCCTAGGTATACACCTCCTGTGCCAGAGCTAGCCAGAAATGTTGAATTACTCAGATAAATATCTACCTAGAAAGAGCGTATGATGCTGCAGACAAGCTTAGCAAATTTAATGCTACTTCTCTGCTAAGGGTACGGGAAGGAAAATTTAGGTTTGTTTTCGGTGAACTGGGCATTTTGACACCTCCCCTACAGTTAGGAGTGGAGGCAGATTCACTCAACCACAAATCACTGTGTTTGATCCGTAGCACCTTACTTGTCTGCAAGTAACTTAAAACTGTAGTGTGGCCCTAACTCGTTTAAAGTATCGTGGGATATTAGAACGTCCAATAAGAGGCTAAATAGTCCCCAGAAGCCAAAACTGACGGTGTAAAATGTATGTACTGTTTCTTGGAGGAAGGGATTGAGCAACTCTATCATTTTCCTATAATTTGAACTAGTTTAGTTACCTGGTTTCCCAGGCTGAAATTAAAGGCAGCAAAGTAGAAGAAATCCTGGTTAGGCTTCTGGGTGGTAGCCAGTGAACACCGACAACCTGATAAAGAAGAAATGGAAAACTATATGTGTGTATTTAAATTTATTTTATTTTATTTTATTATTTTATTTTATTTTATTTTATTTTTACTTACTGATCTGAGAGAGAGAGATTGATTTGTTCCACTTATTGATGTATTCATTGGTTGCTTCTATGTATCCTGACCTGGGGATTGAACCCACAACCTCCACATATTGGAAAGACACTCTCACCAAGTCAGCTACCCGGCTGGGACCCAGGTATATATATATTTTAAAACCAGCCAAAAAAAAAATCATTACATATCTATCAGAAGGGCTTTGAGGAAGGGGCAGCTATCTCTCCACTAAACCCTAATAATTGATGTTCAGAACGAATACTGGAACCCATAATCGGTGTCCAAAATAGTGGCCCATGCTGTGGAGTGAAAATTCAGTTTCCCAGTTGGTTTACCAGGGCGCAGGTGCATAAATACTTTATAGGAGAAATCCTTTAAAAGTATAAACTTCAGGTGCTTAAAGGGTAAAGTTCCAGTTACTAGTCTTGAGAAAATTTCATTTATGAGAAATACCTCATACCCTAGTTGTGCTGGATAAATGAGAAGATTTTATATTTGATAGAGATTTGAATATATTTGTGTCAGGTTTTATCTCCTAAGTGTACAATCCGAAGGGCACATCTCATCACAATACAGAAAGGTTATAATTTGTACATGTAGTGCTGACTTTAAAGTAGTTTGAACATTTTGTGAATTGTCCTGGCTAGTGTGGCTCAGTGGATTGAGTGCTGCCCTGAAAACTGAAAGGTCACTGGTTCGATTCCTGGTCAGGGCACGTGCTTAGGTTGCCAGCCAGGTCCCTAGTTAGGGGTGTGTGAGAAACAACCACACACTGATGTTTCTCTCCCTGTCTCCCTCACTCCCCCTCTCTCTAAAAACAAGTAAACAAAATCTTTTTTAAAAATAGAACATTTTGTGAATCATTGTGGGGACCTGGACCTTGTTGATGGACATCCCCCCCACAAAGTCTTGTTCCTACATAGGTTGTATGTTTCAGAGAAGAAACTAATATTGCCTTGTAGTGGGGACTTTTTCCAGAAGCTGTTCTGATGTATATGTATTTTTTGCTCTTATTTTCCCATCACTGTGAATATATTGAATATCTTTTTAATAAAGCACTATGGGCATGTTGGGTGAGATGTCAGGTGTTAAACTTCTAGACTCTGGTTTAGTAGGAAATGGTTTTAAATCAGTTTTCCCTCCAGGGAGAAAAGCAGTGCACGTCTGTTGTAGGTTATGAGGCCTTTCTTGGTTCCATCCCTGCCTTAGCTCTCAGACCTCATCACCACATTACCCCTCACATTGAACCCTCTTTCCTGTCTTTGACTTTGAATCTTGCCTCTAGGCCTTCTGCATCAGCTGTTTCCTTTGCCTGGTCCTCCTTTCCATCCCACTTCCACATTTCCACACATTTTCACGTTTCCTGGCTCAATCTTACTCTTCCTTTGGGAACCTAAGTTCAGTACCTCTGCGCATTGCTACTCCAGGAATCCTGTGTGGAATCCTATGTGTTGTGTCCTGGCAGTTAGAAATTAGCATGTATCTTGGGTTCCTTTGCTGGATTTTGACTCTATTTATTTATTTTTAGAGGGGAAGGGAGGGAGAAAGAGAGAGAGAAACATCAATGTGTGGTTGCCTCTTGTGTGCTCCCGCTCCCTACTGGGACCTGGCCTGCAACCCAGGCATGTGCCCTGACTGGAAATCGAACTGGCAACCCTTTGGTTAGCAGGCCTGTGCTCAATCCACTGAGCTACGTCAGCCAGGGGTGCTTAGTTGTCTTTAACTTCATTTGAAACAAATTGGTTGGATTGTATTGTGACAGCTGTCATATTAGCTTGCTTTAAAAAAAAAAAGACCAAACATCAAAATTGGTGAATTTTTGTGTAGCCATTTTAATAATGAAGGTAGAAGATGATACGCAACATTTTCCACGTATTATGCTTCATTATTTCAAGAAAGGTAAAAACGCAACTGAAATGCAAAAAAAGATTCACGCAGTGTACGGGGAAGGTGCTGTGACTGATCGAATGTGTCAAAAGGGGTTTGCGAAGTTTCTTGGTACTATTGACATTTTGGTAAAATAATTCTTTGCTGTGGGACTGTCTTGTGCATTGGAAGATATTTAGCAGCACCCCCGGCCTCTACCCATTAGAAGCCAATAGCGGGAGACAGCTGACACACTCAAAATATCCAAATCAATGAAGTTATTCATGAAGATGGAAAATGTCTTTTATTTTACAGAAAACACTAAAAGACTTTTTGGCTAACCCAAAATGAAATTTTTTGTGCACTTTCATAAAATGCCTTTAATGTTTAACATCTACTCCACACATGTAAAAGATTTTATGTACAGGACATTTAGTCTGAGGCTTAAATGAAGATTTAGGAATACTTTAGTCCAGCAGGTCTTGACTGGGTTCTATTATGTGCATAATGCTAATGAGTCAGATGCCCAGTGACTGTTCATTTAGTGACCCATATTAAATTGCTTTCCTTAAGCAAAGGCAGGAATCTTAATTTAAAAAAAAAAAAAAAAAAAGATAGTTCTGTACACTTCTTTTTAACAATTTTTTTATTTAAAATAAATTTTCTTTACTTGAATTGATTAAAAACTTGAATTAATAACTGCTAATTTCAGGAGTGGGAATGTTTATTAATTCTGACTCTTTTACTTTATTCTGCTCCGATTGTTGGTTGGGTCAAGATCGTTATTTTTGGTTATGTTTAAGGTACTTAGGTTGTGTGTAACAGAACTACAGGGAGGTAGAGCATCATCGCATGCAAAAAAGCAGTGAGGAGTGGAGGATGGCAGGAAGGAGTATTTTTAGTGTTTTAAAAGATTTAAAGCAGTAAGAAAGTAGACTAAAAATCAGTATACTTTTTTACTGTCACTGTGATCCTAAACACAATTCACCCCCTTTTTTCTGTGCCCACCTTAAAACTCTCCTACTGTCCTGCCCTTGGTAGACCACTAAAAAGAAAAGGAGTTCGTCTTAACGCCGTAGGATCCCTAGGCAGGGAGGGTGGCTTGGTATCCCGAGAGACTGCTGAGTAGATCAGGAGCTGGAAAGCTTGCAGGACTCCACACAGCTCCTAACTTCACTTGTTCGTGGTCAGCACCTTCTATTTCATCTCAGATTCCAGGGTTGTTGAAGCCAATTGGCCCAGCATGGACTCAGGAGTCCACTCATCAGTGATGGCCAATGCACAGTTCCGTAGGACAGACATGACTGTTGAGACTCGCACCTCAGCCGGGGGGCAAGTTCTCAGAGAAGAATAGATTGGGCGGCCGTGGCAAAAGGCGGTATATGTACGTGTGAATTTTTAACTTGTTAAATAATCTGCACATGGCTGCAAAAACATGATGGTATTAGGTAAAGTATGGCATACAATGGAACATTATTTTCAGTAATAAAAAGAAATCCAGTGCTGCTGACACATGCTGCAGCATAAATGTGGAAAATATGCTAAGTGAAAGAAGCCAGATGCAAAAGATTTACACCTACGTTCTAAGAGTCTTACAGTGTTAGCTCTTACATTAGGGTCTTTGATCTGCTTTGAATTAATTTTTGTATGAGCTAGGGATCCAAACTCATTCTTTTGCATGTGGATATCCAGTTGTCCCAGGACCATTTGTTTTTTTGTTTATTTTTTACATTTACCAGTTTGTTATAAAAGCATAAAACATAGAAAAACCACCAGATGAAGCAGCGCATAGAGTGAGGTCCAGCAGGGTCCCTTGTTCAGGAGCTGTTGTCCATGGAGGGCACTGGGATGTGCTGCCCTCCCAGCATGCGGGTGCTTCCTTCCGCCAGACCAAGTCTCTTCCCATCGCACCGGACGGTTTCGGCACCTTTGTCTGCCCCCCACGCCATTGTTACTTCCAAACTCTCAGGTCCATCCCGCTGGTCTGTGTGTTGAACCTTTTTCGGGAACCGTGCTGTCTTGGTTACTGTAGCTTTGTATTAAGTTTTGAAATCAGGAAGTGTGAGTCCACCTTTGTTCCTTTTCAGAATAGTTTTAGCTCTTTAGAGTCCCTTGCGTTTCCATGTGCATTTAGAATCAGAGTGTCCATTTCAGCAAAAAAGACAACATGTTGATAGAAATGACATTGAATCTGTAGTGCTTTTATGAAGTTCTTTTTATAACGTAGAATAGCTAAGATTACAGACTTGAGAGCCAGACTGCTGCTTAACCCCAGGACCCTACCCTGAGTAGGTGGCTCCCTGGGTGGGTAATTTTTAACACTCCCTTCTTTTTACTACAGTGTTATTTTCGGTAATGGTCATGTATCAGAGCTGTACACAATTACAGTATTTCAAAATCGATGCAGACATCGTTTTATCACCTCCCCCTGCCCCCACCCCCACTTTAGAATTTTTTTGTTGTTTGAGTTCTGTATCCATGTGCTTCCATGTCAGTGGGTTTTACACTTCAGATTTGAATGATTTTGTTTTAATTGTGGTTAATTCTTTGAAATAAGAGTAACTTCCCAAATTCCTGCAGGACAAAAATGCTCAATTCTTTACCCAATAATATTTATAACTACTAAATAGCTTAAATTTTGGTCTTTGGTTACAGTTTGATATAATAATACTTTATGTAAAGAATTATCTGGCAACTAATAAGAGAATTCAAATAAAATGGAAACCTCTGCAAAAGACAAGTTAGGCAATTACCAAATCGTCCACTGATTCATTCTTGACTCATTCAAGCATTTTCTTGATTCATTCTTTAGTTTTAAAGCAAATAACAGTTTAAAAAGAATATATTGCAATATTAAAGCTACTATTCAAATTCACTAAACCATTTCATGTATGAGCTAAAATTTCTCATACTTTCACTGTTTTAAACATTAAATGCAAAAACCCCAAGTTGTCTCATAGAAGACAGAACTGAAGTAACTCAGGTTGTTTCTTCATCCGTACAATCACTGTGTTACTGTGAACCTCAGATGGATTGTAGATAGGTAGGACTCCAGGTTACCACAGGGGCTGGGGGTGCGCCCTGTGCCTAAGCAAGTTTCGACTGTTAGGGACCACTTAGAGCTTTGCTGTCCAGACAGATCTGCGGAGCTGGGTCTGTGCTGGGAGCCAGCTGCTGCGTGACTGAGGGTGATTCTCTGAAATAGTGTGTGCTGAATGCAGTGCTTATCAAGGGACAGCTAGTAAAAATTGTGCTAATTTGACACTTCTATACATATTAAGATTCAGAAATAACAACAATTGTTTAGAATTGAGACCAACAAAACATTTTCCAAGGAATAATGTTTTACCACTGATATCGTTTAGAATTGCAAACACATGATGTTGATAAAAGCAGACTGACTTTTAGTTGGTTTTATTATTTTTAAATTCTCTGCAGGAGCCCTGGCTGGTGTGGCTCAGTGGATTGAGTGCCAGCCTGCAAACCAAAGAGTTGCCAGTTCAATTCCTAGTCTAGGGTACATACCTGGGTTGCAGGTCAGGTCTCCATAGGGGACACAGGAAAGGCAACCACACATATTTTACTATCTGTAAAATGGGTATAAGAGATTCCATAGGCCTGTCGTAAGGATTAAATGAGATGCTGCATGTGAAGTACTTAGAATAATGCCTGGCATAATCTTGAGAGTTCATAAACATTAGCTACATTACTTTGTTATAACTTAAAACCATTATTCTGAAAAAAATGTGTGTGTGCTTCTCCTCCATTTGAGTCTCTGTTACTTTGCCCCTGTCCTGGTTTTGAAGACTTTATTGTTTTAGAGCTGTTTCAGATTGACAGCAAAAATGAGTGGAAGATACAAAACTTTCCCGTGTACCTCCCACCCCCACACATGCACAGCCTCCCCTGTTATCAGCCTCTCCCACCAGACGGTACATTTGTCGCAGTCGATGAACCTGCACTGACACATCATTATCACCCGAAAGTTCATCGTTTACATTGGGGTTCATTCTTGGTGGTGTGCCCTCCCTGGCTCTGGACAAAACATGTGTCCATCGTCATAAGGGAAGACATAAAATGTAAATGCACCTGACAGCTGAGCTTCAAAATACATGGAATAAAAACCGACAGAATTGAAAGGAAAAATAAACAAAACCACAATTACATTTGGAGATTTCACTCCTCGCTGAGTACTCTGTGGAACTCTAGTGGGTAGAAAATCAGCAAGGATGTAGGAGAACCGAGCACCACCGTCGGCCAGGTGGGTCCTGTTGACACGTGTGGCACACTGCACCAGCGACAGCAGTGTGTTCTCAAGTGCACAGGGAACATTCAGCAAGGTCAACCACATCCTGGGACGCAGAGCAAATTCTAACAAACCTCAAAGAACTGAAATCCTTTGGTTTGTTCTGACCGTTATAAAATTAGATTAGAAATGGTAATAGAAAGGTGACAGGAACATAGGGGTGCATATAATCTTCCTAATCGGTATTTCGGGGTTCTTGGGATATATTCCCAGCAGTGACATTGCCAGGTCAAACCACAGATCCAGTTTTAGTTTTTTGGGGAACCTCCACACTGTTTCCGCTGCGGCTGCTCCAGTCCGCCTGCCTGCTAACAGTGCGTGAGGGGGTTCCCTTTCCTCCACACCCTCACCAGCACTCGTCTGTTGATTTATTGGTGGTAGCCATTCATTCTGTCAGGTGTGAGGTGATACCTCATTGTGTTTTAATTTGCATCAGTCTGATGATTAGTGACATTGAACTTTTTTTTTTTCCATATGTCTATTGGCTGTTTGTTCTCTTTGGAGAAGTGTCTATTCAGGTCCTTTGCCCATTTTTTAATAGGGTTGTTTGTCTTTCTGGTTTTGAGTTGTATAAGTTCTTTATATATTTTGGAAATGTAATGCTTATCAGCTGTATCATCGGTGAACAGGTTCTCCAGGCAGCGCCCCTGTGTTCACAGCAGTGTTATTTACAACAGCCATGGTCTGGAATCCGCCCAAGTGCCTCAGGAGATGAGTGGATAAAAATGATGTGGTACATCTACACAGTGGAATACTCTGTGGCTGTGAAAAAGAAGGAGCTCTTAAAGAAAGAAAAAGAAGAAAACTGATAAACTGGACTTAATCAAAATCAAAACCTCATCAAAAGATGCCATTAAGAATGTTAAGCAAGTTACAGATTAGGAGAAACTATTTGTCTTATATATATCTGACTAAAGACTTACATCCAGTCTACACAAAGAATTAGCACCTCAGTTCCCCTGGCCCCTTAAACCAGAGTAAGACCGCACGCAGGGGTGTCAAGTTCAGCTAGCCAAGAACCCTGTAGGAAGTAGGATGGAGTGGTATATGTACGCTAAGCGGGACTGTGGTTGCAAATGCCCCAGCTTGGTCCTACTTAAGCCAGGAAAGACAAATGCGTGTCTGAGCAACTTAAGTCACGAGTGGGCTGCCATGTCAGGCTCAGGCACAGCCTAGTAATTCAACCGTGTCTGCAGGAATCCGCCTCCTACTCCGTTGTCCTCCGGAAGGGCTCATTTTGGGGCAGATCCTAGTCACCGTGGCCACGTGCAGCTTCCAGGCACTTTGTGCTCCGAGAACTTGAATCTCGCTGGCAGTGCTCATCCTGCCCTTGCTCTGCATCCGGAGCAGAGATGTTCGACCTCTTTCGTCTTACGGCATACGCAAACTACTGAAATTCTGCAGCACGCTAGTTGAAAGGTGCCGTGCTAGAGTATGCCGATCCCGTGTGCACCCGCATGCTCCAGTTCTGCTTTCTTTCAAGGCCCAGCTCAACACCCCCTCTGTCAGAAGCGCTCTCGGAGATTCTCCACCTGCATTAGTTTTTCTTCTTGGCTGTGGCTGCTTCTCAGCCCCCTAGCTTGTCTTTGCTCTGAGTTCCTTCAACTCTCAGAATCCTTGTAGAACCTGGTGGAGTGCTGAGCACACAGAGGCTTAATAAATAACGGGCAGTTATTGTTGTCTACTTGATTTTTTTTTGGGGGGGGGGATTGTCTAAGGCAGTCCCTTCATTGTCCAGCAGCACCAGATGTTTGTAAGCTGGCCCTTACTAAGAATACAGGGAGCGGCGTCTGGCCTTGTGTGTGCAGGGCCTCGTGAACTTGGCACTTGCCCGAGATGGTCTGTTGTTTTATATTGTAGCTCTGCCTTTGAAAAGTATATTTGTCTTTCAGCCCAAAATGGAGTTAATCCTGACTGGGAGAAGAAAGTAATTGAATATTTTAAAGGAAAGCTGAAGGAAAATAATGCTCCTAAATGGGTAAGTTTATTATTGGTCTTTGTCGGGGGAGAGGGTTAGGCTGACTTCCATTCTCTCAGCACAGTACTGACCCACATATAATTTTAAAACAAATTAATGTATTCTGCCTTCTGCCTTCACTGCTGTAAGTGATATGTATTAAAAGATTTTGGTCTCTTGCAACTTAAGCTTAAACTCAACCAATTAAATGTTTCTGTACTGATGCCTCTAGGTGGCAGTAACTGACTGTTACTTTCCAAGGACCAAATTGGTAGTTGTGAAAGCTTCGATTATTACTCATTTAAAAAGAATTGACATGTACTAGTCTTAAAAGAAGAGCTCAGCAAAGCCAGTAGCTTTCCACTGCTCGAGAAGTGATCAGAAGGAAAAGCACTTCATTTACCAGACGGTCAGATGTCATTGTGCAAACTTGGAAGAACTCGGAAGTAGTTTTGTCCAGCATTTACTGTGTCATGTTGACCGTTGGCAGGACTGGCTTCCTGACGGGGCTGTGTCCAATGCCTGGGGTTGTGGTTCTGGTCTGGGTGTAACGTGTATGTGTGTGTATGAACTTGATGTTTTATAGGCACAATGCCTTATTGACGGGTTTGTTTTCCTTCAAGGTGCCATCGTTGAATGAGGTTCCCCTTCATTATTTGAAACCTAACAGTTTCGTGAAGTTTCGCTGCATGATTCAGGATATGTTCGACCCTGAGTTCTACATGGGAGTTTATGAAACGGTTAACCAGAACACAAAAGCACGTGTATGTGTAGCTTTTTGTCATGGAACTTTTGTTTATAATAAGTGGTATTAATGTTGTTCTTGCATTATGGTAGTTTTGAATTAAATGTGTTGCTATAATTCTGTTATCCTTTTTTGTTCGGGCCATAGGTTCTTCATTTTGGAAAATACAGAGATATAGCAGAATGTGGGGTATGTATCCCTAAGATCTATAAAACATTTTTATAAGAATTTTTGCCTAAGCAGAGAATTTATTACTTTCTTTTGATTGATCTTAAATTTATCTAGTATATAAATAAGTTCTAAGAAGTCCCATGAAATGTTTTTGCCTTTATTTATTTTTTTTTACATTTTTGGCTTCTAAAAATCTCTTAGAAGGTAGAATGTTACATATGATGAAACTAATTTCTTTTCCCAAGATCTGTGTACTTGACTAAAAAAAATGACAAGTTACGATAAATGCTTTAAAAATGAAAGTGGAAAATTGGCCCTGGCTGGCCTAGCTCAGTGGATTGAGCACGGGGCTGTGAACCAAAGCATCGCAGATTCAATTCCCAGTCAGGGCACATGCCTGGGTTGCAGGCCATGGCCCCCAGCAACCGCACATTGATGTTTCTCTTTCTCTCTCTTCCTCCCTTCCCTCTCTAAAAATAAATAAAAATCTTTAAAAAAATGAAAGTGGAAAATTAACTTTGGGTTTAACACTTGCTTATTAAATTTGATCAGAATCTTCCTGCTTTCCCAGGGAGAAAAGAAGCTTTTTTGATAAAAGGAAGCAATAGATGCTCTCTTACATATCAGCATGGGAGAGGGAAGAAGGCAGAATAGTGGATATAATTGTAGTTGTGAAAGGAATAGTCTTGCAGTAGAAACTTACTGGAAGAGCAATTACAGTAGAACACATATCTACATTTTAAAAAACTACTTTTCTGATAATGAACAACACACTTAATTTAATTTCATTCAGAACCTGTTCAATATACCTGGCATTGTAACTGGGGAAAGTTACAAATTTATTTCTAGTTTAATAGTAAGAAAGGATTATCAGCATATCAAAATAATACATTAACCAAAAATGTCTCCCATTTTGTGCTCTTTGTGTGTTTTCCATGTGGGCCTGTTGAAACAGACAGTAATTGTCAATTTTTGGAAGGAATTGGGTTGAGCAGGTGGTGCTTAGGCAGGACCTCAGCACAAAGGGGGGGCCTGGGTGGAGTCACCTCCATTCTGGGTCTAATTCTCTGCTTTGCAGATCCATAGTTTCAGTTTAATCAGGTTTTCTAAGGCTTCCCCCATCCCCCATTCTGGAAGTCAGATTCCTGCTTACTCAGACCTCACTAGTTCGCTTTGTAACACCTAATCCCAGCTCACTGGTTCACCAGATTTGCTTTTCATTGAACGAAGTGTTCTAGTTCAGTGGCCCAGTCTAGACAGTTTGGGAAGTTGCTGAAAAGATTTTATTAAACAAAAACGTGACTTCCTACAATTATTTAGAGCAATGGGCTCATGAAAGATGAATTTGTTTAATCTTACATGTGATGGCCCTCAGGTCTCCCAGTATATTTTTACTTTTAGAGCGTTTCCATAGGGTAAAATGTTCTTCCAGGTATGACATCTCAACTTCTAAATGCTTACTGAACCTGCTGTTGAAGGAGCTCTGAGTCTCACATTAGGCTAATAGCGAACACACAGCTTTTTCTAGTATGCAGTGCAGTGTTACCGGAGCTCAGCATCTGGACGCGGGGAAGTAAAACAGATGCGGCGTCCAGCTGTGACACTGCCAGAGGCAGAGAGACCATTTGTGCCCTGCGGCCAAAGAGTCAAGAGTGAAAGCACTGTACCAGGAAAGGGACTTTAGACCTGGAGAGAAAAAACAAAACAAACAAACAAACAAAAAAAAAAACAGGAAAACCCAGCTTGTAAATATTATCTCAGGCTCAAACTTGATGTCTTTTGGGTCTTTTTTTTCCCACTACATAATGGAATGGAATCCTTTTAAGAGGATTTTCTGTACTATAAAATTATATGTTTATTAAAGTAATTTTTAAAAGTTAAATATTGAGACTTTTCACCTTTTAGCACTTGCTAAGCATGTGTGAAAGAGAGAATGTTTTTCTAGGGAATAATAGCGGAGTCTTGGATCTCATCTTGGAGCTACCTCATAATGAGTTACATTTCTTTTCTCTAGGCTGATTCTGATACATTTCCTGTGAAAAAGACAGTGTGATTACCATATGCATTGTCTAAAACATCCTGTGTATTAAAGGATTTAATTTTGTAATGTAGAATGCTGTGTATTATGGATCTGTGGGGAGAAAATAAACTGATTACTGCATGCAAAATGATTTTATGTCAGTATTCTTTAAAAAAGGACGACTTGGATTTAGTAGCTGCTTGTTAATTCACTTAACTCTTGATGTGAAATAATTTACTGTGGTTTTATAAATAACATGAAAATATGGTGGTTGATTTTTTTTTAATTTTGTTTTTCTTGACAAAATTTTAAAAACTATTTTTTGTGCACATCACAGCCTCAGCAAGAAGTCGATTTAAACTCTCCACGAACTACCACTTTGGAGAGACAGACTTTCTATTGTGTTCCAGTGCCTGGAGAGTCCGTGTGGGTAAAAGAAATATCCTTTATCTGTACTTTCTTTTGTAATAAATGGTTCCTGATTATTTGCTTAATTAAAAAACCCATCATTTGGATTTTGAGTTTGTAAAAACTTAGCCTTCTTACTCCAGTGAAGCTAGCTGGGGGAGGGGGGACACCTATGAAGCAGTTAAGTACCCATCACTGAAAATTGTGGTGCCTCCCTGTAGTGAGGTGCTGGTAAGGAGATTAAGGTAGATTTGAAGATTGAAAAAGAAGGCTACCGTGGTAATTTAGTAAACGAGTTTCGAATTAGCAATTAATTCTCATTTTCTTAAGGGAAAACAACACATTGGTTCTTTTGGGAGGAGGTTGTAGGAACATCTTTTGTCTCCTTTTTATTTTCTTATTTAATTTTTTTTAGTAATTTTTTTTAGGCACAGTTCATACACACTGAAATGCATCGGTTTTGAGGGAACACTGTGATTTACACGCCCAGCCCTGCCACCACTGTGCTGATTTTTCACCATAGTTTCATTTACCTTCTGAATGTCGTCACGTGGAACAACAGAGCGTGGAGCCTCGGGCTGATGTCTTTTGTTCAGAATAATGCATCTGAGACTCACCCCAGTGTGTGCCTTGGTTCACTCCTCCTGTTGCTGATGGTGTTTATTTATACTCACTGTCTACAATTCAGAGCCTGGCATTTTCTTTGTAAGAATATTTTCAGTTCAGTTTTTTAAAAAGTTTTTTGTGTCACTCATGAGAAGTTGTATTTTTCTAGGAATTGTTTACAATCCTTCAGTCTCAGTTATTGAATTTATATGAGGAACATGAAGCTTTTCATATTTTCTTTTTCTTTTAATGTCTAGAGGTAATCTAGCAGTGATCTCTTTTACTTCCAATAATATTAACTAATTTTTCTCTTTTATTTATTTATTTTTTTTATCCTCACCCAAGGAAGGGTATGCTGATTGATTTTAGAGAGAGGGGAAGGGAGGGAGAGAGAGGGAGAGAAATATTGATTGGTTGCTTCTCTTTCACGGCCCAGCTGGGGACTGAACTGGCAACCCAGGCATGTGCCTTGACTGGGAATCGAATCCACAGCCTTTCATTTTACGGGCCAGGGCTCTTTTATTCTTGACCAGTGTCACCAGCAGTTTGTCAAAGAAGCAACTTTTTATTTTAACTTTTTTTCTGTTTCATTAATTTCTACTCTTGCTAGTTTGGTTTTAATAAATTTCTCTCTAATCACTGCTTTAGTTGCAGCCCACAAGTCTTGTTTGTTTCCACTATGATTTCAAAATATTTTCTGACTTCCCCAATCCTTGATTTTCACCACACTGTGCCTGCGTTGCCCCCTCCTGTTCTTTGCACTGTTCTTGCCACATACTCACTGTACTTGTTGGAGAGCCCCTGGTGTGTTCTTATTTGTGCTTTGAACAATCAGTTGTCTTTTACATAAATTAAGAAATGAGAAAAATACATACATATTTATGTACATATTTACTATTTCCGGTTCTCTTTATCTTGTTTTTTATTTAATTTCGTTAATTTTTTTTGAAGTACAGATCTCTTGGTGATGAATTGTCTTAGCTTTGGATCATCTGAAAAATCTCTTTAGTTTACCTTTACTTTTGAAGGATGTTTTCAGTGGATATGGAATTCTTGATTGGTGGGTACTTTCCCTCTCCAGCACTTGAATGGTATTATTCCATTGTCTTCTGAAATATATTCCTTTTTTTTTTTAAGATTTTATTTATTTATTTTTAGGGAGGGGGAGAGAAAGAGAGGGAAACATCAATGTGCGGTTGCTGGGGGCCGTGGCCTGCAACCCAGGCATGTGCCCTGACTGGGAATTGAATCTGCGATGCTTTGGTTCGCAGCCCGCGCTCAATCCACTGAGCTATGCCAGCCAGGAGACCATTATTTTTTTTTTTAAGATTTAATTAATTTATTTTTTAGAGAGGGGAAGGGAGGGAGAAAGAGAGGGAGAGAGACATCAATGTGTGCTTGCCTCCCACATGACCCACAATGGGGACTGGGCCTGCAACCCAGGTATGTGCCCTAACTGGGAATTGAACTAGCAACCTTTGGATTCCCAGGCCGGCACTCAACCACCAGCCCGGGCTATTCCATTATGTTTGATGAAAGGTTAGCCATCATATTGTCATTGTTCCCCTTTGTGTAATGTTTTTGATTTTCCTCTTGCTGCCTCTCTGCCGTTTTCAGCATTAGGACTGTGAGGGTCCTGGGTGTGGGTTTTGGGGGTTATCTTGCTTGGGTTTTTCTGGCCTTTCAGATCTGTGGGTTGACATTTTCTCAGAAGAGTTCAGCCTGTATTTCTCCAGCTGTTTTTCTGTCACAGTCTCTTCTCATCGTCTTGTTCTCTGGGACTCTAGTCACATGATCCTCAGACTCCGTGTTACTGTCCTCAGGTGACTGAGACTCTGTTCTCATTTTTTTCATTACAGATATTTTTTCAGTGGTAGTTTTTTCATTAGGCTCTCTTTCATTTCTCTGCTAAGATTCCTAATCTTTGACTAATATCTATCTTTTCTTTTAAAACTGTACATTTTATAATTGCTTTTTAATGTCCTTGTCTGCTAATTCCAATATCTGGGTCATCTCTGGGTTGGTTTTTGTGTTGACTCTTTAGTTCTGGTTACAGATCATCTTTTCTTCCTTCTTCCTATATAATTAGAAGTATGTTGTTGTATGCTGATACAGTGTTTTAAGTATTGTGTGCTGATACAGTATTTTAAGGGTGACAGCAAACACTGTTGAGGTTGGTTTGGAATAGCCCTGGCTGTTTGGGACATGGTTCTTACCCAAGTGAAGTGCTGTTTCTGAGTCTCATCCAAATGCCCGGGTGTTCGGCAGGGTCTAGTTCTGGGTGCTGTACCACTTCCAGAACCTCTCATAGCTCCTCCCCAACCGGTCGCTGTTCTCTGCTAGGCCCGAGGAGTCTTGCCTTGTGTGTCCATCCGTGCAGCTTGGTGTTCAGCCAGAGACCCAAATGCACCCTGCACAAATTTCTGGGTCTTCTTCTGTCTTCTGCAGGGAACACCTTCCCCTCTAGTGCCGGTCTACACATTCCAGGTGCTTCAGCAATCCTGGTCCTTGCACTGTGTTTTCTCTGCCCGGCTGGAGCGGGGCCTTCACTTCTCTTTCGCTGCGGTTTAGGAAATGCCCCCAAGAGAGAGCTGGGCGTAGAGTGGCGTTCGCCTGGTAAATTGCTCCTCGTTCAAGGATCGGTACCTCATGCTTCCTGTTGTCCAGTGCTTGAAAGGAGCCGCTTCGCATCTTTGGTCCACATGTACACTTCTTTACAGCGGGGTAGGGGAATAAGTTAGGTTAAGTTATTAGGTTCTGCTGACCAAAACTGGACGTCCAGCCTTCTTTTAAAAATACGTTTTAATTTTAAGCACATTGCCAATTTAGCAGTCTTTCATTAGTCATGTAATTAACATAAGTTAGGATGTTCCTCAGTACACAGTGGTCTTTTCTTAACCTTCTCTTTAACGCCTACATTAACGCCAACCAAGCCCGAGTCACGCCTTCCACGTCGTACACGCCCAGCCGTCACAAGAGGAGCTACGAAGATGACGAAGACATGGACCTGCAGCCTCACAAACAGAAAGAGCAGCACGCGGGGGCCAGACGCACAGGTGGGTTTCTCTGCACTCCGCTCTCCGTGTCTCATCGGGTCTGTCTGCAGAGCGCATTGTCGCACAGTGCAGCTCTGGGTTCAGGGCCAGCGGGGGTGACAGCCTTGCTTCACGGTTATCAGCATTACAGACACTGCGGAACTGTAGGCTGGAGAGTTTTTGCAGGACTCGGGTCCGACTGTGCAGTTAGGATCATGTAGTGAGACGTGGCTGCTCTGCTGTCCGTTTTTAAGGGTCTCCAGTGGTTAGCTGCAACAGGTCTCTTCTCTTTAGGTTCATTTTTTTTTTAAATTTTATTTATTGGCTGTAGAGAGAGGGGAAGGGGGAGAGAAAGAGAAACATCGATACATTGTTCCACTTACAGGTGCATTCATTGGTTGATTCTTGTATGTGCCCTGACCGGGTGTCAAGTCCACCTCGTGGCCTGTGGGGACGATGCTCTGACCGACTGAGCTACCCAGTGAGGACCCTTTGTGTTCATTTCTCTCTCAGCCCTTAGGTAGTGTGCAAGCGTAGTGGTTTACCCTAAAAGTGATTTATTTATGTCTGAAAACAGCCTTCCTCACTGTCTTTTGGAACAGTAGCACTTTAATTTCAGTGAGACTGAAAGCACCAGGACACACAGGCAGCTGTGACACACTGCATTGCCTATTCCTAAGGTGGCCCTTAGAAGAGGCATGGTTCTGTCCTGTTTACCTGCGCTTGCGGTGGCTTATTTCTTACAACATGAGTCCTAATTAAAATAAGGAGACCTGATGTTGAAATTTTCTGAGAGCACGAGAGAATTTCACAACTTGTGTATCGGCATTGATCTCGCCAATTGTGGTTTTTACGCGCCGCGACTCTCTGTTGCAGCACGGGGATACTCTTGTCTTCGTGTCTCCTCCTGTGTCTGCTCACTCCCTTCTCTTTACACCTCTGAGGAGGTGGCAGGTTGGGGGAGAGGAGGCGAAGCACCTTAGCTCATGGTCTCCGGTCTCCGACAGATTGGGTTGCGAGGGCAGACACAGGTCAGTGGTGAGCGGAGAATTCCTAGTGAACCTCACTTAACGTGTATTAGTCTAGAGTGCTTTACTGTCTTTAAAGTTGGAATACTTTACAGTAAATATGTACACACGCAGTGTTTTCTCCACCTACCCCTAGTGTCTGTTAAAATTAGCAGTGTGTCATAACAATGCACAATTGCGTCCAGGTCTTTGGTAATTCTTTCTTACCACTTAAGTAAGCGCTTGGTGCCCCTTTCTGTTTCCTGCCCCTGTTTGAATGTCGTATTGCCAGACTTTTAACTTTTCATTCGTGTACATTATTTCCATAAAGTTTTAACTTGTTGGTTTCTGGGTAGTCCTTCAGGCTATAAATATTTTTAACCTTTTTCTGAGATAAGTTTAGATTCACAAGCAGATGTAAGAAGTAATATAGAGATCCTGTATACCCTTGACCCAGTTTCCCCCCGTGGTAACATCTTGTATAATTACAGTAGAATATCCTCTCACCAGGAAGCCGACTTTGACACAATCCATTGACTTCGTTCAGAATTTACGATTTTTACATGCACCTTTGTGTGTGTGTACTTAATACTATGCAGTTTCATCATGTGTAGATGCATGTGCCTGCTGCTGCAGGCAAGATACAGGACAGTTGTTACTCGGATTTCTCATATCGCCCTTCTGTGAGCATGCCCACCTCTCTCCTGCCTCTGCTGCCCCAAGTCCTTTGCCCTGGCACCCACTGATCTGTTCTCCGTCTCTGTGATTTTGTCATTTGAAGGGTGTTGCGTAAGTGGAATCTTATAGTATGTTAACTTTGGAGATTGCCATTTTTCATTCAGCAAGATTCCCTTGAGCCCCGTCCAAGTGGTTCCATGTGTCAGCAGCTTACTCCTTTTTATTTCTGAGCCACACCCTGTGGTGCAGCAGGCTGTGTGTTGGTTCTAACTAGTTCCCAGCCCCGAACTGGCACAGTTTGGGGTAGAGGCTCTCTTTCAATCGTCTTTGTACCCCCAACCAGTAGTCTGATTCCTGGTACATAGTGGATGGTAATAGTTGGCAAAGGAATTTATTGCTGTGTGGTTTTATTCTTCTTACTAAGTAGGAAATGCTGTTCCACTAGGTGGTTCTCTTGTCAGTAGCCCATATACTCCTTAGGTCAGAGAAGTCAAAGAAACAATGCTAAATATTAACTTTTAAGAGTACTTACACTGGAAATTGGGTGGGGAGGGTTGTTGCCATTTTAATGTAGGAGAAAACTGATTATATTTTTCAGGTCATCATCATAATAGTCTTCGTTCTTTTTATAGGTCAGGCAAAGGGCTTTGCTGATATGGGTCACTTCCTGAAAAAGTTTGTGAGCTCAGAAGCATCATTTATGTCAAACCTGAAAGCCTCCTTAGGAAGGTGCTTTATCCCCAGCAGTCCCTAGAAATGGCTAAGCGCAGTGCTCTCCTTTGGATTTAGGGAATGTTGGCGGTCTGCAGTGGTGTGGCGAGCCGAAACGCCTGGAAACGGAAGCTTCTACCGGACGGCAGCTGAACTCATTGAGCCTCTCTCCCCCGTTTGACCTGAACTTCCCCCTGCCAGGAGAGAAGGGCCCTGCGTGCCTTGTGAAGGTAGATCTTTCGCAGACTGCCCTTGACATGGATGTGTTACGTGTCTAGAAACTACAATGGAAAACTTGGGATTGGTGTCAGCTTCTTGTCGCTGCCATAACAAGGCACCACAAACTTAGTGGCTTAAAAGAACAGACATGTATTCGCTTCTAGGCTTTAGGTCAGCGTCTGACAGGGGTCTTCCTGGGGTAAAACCGAGGTGTCGGCGGGGCTGCATTTCTCTGGGGGAGAATCCGTGCTTTGTTTTGCCTTTTACTGTTTCTAGAAGTGGCCGCCCACCTTTCCTTGGTTTGTGGCCCCTCCCTCCGTCTTCATAGCTAGCAACAGTGCATCTCTCCGACCATTTTTTTCATAGTCCTGTTTCCCTCGGACCACAGAAGGAAAGGGGTCTCCGGTTTTAAGGGCCTGGTGATCAGATTGGGTCCACCCAGCTAGTCCGGGATAATTTCCTTATCTTGGGGTTCTTAAGTTAGTCACTTTTGCTTATGAAGGAATAGTCACAGATTTCAGGGATTAGGATATAGACAACTTTGGGAGGTCCGTTTTTCTACTCTCTTCTTATATTATTTCTGAATTTCTAATATCTACCTTATTTCCACCATTCTTCCTTCTCTTACCAAAATCCATTTCTCATCTGTATTTAAAACACAAAAAAATATTAATAGTTTGTTCTTTTTTTTTAAAGATTTTATTTATTTATTTTTTGAGAGAGGGGAAGCAGGGGAGGAAGTGAAGGAGAGAAACGTCAGTGTGTGGTTGCCTCTTGTGCTCCCCCAACTGGGGACCTGGCCTGCAACCCGGGCATGTGCCCTGACTGGGGATTGAACTGGTGACCCTTTGGTTCCACAGGTCAGCACTCAATCCACTGAGCCATACCAGCCAGGGCTTATTATTACTACTTCAAGACTGCTATCTTATGCTTGTTTGGTGTTACTTAGTCCTCACAACATGTTGTCATGTGGTCTTTTGTCAGGTCTATGAAGACTGGGATTGTTTCAAAGTAAATGATGTTCTTGAGTTATACGGCATACTCTCTGTGGATCCTGTGCTAAGTATACTGAATAATGAGGAAAAGTGAGTCTTTTTGTTTTGGGGGGGTTTTTTTGTTTTTCGTTTTTGTTTTTTGGGGTTTTTTTAATAATTATTAGCAGGATAAGGGTGAATGGATTTTCTACGTACTGAATAATAGATACCTGGTAGCTCTTAAGGAAAAGACACAGCATTTTGAGGCATCCTATATATTTAATGTCCCTGCTGATGGCTCCAGAGCCTGTTTTGAAATAACCAAATGAGTAGACATACTGTATCCCTTTGAGTGCAGTGATAGCACATGGGTAAAAACGTGACTGCTCTCGAAGAGTGGAATATGCGTTGTATCATTACATGGTCAGACCAGCCTGAAATCTGGGAGGTGATCAACGGGGAGCTATTTGCTGGTTTTTGAGGAGATGTACAGGTAGAATTGTTCCTAGCTGGGATGCTCACTTTTTTCGGAGATGTGTATTATTTTCACATCTCCACAACTGACGGATCTCGGAATTAAGCTCTGCCCTCCTCCGCAGGGACGCCTGTTCCCTTCTGGACCCGATGGAGTGCACAGACACAGCTGAGGAGCAGAGAGTGCACAGTCCCCCCGCTTCCTTAGTGCCAAGAATTCATGTGGTGTTGGCCCAAAAGCTGCAGCACATCAACCCGTTATTGCCAGCTTGCCTTAACAAAGAGGAGAGCAAAACCTGTAAGTGTAAGTGCTAAGGCCTGTGACCCAGAGACTGTTGTCCCCAGTGTGTATCGGCAGCTGCTTGTGACGTGTGCTCACAGTGGAACTGAGAGTCAGGTCGTCATTCGTCAGAGTAATCACTGTTCCTTTGCCCCCTAAGCCTTTAGGTTAATTCCCTTTGTTAAAATGAGGGGGAGTGCACAGGCTGTCTTGTTTTGAAGATTGGCACCTCTCGTTGACTAATCTTGGCCAGGCGTTGCTAGTCTCTACTGACTTGTAGTGCTTTTTGTTCCACAGAATTATCTTTTTGACCTAAGACACCTGAGAGGAACTGGTGCGTTTATTCTGAATCTGGTCTCCCTTCCTTCTCCAGTTGTTTCGAGCTTCATGTCCGAATTGTCTCCGGTCAGAGCAGAACTGCTCGGGTTCCTCACCCATGCCCTTCTGGGAGACGGTCTGGCTGCTGAGTACCTTATATTGCATCTCATCTCTACCGTGTAAGTGCTGTGTTCCTCCTGGGGGTGGAGCGGCTTGGACTGTGTTGAAAGAGAGAAAGAGCAGGGAGGTTTCCGAGGTTTTCATCATCAGGTGGTTTATGTGTTCAGTGTAACAAAGCCAAATCAAAGATATTGTTAGACCGAATCAAAGACAAATTCCTTTTCTAAGTTTCACATTTAGCATTTTGATTGTCTCTGTAAGTGGAAAAGCCAAAGTCAGATAAAGGACCTGGAGAAAAGTGAACTGTTCCACCCTCTCCACATTCTAAATTCTCTGTACATCTAAGATTCTTCAACTAACAGCCATCCAGGTTTGTCGTGTGCACATCCAGCTTCCGAGTGGGTGTGAGCACCCCTGCGTTCCTGTCACTGTAGTTCTCTTTTCTGATTTCAAAAGTAATGTGCGCAGCTTCAACAAATCCCAAGAGCATAAAGAAAAAATAGAAGTCATCTGTAATCGCACCGCTTAGAGATCACCTGAGTCAACACGTTCCAGCACACGTTCACTCCGTGTTCTTGTTTACACTGTACACAGTCCCATGTAGTTCTCAGCTGTGCTCTGAATGCAGATCCACGGTTTGCTCTTACCACTTAATATGTATTAAACATCCATCAAAATTCTTTTTTTGTTTTTAAGATTTTTATTTATTTTTAGAGAGAGGGGAAGGGAGAAAGACAGGGAGATAAACGTCAATGTGTGGTTGACTCTCACAGGCCCCCTACTGAGGACCTGGCCTGCAACACAGGCTTGTGTCCTGACTGGGGACTGAACTGGTGACCCTTTGGTTTGCAGGTTGGCACTTCATCCACTGAGCCACACCAGCCACGGCTCCATCATAATTCTTGATGAACTTTTTTTTGTTTTACTCTTGGCTTGTTTATTGGTTAATATTAATCACCAGTTAATAACAAAATTAGTTACTAAGTTTCTCTTTTCCTCTCTGCGTGTGTTGTTCTGTTTTTGAGTTCATCAGCTACCACTTTCAGGTTGTGTCACAGCCTTTAATTATGTCTCGATGAACTTTTTAATGGCTGCATGGTATTTCATCATAGACAGTTACACTGTTTCCCTAAATGTTAGATTTCCTAGTTTTTCCTATTCTAAACTACATTGCAGTACTGATCTGAGTATTCTATTTTTAGTGACACTATTAAATTAATTTTCCCATCTTTGTTTGTTTGTTTCCTATGGAAATCACCTGAGTGTCATTGGTTGCTATTTTTTTCCCCCTAGGTATACAAGAAGAGACATTCTTCCACTAGGAAAATTTACAGTTAACTTGAGTGGTTGCCCACGGAACAGTACCTTCACGGAACACTTATATCGAATTATTCAACATCTTGTTCCAGCAGTAAGATCGATATAAATATGTATTATAAATTTGACCACACCTTTAAAATCTGTCTAAATGTCTTTCATTCAACCCAAATATTTAACTTCGAGATTTAATAGGTGTTTTGATGGAGAAACAGAGCCTGCCAAGCTCCATAATTTACAATACACTCACCCCTAAACATTTTGCTATTGTTGCCTTAGCAGAATTTTTGTAAATGTAACAATGAACGCAGTTACAGTTACACTCTCAAAATTGTCCTCTCAGTGGTGCCAGCTTGCTTGTGTAATTGGGTCTCCTCTGTGTGCACCTGAACACGCGCCTCTATAACATCTTGTGTGGTGTTCACAGCAGAGCGAGCAACCTGCCAGCGTGGAGCTGGACCATGCATGTAGCCATGTCTCGTTCTGACGGGCTCTGCTTCCTTTGGAGTGGTTTTCTGCCTGTACCTGTGATGTGGCCTCCCTCTCCTATTTCCTTTGACTTCAATGAAGCCAAAGTACAAAAATCCTTTAAATTTTGAAAATGTACCTTGTCTCTTCCTCAGCACTCTTCTCACCACCAACCCCCCCCCTCCCAGTTTCCACCCCCACCACAACACTGCTGTTGTGGCCAGAGAGCTGAAGAGCAGAGTGCAGTGCGCAGCGGGGTGCAGTGGGCATTGGGAAGGGGGGGCTCCAGAGGTGGGGCGAGGAGGTGCAGGGGTTACACAGGTGTTATGCTGTTACGACTGGCTGTGCAGGCGGCCTGCAGCCCGGGAGACAGGCGGCACTGCCATAGCTCTGTGCTCTCTGCGCCTTGGTCTTTCTGGAACAGTTTGTTCACGAATCTGTAATAGTCTGTGGTGAATGACTGTGATTTACATTCAGACAGCACAGAGGAAAATTAGGCTTTTCTCTCCCCATTTTGAAGAGTAGATAACCATTTTTCTGTTTTGTTACCCTGTGGTAGGTTAAAGAAGTTCAGCTTCTGGATTTATTTTTGGTTCACTGGTAAAAATAAAAATTAATCTTAAAGAATACTGAACAAGACAGTTGAGAATAAAGCAGTTCATAGTCAGTGAAATTCTGATTTAGGATACAGGTACAGTTTTTGCTTAAAAGAGCTCAAGAAACCATGAGACTGCTCTCTTAGGAATTGATAAGATCTTTCCATAGAAAACACAGTATTTAGTCCCAAATACATGTTTTCTTAAAACCGGAAACTGTGCACCTTGCTTATTAAAAATTTTCTTCGCAGTCTTTCCGTCTGCAGATGACCATAGAGAACATGAACCACTTGAAGCTCGTCCCTCACAAAGACTACACAGCCAACCGCCTGGTCAGCGGGCTTCTCCAGCTCCCCAGCAGCACGTCCCTTGTGGTGGACGAGACCCTGCTGGAGCAGGGTCAGCTGGACACCCCAGGTGCTTGTGCATGCGGTGTTTCCCTGCCACTTCTGGCCCCTGAGAGCCAGATCTAGTCATGGCTTCTTAATAACTGTAACAAAGGTTTACATTTCAGAAATGGTGAAGGTAAAGGCTTGCCATATGAACTTAGTTAAAACACGCATGTGTTATAAATTGTGAACCTCAACTGTGTTCTGTCACATTCTGTCAAAATGGTCTAATGACAGAACAAGTAAGTAGTGAGCAGCTGAAGTCTGGAAAGGGAGGAGGCTTTGCCTTTAGTCATCTATTACCTAAAAAAAACATGTAGAAAAGATCTCAAAAAACATTGTTGACACTCAATGTGAAAATAAAAAAATTTTTCAAAGAATCTCTGAGAAAAAAGGTTAGTAGTAGATCACATGGTTTGAACTAATCTTAGTTGATGGAACATTACAAAATTACAAGAAAGCAAATTGCTTTATCTGTGCTCCAATGAGAATTAAGACACTATGCTGGTGATGAGTTCAGTAGGAAAAGATAGAGTTAAAAACAGTGTAGCCTGGGTACATAATATGGCAAAAATGAGTGGCGCATCAGTGAAATTCAATAACCTTACTCTGTGGATAAATGGAATTTTAGTTTCACCATAATATTTTAGCCTTCTTGAACACACCACGTAGGAAGTGATCATAACTAATTGGGAACCTATTTTTTGCCTAATTGCATACTAGATGCTAGTTTAGATTTGGGGGGAGTTTTTTGCCCAGAAACACATTTGTCTAGTGTGATGAATACCACATAAGAAGCCCATTACCGAATGAACACTTAGCTTAGTGAATTGGATAGTGTCTCCCGTACTGTTTTAAAAAAGTAGAAACCTCATGTCTTATAATCAGTGTCAGCAAAACTGCCTTATTTTTGCTATGTATAATGTGCTTCCATGTATGACGCACCCTTATTTTTTCCTTAAAAATTTGAGCAAAAAAGTGCACACTATACACAGCAAAATATGGGGATTTATGTAGGTGATTAAGATGAAATGACTAAAAAGTTACTTTATTGCCTTTCTAGGTGTTCATAATGTGACTGCCCTGAGCAACCTCATAACTTGGCAGAAGGTGGATTACGATTTCAGTTACCACCAGATGGAATTCCCCTGCAATATCAATGTTTTGATTACTTCAGAGGGGAGATCACTCCTACCGGTATGATGAGTCATTTTTCAATGGAGAGAGGTTATATGGGAAAGATAACTATATTTTTGTTTTTTCTCTTGGCCACTGCTTATTAGTAAGTTAAAACTTGTTTTAAAATTTTAACTGCTGATTATTAATAAAGCACTGAACTCCCACGTCTAGGCATAGAAAGTAGAAGCTGCCTGTAACTTGCCTGATGAACATCCAGATGTTTATTCTTGCTGCCTCTGTCCCATTGTTTTGTGCCAGTCTCACGTGAGAAATATTTTAGAGTTCCTTTTGGAGTATTCCCAATCCACATGATAATTATTTTCATGCTTTAGGGTGAAAGGCTCTGGTAACATCACGGGGGCGGGGGCCTGACAGAGCTCTTAATGGTGAGAAACACCCTCAGGTGTTGGAAGGGCATGTGTGTCTGTGTAGTCGTGTTCACTGTGATTCATGAGAAGACTACTGCGAACGAGGATAAAGAGCCTGTCTGGTAGGTTTTTGGTGGGAACGTGTGAATAAGATATAGAATACACATTTCATGGTTAAGGAATATCTATAACACTTTAATTAGCTGCTTTGTAGAGGCTGGCTACCTTTTTATATGTTTGCTGATACTGTTGAGGAAACATGAGTAACCAAGAAAAGGCTAACTTGTAATGATTGCTGAGGTGGAGGTATAGTGTAACTTAATGCTAAAAAGTGGACCCCCTCCCCTGTAATAAATATTTTCAGTTCCCTTAGGGGTGGTAGAGACGATGCACCCATCCACCTGAAATTCTGATTAACTTAGGGGACTTGGAAAATACCATGTGCTGTTCCTCTTTTCAGGCAGACTGCCAGATCCACTTACAGCCACAGCTGATCCCACCGAACATGGAGGAATACATGAACAGCCTTCTCTCAGCGGTGCTGCCTTCCGTGCTAAACAAATTCCGCATTTATCTGACCCTCCTGAGGTTTCTGGATTACAGCATATCTGATGAAATAACCAAGGTGTGTTTGGGGTAAAATAAAGGATTTCCTTGTGTCAACTGAAAGTACTTAGTCGATTTTATGTTTATTGTAGTGACTGATAACGTAATTTTGCTGTTTGTTTCCTATGTCTTATATCCCTCTATTCCTGTGTCTTTTGTTTCGAGTACAATTTTCTGTGTACAATTTTAATTTCCATGTCATTTATAATCTTTAGTAGTTGCCCTGGGCGCTACAGTCAGCCATCTTAACTGTAACCCATCTATTTGGGATTGATGCCATTGTAATCACAATAGGGCACAAAAACTTTGCTCCTTTACAATTTCATTCTTTCTTCCTTCCTTTGTGCTTTATTGTCATACAGACTATGTCTTTATACATTGTCCATCAACATTATAATTGTTGCTTTATTCACTTATCTTTAAATCAGAAGAAAAAAGTTACAAAGAAAAGGACATTTATACTGCTTGTATTTACCTATGTAGTTCCCTTTATATGGATTGTTACTTTGCAGTGTTCTTTTGTTTCAGCCAGAAGAACTTTCTTTCATATTTTTTGTAGGGTAGATTGGCTTGTGACAAATTCTCTTAAGGTTTTGCTTATCTGGAAATGTCTTAATTTCTCCTTCATGTTGAAGACTAATTTTTGCTGGATCTAGAATTCTTTTTTCAAAGGCTATATATACCTTCATCAAGACTCCTCCTAGCCCTGGCTGGTGTGGCTCGGGTTGGGCGTCACCTGCAAACCGAAAGGTTGCCAGTTCAGTTTCCTGTCAGGGCACATGCCTGGCTTGCAGGGCAGGCTCACTGTTTGGGCAGGTGTGAGAGGCAGCTTATTGATGTTTTTCTCCCTCTCTCTAAAGATAAAGAAACAAAATCTTTTTTAAAAAAGTCCTTCAACTGTCTTCCAGCCTCTATTGTCTCCGATGAGAGGATTCTTTGTACATGAGCCATTTTTCTCGTTCTTTCAAGATTCTCTCTTTGACTTTTGACAGTTTAACTTTGATGTGTCTAGGTGTGAATTTCTTTGAGTTTTCCCACTTGGGGTTGAATATCTTGGATGTGCAGATTAATGCACATTTTAGGAGAGTTGTCAAGAAATTTAGTAAGTTCTGACCATTGTTTCTTTAAAATTCTTTCTACCCGTTCCCTCTCCTTCCCCCTGCTGCTCCCCTGTGTGGATATCGGCACGTATGGTGCTGTCCCACAAATCTTCGAGGCTCCGTTCGTGTCCTCGTCCTTTCTGCCGTCTGTTCCACAAACCGGTGATCTCAGCTGCCCCAACGGAAACTTTGATGATCTTTTTTCTGACTCAAGTCTGCTGCTGAGCCTGTCTAGTGAAATTTAGATTTCAGCTATATTTCTCAACTTCAGAATTTCTATTTGCTTTTAAAATGATTCCTGTCGATATTTATTTGGTGAAACATGATGGTTTTCATGTTTTCTTTTAGTTACTTACACATGGCCTCCCGTAGTTCTTTGAATATATTTAAAATGGCTGATTTACAGTCTTTCTCTGGTAAGTCCAGTACTTGGATTTCTTCAAGGACAGTTTCTATTGACTCCTCTTTGTCCCATGAGTGAGTTATACATTCTCATCTCTTCGTATGTCTCCTGATTTTTGTGCTGAAAGACAGACATTTTAAATACTACAATGTGGCAACTTTGCTAAGATTGTCCTCCCTCCCTAGGGCTTGTTGTGTAACAACTTCTCCGAATTAAGTCTATAGTTTGTGTTCTTTGTTGAATGTGGGCACTGGAGTCTCTGCTCTGTTAGTTCAGTGGTCATTGATTGGATAGAAATTTAATTTCCCTAGATGCCTGGAAGCAGGATGTTGCCCAGTCTTAGCCACGGGGCCCTGTATCCACGTTGGGGCTAGCCTGGCTTGCAAAGTCTCAAGGTTATTCAGAGGCGTGAGCTTAGTTAGGGCCTGCTCAGACCTGAGCATGCACACAGACCTGTGCATGCATGTGACCTTCTAAATTCCTGGCAGTTTATTTCTGTCTCTCACGTATACGTGGACATCTCAGTCCCTATTTATCCTTTTAAGGCTTTCTGTTAGCCTGCTGTTTGCCCCAATATTATCCAGTGTCTGAGGCAGCCGAAATAAGATGTGCTCCTGATTGGGGGGAGGGGGGAGGGGGGCAAGCTGGGCAAGCTTCAAGGCAGGTAAGAGACAGCTTTACAAATGGGTTCTTCCAGGGAACCACCAGCCAGCCAAATGATGACAGTTCTAGGCTCCACTACCCTCTTTGGGGGTTGCCAGGCTGTCTGTTTTCAGGGCTGCTTAGAAGGTGGGCTGGGGAATAGGCCAAGGTAAAATTCCTCAAAGCTCAGTGTTCTTACTGTCTTGAATAAATGCTCCTCAGATTGCTGCGAAGCATCTGGTTGATTTCCAGTTTTGAAGAAGCTGACGTTGATCATTTTTACTGGTGTTCTTACTCCCTTTAATGGAGGAGAGCATTTTCAGAGGCCGGCACTCGGCTACTTTTACTGACGTCATTCTTCCCTGGGTTTAAAGGCGCCCTGCTCGCTACGCACACTGCTGGCATATCTGTCTGCCTGGTCTTCTCAAATGAATCTGAGTTTTGCTTTGTCTGGAATACCTTCAGCAGTAGCACTATCTGTACGTGTAAAGTTTGGTGACCCTTTCACCTGTGTCTAAGAAGCAGGGCAGACTTCCTCAGGTTTACGTCAGCCAGGGACCACATTACTTCTCTTTTCCCTGTTAAGTACAAATATTGTTTCCTCCTGAGGAATGGTTTTAAAGTCCATTTACTCTTTTGATAAAGGCAGTTGAAGACGACTTTGTGGAAATGCGCAAGAACGACCCTCAGAGCATCACTGCCGATGACCTCCACCAGCTGCTTGTTGTAGCTCGGTGAGTGTGCCTGTCCTCACAAACTCAGTTCAAGAGAGGTGTGAGTATAGTCCCTGGTTTATCTAGTAATGACTGAGGTAGACCTATAAGAATAGAAAGGAACTTTTTCCTTTTAAAAACACCTTGTAAAGTGGCATTGTGTTTGGCCCATGATTGCTTCTGGGGAACCACCCAGCACGCAGCTTGTTCTTTAAGCTTCTAAAAGTGAGTCATCCTCCAAATTTGCCTTAAAAAATTCCTTTGTAGAATTCTGACTTTGCTTTTGACTTCTTTGTGCCCCTGCTAGAGATCTTGTCTCCTAAACCAGTATTCCCAGGTCTTAGAAATGAAAAAACACAGGACCGCTACTATCCTAGGTCTGGACTTCAACTGTGTCTCTCTCCCTACGCAGGTTTCTGTCTCTCAGTGCCGGGCAGACCACACTGTCGAGGGAACGGTGGCTAAGAGCAAAGCAGCTAGAGTCTTTGAGAAGAACCAGGCTTCAGCATCAGAAATATGTGAATGGAAATGAACTTTAAAAATCTGATACCTATGGAAGAGTAATGGGCAAATCGTAGCCACATTATTGTACAATTCAAATATCATTTATACCACATTGTTTTGTAGATAATTTGTATCAAAAACCAATGACTTTTCCTGAAATCAAGCCTGGTGACATCTGAAGTTTATATCATATTCAGTAAGGGCTTTTACCTTGCTGGTTTTATGGAGCTTTTGGAGTTTGTTTTATAATTATATAAATTAGTAACAATGTACAAAAAATGTATTTGATATTAAAAGTTTAATATTGATAAGATAATGTTGATTATACCATTTCCTTAGCTTCAGCTAAGTCATAGGCCAGACTCTGTTAAAATGCTAGCATCAACATCATTTGAAGAAAATCATAGCAGTTCTGAAGTCTGGAATTGTTCACTTCAGATTTTTACGTCTTTCCAGTTAACAGCGGATCTGAATGTGTTTAGTGCTTGAATGTTTGGGAAATGAAACCACAGAACTTCACAGGACTTCCCGAACATCTGGTCATGGAACCTTTTTCCTGTTTAACAGTTGTTAACCTGTGAAACTGGTCTTTCACCTGGCAGTGGTTCCCATACTTTTGGACTTCACAGACCAGTAATGTTTCTCAAAAATTTGAGATGGACAAGGTTGCCAATTTATTTTGCCAAGTTACCTGAAAGAAATCACTGTATTATCACCATTATTTTTTTCATAAGAGGAGAACCTCAAAATGAGATACTCCTTTAAATGGAATAAATGTAGCTTTTTGAAAAAAAACACTCCATTGTCCTTATTTTTCTCATTTCACCCCAGTGCATTTGGGAACCACTGTGTTATGGGAACGCACTTAGGTAACTTCTGCCCTATGAAGTTGTTTTGCCCAGATATAAAGAGAGCAAAAAATAATAATTTTTTAAAAGTGCCTTCTTTAGAGAAAAAGATTTTAAATTCTTTTCCTAATGTCATTTAGTTGCTTTGATGATTGCATTAGATTTTGAACTTTATTGGCTGAATTAACATTATCTGCTAGTCTAGAATGCCCTGGTAAAACTGTAAGTAGGGTTTTCCCCAGACCAATTAGTTTTTACGTTAAGTTTTTAAATGAACAAAAATATCATTTATAGCTAGAAAGCAAATCAATGCTGTACAGTATAATTATGGAATCCAGAATGTTTGGAAAGGTTAGAGCATTACTTAAGCAATCTGTGGTTGTATGTAAAGATTAATTTCTTTCAGTCAGTAACTTACCTAATTGGAACATTAAGAGTTCAGTTAAAACAATTCCCTCAATTCCACCCTCCAGGCCTAAATTGACATTGCTAACCAAGGAAACAGGGTCAGCTTTGAAAAAAATCAAGGAATTTACTATGCCTAACAAATGAAAGTGAAAATTTACTAGTTGTTTCACTTTTCCTAGACTCAAATCTATTTTTATAAACTAATGTAAATAACTGTTTATATTTAGTATTCTGGACTGGTTTTCATTTTTATAACTCAGACTATACCAGGGGCCACATCAGCCCTGAGGCTGCCTTCAAAGGGCCGAATGTAATTTCCACTCTGTTAAGGAGCAGTTGCATTTATACAGTCCTAAAATTATTTCAGCCCTTTGAAGGCAACTGCGAGGCTGATGTGGGCCCTTGTGAGTAAGTTTGACACCCCTGGACTAGACCTTAAACTTTTAGAAATGGAACCTCAATGGATTTATGGGAATACACTTCAACAGAGTAGATTAGTTACCATGTGTTTATTGTACCAATGTGAATTGTAATTTACCAGAGGAGTGCGGTCCAGCAGAAAAGTTCCCTTGAAAGGAAAACCCTCCTTCAAAGAAATAAAACTCATCTCATGTGGTCTGTTTTGGAGGAGATCCTGCTGCCTCTTGGTGGAAAACCACGTCCTCGGACTCACGTCCCACTTGAAGCAGGTAGAACAGGAGAGACCTCCAGACTTCAGGAGTCCTTTCCTCCCCTGCTACACACGTGGACATTCAAGTTGTCAATCTAACATGGTGTTAATCTATTTCCATCACCAAGAAACTGAACAGTCTCAAACTAATTTCTGTGGAGTTTAAAACACATTTTATCATAACTTTGCTTATATTTTCTCATGCTGTGGGACAGTTAATATATTCAAGAAAAGTTGGTAAAGAACAGGATAAAACATTCATTTTCAGTGTTTGGATTTTAAAATTTGATGCTTTGTGATCCATTTTATCATTTTTTAAAATGAAAATACTTCAAAAGAGTAAAATATTTGGAAAGGCTAGGATCAAGTGTTTAGTTATAGAAAACTTGCTTATGAAGTCTTTAATCTGCTCAAAAATCAAACCCTTATCTTTAAAATGTTATTCAAGGAATTCTCATACATTGTCACTTTAAATTACAACAGTACTTTATTTTTAAATAGTCATAAGATTTGATACTTCACACACACACACACACACAAAGATACCACTAATAAATAACAAAAGTGGAAATACTTATCAAAGTTACAACAGACATAATGTTTAGCTGAGAATCACTTCAACAGAGTAAGGCTCTAAAGATAACAGACAAACCAATACTTGTTTGGAATAAACTGTGCAACTTTCTTAACATAGGGGCTTACAGAAGAGGCCCTGTTTCCATGTGGTCAGGTTTACAGTCATAAAACCAACTTTAGCACAGCTGTGCTCAGACTAAGTTTCAATAGTTGTAATAGTCTATACAAGATGTTAAGGAATGACTCCTACAAAAAATTAAAACTTGAAGACTTTAAGTGTACATTCTTACCTGAAAACAGCAAAATTAATAGGTGCTAGTATTCACATCTGATGTCTCAGGTTTTGACTGACATGTCTTAATGCTCCTAGACTTTGGGGTGTACAAGTGGCAGAAAATTTAAAATTTGTTTAGAAGGGGAAAATTAGGATTAAATGGGCAGACATTTCTTGACTATGCCAATAACCTCCAATTCTTCATAGGGAATGGTTAAGCCATCAAAACCAAGCTTTAAATTTTCAAATGCTTTTCCATATTAGTAACACTTTTTAAAGTCACTAAAAACTAAATGTATTACCTTGCAGAGGTAACACAGAAATGAAGAAAAATTATAAAAAATGCTAATCCCTAAATGCATCCATGACCATCCTGCATCCACTTCATACACTCAACCCTCCCACCCCACCCACTCACCCACTCCCAAAAAGGTTCCGGTTAGTACGTCCCAAAGTAATCTATTCCTGAATTACCTTCAAAGAGACAAACTGCTCTGTAGTGTATCAGCTACTCAGGCCTACACATTGTAGGATGACGCACTTCTGTTGTCCTCTCAAATTTAGAAACCTTTGACAACCTTTCCCAACTGACAATTTAAGATCCCTAGATTCCAAGTCAGTACAGGTTAAAAGAGCCTAGTATATGAAACTTTTTTTTTTTTTTTGGAGGGGGCAGATTAAGTAAAAGCCACAGGATTCTTTGTGACTACGAACTAAATCTGAATTATTCGTGTCTGGCACTGTGTAAACATATTTTTAAGTTCATTTTGCTGGACTTCGTTAACCACTTCGGGCTCTGCAGGGCTCTTCTGGACCCTGGCCACCGCAAAGTTGATCCCCTGGGTTAGCCCAGCTTGGGTCATGTTAGCGACCTGGACCATGGAACTCCGGATCTTTGCAAAGGGAGACACTGCTCTGCTGCCGCTGCTCTCTGAAGGAGAAGGAGTTACATGAAGTCCTGTCTCAAGTTCAAGCACACTGGATCCAGAGCCAGGGTTCTTTTGAGATACCACTGAATGCACCGGTTCAACAGATAACAACTGTGGGCCTGTTGCAGGAAAAGACACATCTAATTGAGATGGTCGAGACGGTATCTGTTCCGTTGATTCAGATTGGGTTTCTTCATTAGAAACTTGATTGGTCGTTTGATTTCCTTCCTCACTAGCCTGCTGAGAAACAGATCTGGTTTCTGATAGTTGGGTCATTTTGTTTTGTGCATCTTGTACAAATCTGTGGCAGTAAATATCCACAGGCTTGGCAAAGCCAGTCAATGTGTGTATATAATCGGCAGAAGGACTTTTTTTCAAAGGAGATTCACAGCGTTTTCCAAGCTCACTTCCATGAGCAGCAACAGTCATCTCTAAAGGGGCATGAATGCTAATGTCAGTGCTGCTAATGGATTGGGACCTACTGCCTAACCGAGGTGCTGAAGCAATAATGCCACAACTGGGAAGAACATAGTCTACTGGCCCTATGTTCTCTAAAGAACTAGCTAGCTGTCTGTCTTCGTCAGACTTGGAATTTGTAAGGAATTCATCAGAGTGGTAGGAGTCGTTATCTGAAGACATTTCCCCATCAGACTCTGCCTGGACTTTATTATCCATCACACTTGTGTTTTCCATGGTTTCAAGACTGCTATCTGATTTCCAAAGATTTACTTTTAAATTTGGTTTTAAAAAATTAACCTTCATTTCAGGTTTTGCAAAATTTCCTAGCCTTCGTAGATTGCCAATGTTTACATTGGATTTGGTCTGTTTCACTTTTTGATTTAGAGATGAAAATTTGCTCATTAAAAATTTTTTTCCTTGGGCCAGAGAGCCTTGGTTTTGAGATCTGATGCCAATAATGTCTTCATGAGGTTTACTGCTCTTCCTACAAATTAGAAGAGAAAAAAGTTAATTCCCCATGGAATTCAACATGATAGTTCCAATTATTAAAGTGAAAATACTGTTATTTAAATTGGTTCCAATTTCATGACAATGATGCACTGCTAATTGATAAACTCAGAATATACCCCATGGAGTTGATACGAGAACAGAACTGTGCAATAGAAATATGTGAGCTGTAGATGTAGTTGAAAATTTTTCTAGCAGCCACATTAAACACGTGAAATGAATTTTAATAGTATTTTAGTTAAATTAAGCCAATATATACAAAATGTCATTTTAGCAGACAACCAGTATTAAAAGATAACAAGGTACATCTTACTCTTTTTCATACTAAGTCTCTGACACAGTCAGTGGGCAGTATTTTACAGGACTGCAGCAGAAGCCTTTGTACATGACATCGATGAGTTATTCCCAGGCACCAAGGGGGAACAGGTGGCCTGGCCATGTGACTCTAACCCCAAGTGCAGCAAACAGGCCAGAGACCTCTCCCACACATGCTCTGCCCTCATCATCCTCAAGCAGCCATCAAGTGCGACAGAGAGCCACGCTGGGGAAACACCACCACATCTGCAGCGTCCTAATCCCACTCAGTACAGTTCTTTCTGGTGGGCTTCAGAGTTGGCTGCTGTCTGCTGTTGCGTAAGTGCTTTAACTGTTCGCTGGTAGGCATTCGGAGAGGAGGGGGAGGAGACTAGAGGAAGGAAGGGAAGCCTCCCAACTGTCGCCTCAGCCCACGTTTTTGCACGTTCTGAGGATAAATTTTTCTCAAAAACACCAAAAAAAACCCCACACCCAGAATTCAGGTTAATCACATTTCAAAGGCTCCACATCCACGATCTAAATGGGCCAAGGCAACACCAACTATAAATGGGAATCTACAGCACTGTAACAAGCTGTGTACATGTACTCCAATCTGGCTGAATTTAGGCAAAGAGGTGGGGGGAGGAAGAATTTTGTTTGCTGATGTTTCCTATGGGTTATCTGAATTTATTTTAAAAGTTCTGGGACATTTAATACAACCAATTTTAGCAGTTTCTTTTTGACATCCCTCATAACAGCTATAAATAAAAAGAACTGTGCTACTGCCACAGGTATTCTCGAATGTCTGACTCTTGGTCAAGCAGAATCATTGGTCATGAGACTATTTCATAAAAATTACATTAAAAACTACAGAAACAATTCTACTAAAAAAACTAGTGTTTAAAATAGGCTGGCTATTATCTCTACAAAGTTATTTAACACCCCCCCCCAGTATATTTTAAGAGTTTAAAAACATACCACATGTGGCCATAATTTTAACAAAAAGTTTTACTTTTTGATCCACAGAAATGTGATACTTCCCTTTCTAAATACCAACTCATTACCATAATGTGATCCCCAGACCTATGCAAATACTTTTAAAGAAAGACTTTGCATAATAATGTCTTTAATCTTGAGAGAAAACCAAAGTAGCATACTCACCTCTCAAGTTTTTTCTCAATTATAGGTACATCTAATCCCATGGCTTGTTTAGTGATCTGCAGCATCTCTGCAATGCACTGAAGGGTATCTGAAACCCAAATATAATTGCTTGCCACTTTCACCAAAAACATACTAAAAAAACAGTTCGAACTCAGAATCCTAAATGAAATCTGTGATTGTCCAGTTAAATACACATTTATTTCCTTCAGTTTATAGAAAACTGCTACTTATTTATTACTCCCCCACTTAATTCAGTAATCTAAAACCAACTTAACAGAAGAGTAAATAAAGAGCAAAGGAACCAGATCAATTGCAATTAAGCGCTGGAAGCCAAGGTAATAGCTCTGAACAAGACAGACATGGTCCCTGACTACTATCCACTAGAGGCGTATGTGGTGGGAAAGGTCCAGAATCCATATGGCCACACACACAAGGAATTCCCATTATAGATTCCCTTGCCCCAAACTACATCATCAGTTCAAATAATCTCCCTGCCTTGCTGAGAACAAAGTTGCTATTTCAAGGTCTCAAATCACAAAGCTATTTCTCTGGATCATTTAGTTGGTAATGGCACGTACCCCCGATTCCATGTGGGCTTATAAGAGCAGATAAAAAGTTATCACTCATTAATTTCATCTCTCTTCATTACCTTTCCCATCCTCTTCTGGATTGCGCATTACAGCTCTCAGTGTATGGAAATAGCCGCTGGCTTCTTTGCATCTGTAGTGCAGTCGCATGCAGGAGAACTTTGGCTTACCAAAAAGAGTGGGTTCAGGACCTGAAGACCCAAATAAATATGTGTAAATCTTTCACATAACATTTACTTTCTCCTAAATCTTCAAAAGATATTTAGCACCTTTTTCTTCATAATCTAAAAGCACCCAAAATATAAGCTTACTGTGACAATTTGGTTTGATGAGACTATTCATCAAAACTTTTTCAGTCTCAAATATTTAAACTTTCTTGATTCCTGGGTTAATCTTCACAAGTAATAAAAAAATTGTTTAGATTATATCTATCACTAATCTCTAAAGAATAGAAAGGAGTCCTAGAAAAACAGACTACTGGGAATACCCCTTTCTGGGTCTAATAAGGTGTTATACTGACTGCATAAATAGTCTGACCTACTCTTGGAAGAAACAGCAAAAAGTATTTGCTTTCTCTGACTTGGTTACTATCTTAACATTTACCTATTTCTATTTTTTCCAGGTCTTCTAGACTTAGTCGTTGGTACTGGTTTACTTTATCAACTTCATCATCATAACTAGATAAAGGAAAAGGGATTAAAAAGAGGATTAAAATCAAAGGCATATTTGTCTTGTCAGCTGAGGTATAATAGTAGCAATTACTATGCAGTTAAAAATCTTCCACAGTGCAATACCTACAGTTAAACAAATATTTTTAAAACTAGATGAAACCAGATTAACATATATATAGTTAATAGCTAAAGGAAAATCAGTTTATAGATCTTACATTACAGAAATCAATTCACAAAAAAATAATGTAAGTTTTATAAAAACTTTTTACAAAACAAAACCCGACAAACTTAAACATTAACCTAAAAGGCAGGCAGAAAGTACAGAGAGGTACATATACTGAAGCTATGTATTTGTGAATAATAACAGCAGATTAAATCACATCCTAATGAAGAAGGAAAAATCCATGTGATCAATGCCAACAGGGACCTGGACCAGTGACTAAAAAGAAAAAAGACAGTTCACACAAGGCCGAAAAGAAAGTAAATATTAGGGAAAGGCAAGGCTATGAGGAAGTACTTGTATTTTTGTTAGTGGCATTGTCTGGCAATAAACCACAAAAGTCCTATCACTCATTACTGTAACCAAGTGATATAACCAAAATGATAATCTTGTAGCGAAAGAGAAGTGCATGTGTGCTCATGTGTACACACACAAACACACTCGGAAAATGACCAGCACAAAGTAGCTTCTGTATCGTTCACAATAGTAAAAAAAGTTATTTTAATGCCTCACAATGGGGAAAAATTTAACTATGGCACAGTAGTAAAAACAATGATATGTGGTCATTAACAATAAAAAAAGTAAGTGGAAGACATCAAAACTCAGGGGATATATAGGAAATAATACTAAATGCTAAAGGAATATTATATAAACACATTGATACAACTATAACATAACATTTTCTAATTAAAAGTCTGAATGACGTAACAGTTATGTAAGGTACAGCGATTCAATGTCATTTCTTAAAATATGTAACAAATCCAGAACCTTAATTTCCTAAAATGGACATTCACTCAGATTTAAAAACAAAATTAAAAGCTCTGAATCAACAAGCAACTTACTAGGCAACGTAGTAGGCAGAGTTAGACAGCAGCAACAGCACATCCACATCTCTGTGAGTGGCGTCAATGAGGCTGAACGAACACGACACACGTGGTTAAGCATTTTTATTTTCATCTACATTTCTGCCAAGCTTATTTTTATAGGAGAGCCACTTATAAAAGAGTGGGGGAGGGGAGGGAGAAATCAAATAATCAATGCATCCTACTTCTGAAATTAAATGTGTATAATCTATCCATCTGGAAATTTTTTAAAAAGAAAAAGGAATCCAGCTTGGGGAGGGTGGAAGGAAGAAGGACTGGAGCTGCAGAGAGGTCCCTTCTCAGAGGGTAGCCAAGCAGGAGGGAGGGAATGGAAATGCAGGGGAAATGGATAATGAATGAGGCGGGGGGCAGGGGTGGGGAGATTGGGCTATAATAAAAGGGGGAACTGGAAAAAAATGTGACGTTCAGAAAGAAGAAATAGTCTAGATTATCTCACATGACCTACCCTTTGAAATGACACTGCACATTAAGAGACTTTTTATGTTCGTGTAGAATGTATCCCTTGAAAGAACTTGACACAAACACAATGTGCAAAAATGGAACCGAGACCAAGCTACTTTGGCTTTCCCGGTTACAGATTAATTTACTTGTCTTTTAAAGAACAGCAAACATTTCCTTACTCTATGACCACTTTGCCATACTTACCTCCACTCTAAAATCAAATATCAAAATAAAGGTTAAACCCTGGATGAGTGTTGATAAACCAAAAACTACAGTAAAATGTACCTCTTTTAAAGATTACAAATAAGAGTCAAAGTATAAAATCTAAAAATAATCAACAGACTAACACAGGGAGAATGTGACCTCAAATAGAATTTTTAATCTAATATTCACCTAATATTAAGAAACAGCCTTTCCAAACAAAAGATGGAAATTAATATGCGTTCTTATATAAGTCTCCAAATTTCACTGTAAGAGTGGATAATTTGGCCTCAGAATTCCATACCTATTTGCCAATACTTATCAAAATGCTACTGAAAAACAAACGGAAAACTCATGTGTACATTGAATTTCAGTCACGTATTTAATCTGCGTCAGAATGAGGTCATTGTCTGACCCGTACCGCAGAGAAAATTTCACCAAACGCTTAAATTACAGTGTTTTACATCAGCAGCACCGTTTGCAATGTAATTCTAATAGTCTTAATCTTCAATAACAAATTCCCAATTTTCACCTAATGAAATATAACCAAAAATACAACGAATAAGATAAGAGGTGAGGACCCGGTAATACACCAACGGGTCCAAACTATGAGCACTAATTAATCAATCCATGGAGGGGAAAAGAAACCTGTAATTTCAAAGATTCCGGTAGCTTCACCGAGAATACAGAATGGCACTGTAGACTGTAATTTAGTTTTGCGCATCGATACTTACGTGCACTCTGAAAACTGTTGCTTGAGTCGAGCGATAAGAATTACTACGTCATAACACTTTTATGAAAAATACTGTACTATTAATTAGTGTCCGTAATCCTAGTTTCCTAATTTGACATTAATATTTACATGTCAGACGTGATCCTCAGTCAAAAACATCATGTCCTTTAAAAAGAATACTTGGCACAGCACAGCACAGGCAGTCACGACAAACGCCAGCCCTCCCCCACCCGCAGTTCACTGGTGTAAGCAGCACTGAACACTGGACTTCCCTCCCACCCCCCATAAATAAACAAGAAGACTCCCCTCCCCGCGAGAAAAGAAAGAAACCCCCTCAGGTGCTGCAGCTCCCAGCCCCCGCGTCTGCAGCTCTGAAGGCTACTCTACTCATCCTTGTCTACCCACCACTCGGTCAGGCCATCCCTCCACACCACGAAGACAAAAACGGAAAGGACCACATGCAGCCCGACCACTGCAACAATGGTCGCGTAAAAGCCACTGTCATCAGGGGACATTAACAGAATACCTCGGAAAAGGAGCAATTTACAAGTAAAATATAACCCCACAGGAATTTTAAACGTAAGTCCTGCAAAAAGGAGAAGAACCTTTAATTTTGTCACCAGGCTGTTGCCTTCAGGCTTAGCCTCCGTGACTTTGCCCTCGGCATTGGAGGACCGCTGAGAGGCCGGCGGAGGCCTGGGGGAGCGCGGCATCTGGTCAGCCCGTCTGCCTCCCTGTCTGTCCGTCCGTCCGTCCGTCCGTCCGTCCGTCCGTCCACAAGTCAAAGCTCAGTCAGAGCCGCTACAACCAAGCTCTCACGCCTGCAGCGACCAGGGCGACTACGGCAATCGCGGCAACTGCCGCGCCAAGCCACGCCCAGGACTAAGGCGCTTCTGCCCGCCCACTTCCGCCGCAGCACGGCCCAGAGCACATGTGCGGCCGGTCCCGTCCAGAGGGACCCGGAAGATCACAGACCCCAGCCCCCGCAGAAGGGGCACCGAGGTGGTCGTAGGTTCTGCACACCCCACCCGACCCTGCCAGAGTTCACAGGAGCCTTAGTGAAGGACTCTGCCCACTGCTTGAGGGGACCCTGGCAGGTGGACTGCGTCGCCAAGATCCAGCATCTGTGTGTACCCTGCACTGTCACTTGCCTAAGCGTTGCCACCTCACTGTTCCACTAAAACTGGTATCGGAGAAGTGGTAATCGACTGCCCGTGTGGAAAATGGGCTGGGCAAAATAAAGAGTGGGCTTTGTGGAGATGCTGAAGGGCACTTGGGCAGTGCGCTGATTTCCCTTCCCACTTCAATTAAGACTCCTCCCCTCGTCCCGGAGCACCGGCAGGTGCTTACAGGCTGTCACTCAAGTCAGAGCTTTTCTGCAGCAACTGGTGGCGCAAGCGAAAGGGCACAGAGAGGCTAGAAAGGCCTGAGCTGTACACGCCAGAGGCTGTCCATAGGGAAATGAACCGAGCTGCGCTCAGCATTTGAAGAGAAAAAAAGGCCTGGGGCCACGAGTGGGCACCAGGTATGCTCTGAGAGCAGAAACCAAGCAACCAGCCAGAGCAGTGCTGAACGGTTCCAGTTGGAACGCGAGGAGGTTAAGAAAAAGGTGACGGCAGTTATTCCTGCTGCCCAGGATAGGGCTATTTGTAAACTGCCTGCCATAACTTCCGGCCAGATATTTAAACAGGGCCGTGACCACAGTGGGGCTACTGAGGCACTGGTCTCTGGCAGTCAGCTTCAGACATGAATCATTTTGCTCTTTTCCTATTTCACTTATCTCCAAAGTGGAAACAAAAATACTTCATCTTAGGAAGATGACATTGACAATCACACCACCTTTAAAAAACTGAAGTGCAAAGTTAACACGCTAGCAAAATGTAGGCATGATATCTGCAGTTATTTCTGAATGGGAATTAAAAGTATTACCCCCCCCCCTCTTTTTTTGGTGCTGGATTAAGTTGGACTGCTATTTAAAAAAAAAACAAAATCAAGGTACATGTATCAAAAAAGTTTTTACCAAATGGCTTATAAGAGCACAGAAATATTCTGCTAAATTGTGTGTAAGAAAAATCTCATCTATTAAGAGTCAGCAAATTGCATCCATACTTATAGTATTGACTACAAAACAAAATAATTCATGAAATTATAAAGTCATAGAAAGTTTCCCTATGAACCTACAATAAATAATTTAAAATTTCATTTTAACGTATGTAAATGATACTTTGCACATAATTGTTCTTTCTACTTTGTTTTATGTCTCTTTTATTAAAAATATAATAAATGCAGCCCTGGCCATTGTGGCTCAGTTGGCTGGGCACTGTACTACAAAGTGAAGGGTTGCTAGTTTGATTCCCGGTCAAGGCCCATGCCTGGGTTGTGCATTGTTTGAGTTGGGGCACGTACTGGAGGCAACCAATCGATGTTTCTCTCACATAGATGTTTCTCTACCTCTCTTTTTCCCCTTCCCCTCTGTCTAAAAATAAATAAAATCTTTAAAACATATAATAAATGGAAAATAAGACAAAATCTAAATAGAGCTTTTTATTCCTAGAGCTAAAATTATCTGAAATGTTTCTAATCCATAATAATGAAGATTATAATTGGATGGTTTTGTTTAAAAAAAGAAGTTAACCATTAGGTGGCCAGGGCCACTTTACAACCAACCGAAATAGCACCACTGCCCCTCTTGCTGCACTGAGTTATGTGCGTTAACACAATAAACCTCGATTCCTAGGAGGGAAACCCTGCAGCCAGCTGCAAACCACAGTTTTACAATTGTCTTTTTTTTTAATGTCAAATATTACATTAAAATATTTCTCTTTAATGAGTTTTTTAGTGCCCCCTTAAACACGACTGAAGGCGAGAGCTTCAGTCAGCTTGCCTTAGTACCTGCCCTGTATTTGAAAACTGCCTTGCACCGTGCATCCACACTCACTATGCACCGTGCTCACGGCTTTATGGACAAGTTCTAGTGTTAATTTTGAAAACTTAGAAACATCAGAAAAATAAACACATTAGTTACTAGGACACCACTCCTACTTACCTGGGGTCACAGTCAATGAGGGCCCAACCCCCATGGAACTTCTCATTGTCAGGCAGCAGTAACTTCATGTAACTTTGTAAGAGCTGGCTAATAAGTTCCTGGTGACTTCTCTGATTTTCCTTATGCAAAGCTTCATGCTCTTTCTCCTTGTTAAATATGGAATAAAGATCTTCTGTCACTGGAATACCTTGCATCAAGTCTAGAATAGAAAGTGTTAATATCTAACATCATCTTAGTTTACTAATACATTTTTATTTACTTTTTAAAGATTTTTTATTTGTTTATCTTTAGAGAGAGGGAAAGGGTGAGAGAGAGGGAAAGAAACATCAGTGTGTGGGTGCCTCTCATGCACCCCACACTGGGGACCTGGCCCACAACCCAGGCATGTGCCCCAACAGGGAATCGAACCAGCAACCCCTTGCTTTGCAGGCCGGCACTCAATCCACTGAGCCACACTAGCCAAGGCTACTAATACATTTTTAAAAAGCAAAAGATAAAGACCTAAAGCCATTAAACTCTTACAAGAAAACATAAGTATAAATCTTGGAAATCTTGGATCAGACATGTTTTGTTTCTTTTGTTTTCTTAATAGGACACTAAAATCACAGCAAAAGAAAAAATAGACAAACTGAACATCATTAAAATTAAAAACTATTATGTTTCAAAGGGAAATAACACAATAGGGAAAAGGCAACTCACAGAATGGGAAAGAATATTTACAAATCATATATCTGATAAGAGACCTGTACCCAGAACATAAAGAATTCCTACAACTCAAAAGACAAATGAAAAAAAAAAGAAAGAGAAAAGAAAAGACAAATGAGCCCATTTAAAAATGGGCAAAGAATCTGAGGAGACAAGCTAACTTCTTCCTAGTGTGGCATTGTGGCTCAAACTGTAACAAGTCATTATAATCCCATTTCCTGCAGTTGTCTGGGACAATGCAACTGGAGGAGGCTTGTGAGAGAGATCTGCCACCACTGGCCCTACAAGGGGAAGCAACAGCCCAGCCTGCTACCGACCTCTCTGTCTCAACCTTGAAGAGATCCAGCTTGAGGATTAGGATGAAGCTGATGCTGTGGATGGTAGAACTGAGACAGGGACAGAACCCAAGTCCTCAAGGATATTACTCAGTCACTAGATCAACCAACAGAAGGAAGGTATCTTATTTTTCCTTTAATAAACTGCTAAAATCCAGTTTTCCCGTCAGCACATACCCTGTCTATGGCAAATGAACCAAATTTTTCTACATCAGACTTCTCAAATTACTAATTGGCCTAAATGTTTCACGTATGATAATATCAGGTTAAAAAACTGGATTTACAAAACTTTTGGACACCATAGGATAAGGTGTTACATTTGGTTCTAATCCAGAACACTCTAAATTTATTTTAATACTATAAGGTAGTATTGTAATGAAAATTAAACTTAAAGCATGCCACTGGATAATCTACCCTCCATGCTCTTCTATGAAACAACTAGGAATTGGTTAGGATCACCTCTAAATTGGATATCCTAAAATCCTGTTAAATCACACCAATGGGAAGAAAGGATGGTCTATTTGTTCACAGCAAGAACACATGATAAATGTCATGGAAAGAAAGAAAATCATCTCGTTGCATCTCTCAGACTTGAGTAACAGAAAAACAAATAGAACACGGAGTTTTCAGTTGACAAGGTTTAGGGTCCCTTATTCCTTACCCCTGGAGTCTCAACCCTGCCTTCTGTTACATGAACAGCAAACTGAAAAATATGTATGAAAATTGATGGTTTCTTGTGTGTTGCTCCAGCCTAAAAATTTATCAAATCCTAATCTTCTAAAATTTTTAATTAGATTCATTGAATAAGATGATTAAAATAGAAGCACATTTAGAAGTATATTAGAAAACATATTAACTATGTTAATAAAATTGGTTTCTAAAAAACAGTCACAGAAGGAATAAGAAACTTTAAAGAAAGAAAGGCTTTTACATTCCTTACCTATGACAGCTTGCCTATAAGCATCCTTAAATCGATTCAGGTAATACCTATTTGCTGAGTTAACACCATCTTTCATAACTCCTGCTAACTTCCTTTCTCCAGTCCTTGTAAAGTCACCCTGTCAAGGAAAAAGTCATTTTGACAATTTATTTAAACATAAGAATGTCCCCAAAGTAGATATGGGCTTTTAATTCAAGACTGGAATTCTTTTTTTTTTTTTAAGATTTTATTTATTTATTTTTTAGAGAGGGAAGGGAGGAAGAAAGAGAGAGAGAAACATTAATGTATGGTTGCTGGGGGCCATGGCCTGCAACCCAGGCATGTGCCCTGACTGGGAATCGAACCTGCGATGCTTTGGTTCGCAGCCCGCGCTCAATCCACTGAGCTACGCCAGCCAGGGCTAAGACTGGAATTCTTTAGGCTTTTATAATTTCCAAACAATGTAGTTAAATTAAAATATTTACTAGTATTTGACTCTGACCCAAGCATGTCAAATAATTAAACACGCTATTTGTAGCAACAAGTCTTCAGCTTGATAATGCTTTAAGGTAAAGCCATTCTTTGCAATATATAGAATTTTGAGAATTTACAGGTCAAAACTTTTTTCACAATAAAGGTGTCAGAGCAAGTCTTTTGAGGGGCAGTGACTTAGACTTAAGGCAAGGAGACCATAGTCCCTTTTTCCCCCTACCCCAACCCCACTATTTCCACTCAAGGCAACCTCAGAAACAGACCCTGCCCTAACATTCACAATTTTGGAAAGAGATATTGCCAATTACTTAAGTCATTCACAGAAAATAGTAATTAAATCTATATCTATTACAAAAGAGAGAGACATACATGTGGAGTCCAAAGTTCAATGTCAAAGAAAAAAGTATTTCTTTTTCCACTTTTTTGAGATAATTGACAAGCAGCATTCTGTAAATTCAAGGTGTACCATGTGATCACTTGATGTATGTATATATGTATGCTAAACTGATTACAGTAAGGTTAATAATACATCTCTCACCTCACATAATTCCGTGTGTGTGTGTGTGTGTGTGTGTGTGTGTGTGTGTGGTGAGAACATTTAAGATCTACTCTCTTAGCAAATTTCAATTCTACGATACATTATGTTGATGATTATTACCATGCTGTACATTTGATCCCCAAAATGTATTCAGTTTGCACCTTTTGAACACCTCCCAATTTCCCCCCAAATCTGGTAACCACCAATTCACTCTGTCTCTAGAAGTTTGACTTTTTCAGATTCCACATCTAAGTGAGATCATGCAGTATCTGTCTTTCTCTATCTGGCTTATTTCACTTAAACATAATGCCCTGAAGGTCAACCATGTTGTCCCAAATGTCAGGATTCCCTTCTTTTTCATGGCCGAGTAATGTTCCATGACACACACATATTTTCTTTAGCCACTGTCACTGAACACACAGATTGTTTCTATGTCTTCACTATTGTTAATAATGCTGCAACGAACATGGGAGTGCAGACATCTCTTCTAATAGTGATTTCATTTCCTTCAGATATACAGTGGTACCTCGGTATTCACCATTAATTTGTTCCGACAAGTGGCGAGCAAGTGACAATAAAGCATTTTCTCTTGTGGGGTGGTGTCATGACTCATACATATCCTACCAAGTGCTATGACTGGCAAGCAAGCGCTGAATGCTGAAACATTTCTCTCATCAAAATTAGACAAGTACCAGGTTTGATGGGTTCTGAAGCTGATGAGTATTGAGGTATGACTGTATACCCATAAATGGGATTGCTGGGTCACACAGTAGTTAGTTCTGTTTTTAATTTTTTGAGGAACATCTATACTGTTTTCCATAATGGCTATGCCAATTTACATTCCCACCGACGACGTATTGGCCAAAAAGTTCCTTTGTTTTTTCCAAGCGATGGTTCTAGTCGTGCTTAGTTGTCTTTAAGTTCATTCAAAATAGTTTTGTTAGATTGTATTATAACACCTTTCATATCATCATGCATTTAAAAAAAAATCAAAATTGGTAAATTTTTGTGTAGCCATTTTAACTTGGAAGATGGAAAAATTATGCAACATTTTTGGCATATTATGCTTTATTATTTCAAGAAAAATAAAAATGCAACTGAAACACAAAAAAAGATTTATGCAGTGTATGGAGGTGCTATGATTGAGTGAACATGTTTAAAATGGTTTGCAAAAGTTCATGTTAGAGACCAGCTGAGGGTGATAACAATCAAATCAAGACATTAATGGAGAACAATCGATGTTATACCATGTGGGAAAGATCCAAATCAAGTTATTGGTGAAAATGAAAAGTGTGTCTTTTATTTTACAGAAAAAAACACACAGATTTTTTGGCCAACCCAATACAATGGCTACCTTTTCTCCAAACCCTTGTCAACATTTACCTTTTATCTTTTGATAATAGCCATTCTTACAGATATGAAGTGACATCTCATTGTGATCTTGATTTCCATTGATTTCCCTCATGATTACTATGTTGAGCACCTTTGCATGCACCTGTTGGCCATTTATGTATTTTCTTTGGAAAATATCTGTTTCGGTCGTTTACCCATTCTTAATCAAATTATTTTTTATGCTACTGGTTGTACGAGTTCCTTACACATTCTAGATATTAGATATTAACTCCTTATCAGATAGATGGTTTGCAAATATTTCCTCCCATTCCTATTCCACAGGTTGTCTTTTCATTTTGTTAGATGTTTGTTTTGTTTTGTTTTTTTGTCATGCTGAAACTTTTCTTGTCTAATGTCATCCTTACCCTCTTATTTACTTGTACTTTTCTTGCTCATTATTTTGGAGTCACACCCAAAAAATCATTGCAAAGACCAATGTCATAGAGCATTTTCTCTGTTTTATTGTAAGAGTAAACTGTAAAGTTTCAGGTCTTACATTTAAGTCATTAATCCATTTTGAGTTAATTTTTCATAAGACAGGGTACAATTTAATTTTTTTGCATGTGAATATCCCATTTCCTCAGCACTATTGAATAGACTATCCTTTCCCCACTGAGTACCACTGACTCACTTGCCAAACATTATCCCCAGAATTTATTCATCTTGTAACACATTTTACTAGCTGTACAACAATAGTTGTCGCTGACTTTATATGAAGGGGGACCCCAAAAAAACCTCAGAATTTATAAAAATTGTGTATTTATTCTTACATGTTTAAACTGAAGTCACCTTCAAAGTACTCTCCACTTAATGTAATACAACTATCAAGACATTTTTTCACTGCTCAAAATAGTTTTTAAACTCATCAATTTTGATGCCTTTTAGTGCTCCTGCCATTTTTTTTGTTTCAGCTCTTCCACTTTGGCAAAACATTTTCCTTTGAGGACTTTTTTCATCCAGAGAACAACAACAAAAGGTCACTCTGGGTGGGAACAGGAGAATAGGAAGTGTGGAGCACAAGGGTCATGCCATTTGTGGTCAAAAAGTCCTGAACACTCAATGCAGTGTGGGCAGGTGCACTCGTAAATCACCCATCATGAAATGGGCCAAGGCACAGAGAATATTCAAAAATAAAAAAAATTCACTGAAGCCGAAAACAGCCTCTTACAACAACGCCAACTAGTTACGCTGAGACAGATGGGTTCCTAGAACACTCACCCAGCAGTGGAAGCCTGAACTACAAGGGACCTGCCCTCCAGAAGATAATTTTGGTTTTTTGGGGGTCCCTCCTTGTATGCATGGGTTTATTTCTAAGTTCTTGGTTCAATTCCATTGGTCTATGTGCCTGTTTTTTAAGCGAGTGCATTACTATTTTGATTATCATAGCTTTCAGTATAGTTTGGAGTCAGGGAACATTATGCCTCTAGCTTTGTCCTCCTTTCCCAGAATTTCTTTCGTTATTAGGGGCCTCATGTTTCCATACAAACATTAGCATTGATTTTTTTCCCAATTTCTTTGAAAAATGCCACTAGAACTTTATTAGGGAATGCACTGAATCTATAGATGGCTTTGGGTAAACATTTTAACAATATTAATTTTTCTGGGGAGTTCCGGCCAAGATGGAGGCACAGGCAGTCGCATTGTGCTTCCTCGCGCAACCAAAACTAAAGACAACAAAAATTGAGAAACAAGAAACAACCAGAACAGAGAGAAATTAATTGAACAGAAGTCGGGCTCCAGTACATCCAGACCGGTAAGGAGCGGCGGAGTCAGAGGCCTGCGGAGAGGGGTCGAGGGGTCCGGGCGGGAAGAAACGCTGGCTGGCAGGCGCGGGCGTGCAGGGCGCAGACGGCAGCGGATGGACCGGTGGCGGACCCTGGGCTCGGGAGCCGACTAGCAGTCCCAGTGAGGGACGCAAGGCAGCTAGCTGTCCGCAGCCAGCCACATGTTTGCGCACAAACTAAGCGAAAACGGGCAGCGCTGCCACGTTTGAAAACTTAAGAGCCCTGTCTGGGAACTGAGGCTGGGAGACTCTCCCAGCCTCACAGGAGACTTCTCGGGGAAGCCCACAGAGTCCGAGAAAGTGCACAAGGCCACCGCCCGGGAGCCAGCACAGCAAGGGCCCAGTTTGCTTGTGGGAGGCAGTGGAGGGAACGGAAGTCCTAGAGAGAGCGCAGCAGGCGCCATTGTTCCCTCTCAGACCCCGCCCCCACATACAACATCACAACCCAGCGACTGGGGTGCCCCGCCCTGGTGAACACCCAAGGCTCCGCCGCCCTTACGAAACAGCCACAACCAAACCAAAGGAAAATTAAAAAGATGGCTCAAACAGATTTGAAAGCCCCAGAACCA
>PVIA01002742.1:0-195241 GCA_004024845.1 Tonatia bakeri
AATAAAAGTGGTGAAAGTGGACAGCCTTGTCTTGTTCCTGTTCTTAGTGGAAAAGATTTTAGTTTTTGCCCATTGAGTATGATGCTGGCTGTAGGTCTGTCATATATGGCCTTTATTATGTTGAGAAATGTTCCCTCTATTCCCACTTTGCTGAGTGTTTTTATCATAAATGGATGCTGTACCTTATCAAATGCTTTTTTCCGCATCTATTGACATGATCATGTGATTTTTGTTTTTTCTTTTGTTTATATGATGTATTACATTTACTGATTTGCGAATATTGAACCATCCTTGCATGCCTGGGATGAAACCCACTTGGTCATGGTGGATGATCTTTTTAATGTATTGTTGGATGCGGTTTGCCAGTATTTTGTTGAGTATTTTAGTGTCAATGTTCATCAGAGATATTGGCCTGAAGTTTTCTTTCTTCATTGTGTCTTTATCTAGTTTTGGAATTAGAATGATGTTGGCCTCATAAAAAGAGTTTGGGAGTCTTCCATTTTTTTGGATTTTTTGGAATAGTCTGTGCAGGATAGGGGTTAGCTCTTCCTTAAATGCTTTGTAGAATTCATCTGTGAAACCATCTGGCCCAGGGCTTTTGTGTGTTGGGAGTTTTTTAATTACTGCTTCAATTTCTTTTGCTGTTATTGATAACCAGGATTTTGAACTCTGCATCTGATACATTGCTTATCTCCATTTCATGTAGCTCTTTTCTGGAGTTTTTATCTGTACTTTCATCTGGGCCATATTTCTTTGTCTCCTCATTTTGGCAGCCTCCCTGTGTGTGTTTCTATGTATTAGGTATAGCTGTGTTGACTCTGTATCTTGGTTGTGTGGTCTGTTGTAATAAGTGTCCTATAGGGTCCAGTGACACAGCCTCCCCTGTCATCCAAGCTGGGTTCTCAAAGTATGCCCTTTGTGTGGGCTGAGCATGTACTCCTCTTGTAGTTGAGCCTTGATTGTTGTTGGCAGATGAATGGCAGAATTTACCCAGGCTAATCAGCTGCGAGGATTGGCTGTGACTACTGACCACCAATCTCCACTCTCCTTGCAGAATCAGCTGTGCAGGGGCAAGGTGGTAGTGTTCCGATGTGGTTTGTAGCTTTTCACTGGGTGCACTGGCCTTGGGGTTGCGTTGGTAGTGTAGGCCAAGGTCAGCCCCCCACCTGTGTTTTGCCTGGGGCCACCCTTCCTGAACTATAAAGTAATCTGAGATGTCCTTTACTTGTTCTGGGCTTTGAGATTCCCAACAAAGCCAAGCTGTGAATCTAGGCTGGCTGTTTCTAGTGCCAGTCTTGGGGCCACTAGGCAAGAGATATGGGAGCTAGGAGCTCACTGAGGCCAGCTATTGCTCATTTGAGAGGATTTAGGAAGTTTTGAAACATGAGCCAAGACCGGCCATTCATATGGAAAAGGAGCTTGGATGGGCCTGTAAGTTGGGTGGATTGGAGTCTTGGGATATCCAAGACAGGTCAAATAGTAGCCAGTTTGATGTAGTCTCAAGTATGTCACCAGCTTGCTGGCTCTGTGGTTCTGTGGAGGAAGGGTTTAGAAAAGGGACAATGGCCTGTGCTTGCCTTGATGCCAGACTCTTCAGTTTCTCCCAGTATGTCAGGTGCCTTTTAAGCTGCTACCCCAGCATTGGCACTTAGAGGGAGTGGGTCTGAGTGGGTGAGTCCATGTGTAGATTCTTGAAGAGTTACTGCTTGGTGGTCCAGCAGTTTCTTCCACTGACTCAGTCTCCCTGGGTGTTAGCTCAAAGATGTGGGGACTAATCTTCCTGGCACTGGAACCCTGGTCTGGGGGGTTGCCATGTGAGGCTAGGATTCCTCGCTCCTGAGATATCCCTCCTGAATTTTTACCCAGCACACTTGTTGTTGTCTGTGCCCCTCCTGCAAGTCTGGATGGAACTAGTTTCTTTTATTCCATAGTTGTCAGACTTCCTTTCAATTCAACTTCTGATGATTCTAAGTGATGGTTGTTCTATATTTTAGTTGTAATTTTGAAGTGGTCATGTGAAGGAGGTGAGCCATGTCTGCCTAAGCTGCCTTATTGACTGGAAGTCTTGATAGAATTTTTGAAAATATTTTTAAAATTATTCATTTTTAGAAAAAAGGGAAGGAAGAGTGAAAGAGAGGGGAAGAAACATCAAAGCATGCATGAGAGATACATCAGCTGGTCTCCTTGCATACCCCCAGCTGGGGACCTGACACACAACCCAGACATGTGCCCTGACTGGGAATCGAACTGGTGACCTTTTAGTTCACATGCTGGTACTCAATCCACGCAGCCACACTAGCCAGGGCTTGATAGAATTTCTATACTTGTGTATTTGTTTGCCTAAATCTGTGTGACTAATAAAGGAGATAGAAAAATACAGAGTAAACAGAATGAATTATCAGCTGTGGGTTAGTGAATAGTCATATCGAATAGTCTTATCCAAAGGGTTCAGACTAATGGTGATTTCTAGCCAAGGTTGAGGTTTCTAACTGATGTTTAGGATCATGCCTTTCACTGTTTCCTACACTTTACTTTGAGGCCAGTGAATTAATAAAAAAAGTAATAGCATAATTTAAAATCAGACACCTAGACCAAATCAGAATGACTTCTTTTGAAAAATTATATCCACTGCTGTTTTAGGATCAGACTATTGTAATGTGACTGTCAACCTCTTTCTTCAGAATCACATTGATTACACCTCTTGTTGCCCTTTAACAACCCTTGGGCTGAGAATATGTCATATTTCTGTGTATGTGTGGGGGGGCGGTGATAATAGAAATGTTCTAAAATTAGATTATGGTGATGGTTTCATAAAAATTGGTGAATTAATTGTGTATAAATTATATATTATATATCAAAAAAGCTGCTAAACAGTACCCCAGACACCTGTATAACTTCACCCCTTTGTGTGTGTCACAAGTGTTAACTATCCTGTGGAAAGGAAATGGGTTGAGGGTAGACATAGAGATTTTATGAAGTGATCTAAAGCAGTTGTGTGCTTCTGTGTTTTCAACAGATGTGATCCCCCCAAAAATGAAATTGGCCGGAATGTTCAAAATAATCATGAAAAAGAACTTTCTTGTTGTGATACATTCCCATCACCAGGAAAGAAAAAGGTTGACATGTCTGTCTTGACTAACGAAGCCCCTCCAACTCCTTTACAACCAGAAACCAGTGATACGTATTTGGAAGCAAAGAACATCCAACCACAGAAAGAGGTGGTTGTAATATCCCCTAAAACCATCGCTGTTCTACCTAAGGTGGGATCTAGCCCTGATGTGATCATTGAAGAAATTATTGAAGAAAATGCAGAAAGTGAGTGACAATATAAAAGCAAGAAAATGAAATATCATAATTAGAAACAAAGTTAGTAACTTCTGTCCCTGTACTTCACAGAAAGGAACTGCTATTAGCTTATACTAGCCTCCACTGTCCACTTTTTCTAAATGTAGGATAATTTTTATTTTAATACAGTAATACAGCTAAACTCTGAGGTGTAAATATAATATTTAGGGTATTTGACTTTCTAGTTCCACATATATATACCTTGTATAAAAAATGAAAATATAAATGAGATTTGTAGAAGTAATCTCATGACTTTGACCTTAAATTTAGTAATAGCTTCTCCTAAATCTTTGAGATATAATCTGTTATAAAATGAATTATTGTGAATATATTATCATCTCTTTTGTAGCATTTAAATGTATCATAATGATCTGATTAGATTTTCAGTGATGGTGTTCTCTCTACTAACATGAGAGTGAGATACTACTATGTGGAGTTAGACTACCAGTCTTCTTGAGGACCATTTTTAAGATTCACTTGGTTCTCTGTACCCGTCCCTGCCCCACACACACATCTGTTTCATTGGTTGGCTCTCCAGAGTGATATTTGCATACAGAAAAAGGACATGCTGTTTGCTCTCATTTCTACTGCAGTATCATCACTGACACCTCAGTGAGTTAAGAAGCCTCTCATGACTTTACCTACTGATACAAGGTGTCTTGCCTTTCCAGTATTTTGACAAATATAAATACAGCTTTTTAAATAATACTATGCCATTGTCAACTTAAAACAAAATTAGTACAATTGCCTTTATTTCCTATCTTGATGAAGCATTCCTCACAGATGATCTTATGGAGACACCTAGTTATCCAAACAAGCCTCCTCAGAAAAAATCATCTATTCCTTTTGGATCAAAAGCAGGTACTTTAACTCTGAACTTGATGTTGGAGAGTTTGCTGTATGCATAATAACTCTTATGTAGGGTGAGGCAATGAGTAAAACTTCTTTTCAATGTTAAAAGTTTTGGTTGTTTTTGGCAAAAATATTTCTGAAATTTATAATGCTTCTCTCAGCTGCCTTCCCAGTTACATGCATCCCTTTACCCCATCCTCTATATAGCTAGTTTTTTGTGATCTGTAGAATGGATAGTTAAATTGATCTGTTCACTCAATTTTTATCTATGCTTGTCTATCTCGAATTCCAGTCCTCCAAGACTTTGTTTTTTAAACATTTTTACTAGATAAAACATCTAGTAAAAATTAAATATAAGTATTAAAATTAAATATATGTATTAAAATACCCTGTGAAACTTTTCCCCTAACCCATTCTATCCTGTTTGTCTCTTCTTTCCAGGGTTTCTTTATGCATATACAAGCAGATATACATAAATTATTTTTCTGGCTTTTTTTACAGAAAACATAACATACCTATTAATGCTGATAACAAAGGAATTAAAAGAACAGAATAGTGTTCTTAACAGTATGCTCTGGGTTTTTTTTCATATCAGTAGTAACATTTGGCTTAATTACTGTTATATACAATAAATTCCTCACTTTCTTTTACTGTAGCCTACCCTGCCTCCATGAAATATACATCTTCCCCTAAATGCTGCTGTCTGTTGACTTTGCCCAGACATTTTTTTCATACCTCTCTAACCTGATCAGATTTGGGATTCAGGGTGGCTCTGAGCTAATTGTTGATTCTTTAGGTATAGTATAGATTGAACAGGGTTTGGGGAGCTATAGTGGAAACATGATCATTTTCAGTGTGGTTCTGAGTTCCAAATATGTTCATAAATAAACTCAGAAGTTTTATTGTAATACAAGGGAGTTACAGCATACAGTTAACGTTAGAATCAGCTACCACATGAACTGCAATTCTACTTACTAAACATTTTTGCAAGTAAAATAAAATATTTGTGGTTCAGATAGCTAAAGAATTCCTTGTTGAAGATGTGATTTGTTTTAGCAGTCTAGTTACTATTTTGGGTTTGGACTCTTGTAGGACCTAAGTATTCTAGAGTTTGCAGAATACTGTTTTAGAGGATATTGCATTCAGTTTTAATGCATTTTTCCCTAACTTATGGTTTATTAATGTTTAAATATTCTTATCCAGGTTCTCCAGAGCTAGTTTTTGTAAGTCATGTAATACATCCTTGCCACTTTTACATTCGGAAGTATTCACAAATAAATGATGCAACAGTGTTGGAAAAGATGGTGAATAAGTTCTGCAATAAGAGTTTGCACCTTGACCCTTCAGATGTCTTGGAGCTAGGTAATGTAATATTACTGCGAGTTAAAATGTCAAGTTTATGTAAATATTGTAATATTTGTCTAACACATATAAACATTTATATTCTGAGCATGAGTTTTTTTTTATTTAAATGAATGTTCAAGTACAGTTTTCTCCCCCTTACTCCCATTCAAGCCCTCCCACCCCCCCTCCCTACCTCCCTCCCATTACCACCCTCCCCCTAGCTTTTATCCATGTGTCCTTTAACTTTGATCCTATAAACCCCTCCCCCTCTCCCCCGAAATCCCTCTTCTCTCTCCTCTGGTCACTCTTCACCTGTCCTCTAATGCAGTGTCTTTGACTATACCCTGCTTCTTTCTTTGTTTTGTTGTTTAGGTTCCTGTTAAAGGTGAAATCATATGGTATTTATCTTTCACTGCCTGGCTTATTTCGCTTAGCATAATGCTTTCCAGTTGCATCCATGATGTATATTCTGAGCATAAGAGTTTTAAAATTATTGAACTTAAACTTTGTTTAGGTAAGTTAGCTAAATATTAAAATTAACCACTGAGTGAGATATATACAAAAACTATTATGGAGCAATATGAGTTTTGATTAAATGACAAAACTCAAGGCAGGGGAATTATGTAGTTTTCCCCCTAGTCTCCGGGGAAAATTATTCCTCATAGTGTGACAACAGTCCCCTGACATCCACATATAAATGTTGAGGATGTCATTGAACACTTGATGAGATGCAGGAGAATGGTGGCATCCATTTCCTAGAGCCTCCTGAAGGTAGCTAGAAAACTTAATCAGCCCATTGTAATTCTAACAGCATGTATAATTTGCTATAATTGAGTCTTTCATGACAAATATTTTCCTTTTAAGTCTGTTGGCTAAATTTGATTATACTCCAATAAGGTGAAGAAAGCTATGATTTATTAGACTAATAGAGCATTTTCTCATTCTCTTAATAGCAATCAATGTCAATATGTAACTAATGCCAAAAACTGTTACCTGATTAGCCTTATTTAGTAGTTCTTATTAAAGGATGATTAATCATAATTAAAATGGCAAAATTCCAAGACAAGGAGAAAATCTTAAAGGCAGCAAGGAAGAAACAGGAAGTATCATACAAGGGAGCCCCAAGAAGGCTAACAGTTGACTTCTCAATGGAAACACTCCAAGCCAGAAGAGAATGGCAAGAAATAATCCAAGTAATGAAAACCAGGAGCCTGCAACCAAGGCTACTTTACCCAGCAAGTCTCTCAGTTAAAATGGAAGGCCAAATACGGAGCTTCCCAGACAGAAGAAGGCTAAAAGAATATACCTCCACCAAACCAGCTCTGCAAGAGATGCTAAAGGGACTACTTTAAGAAAAGAAAGGAAAAGAGTAAGAAAGAGAGGAACACAGGTATGAAAGTGGCAATGAATAAGTACCTATCAATAATAACTTTAAACATAAATGGATTAAATACTCCAATCAAAAAACATAGAGTAGCTGAATGGATAAGAAAGCATGACACACACATATGCTGCCTACAAGAGACCCACCTCAGAACAAAAGACCTACACAGAATGAAAGTGAAGGGCTGGAAACAAAATATTCCATGCAAAGAAGCAGGAAAAAAAAAAAGCTGGGTAGCAGTACTCATATCAGACAAAATAGACTTCAAAACAAGAGCCATAAAAAGAGACCCAGAAGGACACTTCATAATACTCAAGGGAAGAATCCATCAAGAAGTCATAAACATTGTAAACATATATGCACCCAATGCATGAGCACCCAAATATGTAAAGGAAATCTCAGAGGACTTCAAGAAAGATATTGACAGAAACACAATTTATACTAGGGAATTTCAACACTCCGCTATCAAAGTTGGATAGATCTTCCAAACAAAATATTAATAAAGACATTGCGGCATTGAACAGTGTCCTAGATCAAATGAACTTAACTGATATATATAGAGCCTTACATCCCAAAGAAGCAAAATACACATTCTTTTCAAATGCTCATGGAACATTTTCAAAGATAGACCACATGGTAGGACACAAAACAAGCCTCAACAAATTGAAGAAAATTGAAATCATGTCAAACGTTTTCTCCAGTCAAAAGGGATTGAAACTAGAAACCAACCTCAAGGGAAAAACTCAAAAACACTCAAACTCATGGAGATTGAATAGCATGCTATTAAATAATGAATGAATCAAAAATGAGACCAAGGAAGAAATCAAAAAGGTTTTTGAAACAAATGCAATTGAACTCACAACTACCCAAAACTTATGGGACGCACCAAATGCAGACCTGAGAGGGAAATTCAAGTGATATAGGCCTACCTAAAAAAGCTAGAAACATTTCAAATAAACAACCTAAACCTACACCTATAAGAACTCAAAGACAACAACAAAGACAGCTCAGAGCAAGTAGAAGGAAGGAAATAACCAAGATCAGAGCAGAATTAAACAACATAGAGTCTAAAAGCACAAATCTAAGGATTGATAAATCCAGGAGCTTGTTCTTTGAAAAGATAAACAAAATCAAGAAGCCTATAAGCAGACTCATCAAGAAAAAACAAGAGAGAACCCAAAGAAACACAATCAGAAATGAAAGAGGAGAGATTACAACTGACACCACAGAAACACAAAGGATTGTAAGAAATTACTATGAAGAAGTGTATGCCAAGAAATTTGAAAACCTAGGTGATTTGGACAAATTTCTAGAAAAATATAATCTTCCAAAACTCAATGAAGAAGAAGCAGAAAGCCTGAACAGACAATAATAGCTGATGAAATTGAAGCAGTAATCAAAGAAGTCCCAACAGACAAAAGCCCTGGACCAGACAGTTTCACAGGAGAATTCTACAAAGCATTTAAGGAAGAGCTGACCCCTATCCTTCACAGACTATTCCAGAAAATTCAAGAAGATGGAAGACTCCCAAACTCTTTTTATGAAGCCAGCATCATCCTAATCCCAAAAGCAGATAAAGACACAACAAAGAAAGAAAACTTCAGGCCAATATTGCTGAAGAACATAGACACTGAAATCCTCAACAAAATGTTGGCAAACCACATCCAGCAATATGTTAAAAAAATCATATACCATGATCAAGTGGGATGCATCCCAGGGATGCAAGGATGGTACAATATTCCCAAATCAATAAACATAGTACATCACATAAACAAAAGCAAAGACAAAAATCACATGATCATATCAGTAGATGCAGAAAAAGCATATGATAAGGTGCAGCACCCATTTATGATAAAAAAACACTCAGCAAAGTGCAAATAAAGGTAGCATTCTTCAACATATTACAGGCCATATATGAGAGACCTACAGCCAACATCATACTCAATGTGCAAAAACTAAAAACTTTACCACTATGATCAGGAAGAACACAAGATTGTGCACTTTCCCCACTCCTATTCAACATAGTTTTGGAAGTCCTAGCCACAGCAATGAAACAAAAAAAAGGGAATAAAAGGCATACAAATTGGAAAGGAGGAAGCAAAACTGTCATTATTTGCAGATGACATGATAGTGTACATAGAAAATCCTACAGACTCAACCAAAAAAAGACTCAACCTAATAAATGAATTTGGTAAAACAGCAGGATACAAAGTCAATATTCAGAAATTGAAGGCATTTTTGTATACCAACAATGAAATGTCAAACAGAAATCAGGGAAAAAAATCCCATTTGATATAGCAACCAGAAAAATAAAATACCTAGGGATAAACCTAACCAAGGAGGTAAAAGTCCTGTACTCAGAAAACTATACAACACTGAAGAAAGAAATTAAGGAAGACAGAAACTAATAGAAGCATGTACCATGTTCATAGATAGGAAGAATTAACATCATCAAAATGTCCATACTACTGAAAGCAATTTATAGTTTCAGTGAAATCCGTATTAAAGTACCAATAACATATTTCAGAGATCTAGAAAAAACATTTCAAAAATTTATATGGAACCATAAACAACCCTGAATAGCTGTGGCAATTTTTAGAAAAGAGAGCAACATAGGAGGGACCACAATACCAGGTATCAAAATGTATTACAAGGTCACAGTAATTAAAACAGCCTGGTACTGGCATAAGAAAAGACACATGGACCAATGGAACACAATAGAGAACCTAGAAATAAACCCAAGTCTCTATGGTCAATTAATATTTGACAAAGGGGGAAGAAGCATAAAATGGAGCAAAAATAGCCTCTTCAGCAATGGTGTTGGGAGATCTGGACAGCTACATGCAAAAAAATGAAACTCAAGCACCAACTAACACCATACACAAAAATAAATCAAGGTGGATAAAAGATTTAAACATAAGCCGTCACACCATTAAAGTCCTAGAGGAGAACGTAGGCAGGAAAATCTCAGATATTCCATGCAGCAATGTTTTCACTAATATGTCCTCTAGAGCAAGGGACTTAAAGGAAAGAATAAACAAATGGAATCTCATCAAAATAAAAAGCTTCTGCATAGCTAAGGAAAACAGCATTAAAGTGAAAAGAGAACCAACCATATGGGAAAACATTTGCTAATGATACCTCACACAAGCATTTGATCTCAAAAATATATGAAGTACTCATAGGACTCCACTCTAAGAAGACAAGCAACTCAATTTAAAAATGGGCAAAGGTCTTGAACAGACACTTTCCAAGGAGGACATACAAAGGATCCAGAGACATATGAAAAGGTGCTTAGTATCACTAGCCATCAGAGACATGCAAATTAAAACACAGTGAGATGCCACCTCACACCATTGAGAATGGCCATCATAATTCAACAAACAAGTGTTGGAAAGGTTGTGGAGAAAAGGGAACCCTAGTGCACTGTTGGTGGGATTGCAGACTGGTGCAACCACTATGGAAACAGTATGGAAGAAGCCCTCAAAAAATGTAAAAATGGAACTTCCTTTTCACCTGGCAATTCCTCTGCTAGGATTATATCCTAAGAACCCTGAAAGACCAATCCAAAAGAACCTATGCACCCCAATGTTCATAGCAGCACACTTTACAATAGCCAAGTTTTGGAAGCAACCTAAGTGCCCATCAGTAAATGAATGGATTAAAAAAACTATGGTACATTTACACAATGGAATTCTGTGCAGCAGAAAGAAAGAAGGAGCTCCTACGCTTTGCAACAGCATGGATAGAACTGGAGAGCATTATGCTAAGTGACATAAGCCAGGCAGTGAGGGACAAATACCATATGATCTCACCTGTAAATGGAACCTAATCAACAAAATGAAGAAGCAAGCAAAATATAACTAAAGACATTGAAATTGAGAACAGGCTGACAGTGACCAGAGGGAAGAGGGGAGGACATATGGGAAAAAGGGTGAAGGGTTTACCGGAATAATTATAAAGGACATATGGGCAATAATGGCAGGGGGTAGAAACAGGAAGGAGTGGGTAGAGCTGGAGCATGGGGAGTGGTGTGGGATAAGGCAAAAAACAGTACTTGAAGAAAAATTAAAAATGTTATTAAAAAAATAGTGTGATTAACTCTTAGCTCATGTATGTAGCTTAACAGAATATTAGATGCCTAGGGTCATCATATGCTTATGACAAAAGATTGATAATTTCAAAACAAAAATAGCACTTGAATTATGAGTATCTTAAAGGAGGGAAGTATAGTGTTAAACTTATTTTTTATGGCTGTAAATAATTCTCCAAAATTTAATATATGCCCAAAATTGCTCAGTTTCCATTTAGAAAATGTTCTAAGAAAGCCAGAAAGTCATTCATTGTTTTAAATTAAGAATAATTTGAGTGCTGCCCAAAGCTCACCACACTGATCCATGCTCACAGCCTTTGCACATCACTCTACTCCCACATGGCAAAAATGTCCAGTCCTAGTGAGTCTGACTGGTTCTTAAGTCTCTGATTGCTGTTTTCCAGAGGTATGCTGGAAAGGACAGTAACAGCTATACACTTTCCAAGACAGTTCCTAACCTTCAGGAATATAGAACTGGCTGCCTTCACAAAGAACCAGAAGGACCCTGGTATCCTTGACTGCATAATGAAGAAATTAGATATGAACAGGGATGGGCAGTTAGATTTCCAAGAATTTCTTAATCTTACTGGTGGCCTGGCAGCAGCTTGCCATGAGTCCTTTAGCTGTTCCCAGAAGTATACCTGAGAAGTCCTTGGAGCTGGCCTCTAGACCCACACCCTTTCCTTCCAGCTTCCCAGTCGTCATCATCTCCTCACAGACCACACACACCTTGAACCCAGTGTATCCACCACCCCCAATTCCCTCCTGCTGGTAGTAATAAAACATATTTTTCAAAACAAACCAAAAACTAATAATTATTATTTCAAGGTAAGTGTACATGATTTAAATACTCAATTATATTTTGAGAAATTTTTACAAGGGGAGACATGTGATATGATGCTTTAGAAGCGTAACTTATTATTCCCTTTTCCTTCTCATTCTTCGTTATGTAGAACAGCAAATTGCTTCAACAGGCTTTTCTTATCTGTTGCAAGAAAGAATGATTTATTTAATAGCATGTAGTTTAAAACTAAGAATATTTGTTGTGTGGTATATAACCGTAATAGAAGGATCCATGACAATCTGAAGACCAAACACAAATGTTTTGGTCAAACTTGAAATTTTAAAAGCCCACCCTGAAGTACCTCTCAACTCTCCTGTTTTTATTAGCATACACAGAGGTGAATATACAGCATCCTGTGTTTATGATCATGATCACGGCTTACCAAATTTTCTGTGATGCATAGTTTTTAAAAGAATGGGTTCTAAGACTACCTGCATTCTCTTCCCACTCTTCTAAGTAGCCATTGTGGCTTGGAGTACCTCCCTTTTCAACCTCTCTTTGCCTGGTTGCCTCATCTATATGATGGAAGCACCATCTCCACAGGTTAGTTGACAGAGTAAGTGAATTCAAACAAAATACCAAGGATATTGCTGAGCTCACTGTGAGCATTCAAATTCAGGCCTCTTTCCCTTGCTCTTTTTTCCTTGCTCTTTTTTTTTTTTTTTTTTTTTTTTGGGCTATTAATTTGTAGTTCATCTGATCCCTCCATAAGATCATCCTCTGCTGGTAAGTCTGATTCATTTTCCCTTTCTCTTGAATTCCACTGTATATTAATATAATTTTGGCATTTCACACTTTGCCTTTTTCATTGTTTCTTTACTCTCATTGCCCTTAACCAAGTGAAGGTAATTGATTGTTATTTTCTGTTACCAAAGTATTTCACAATTTTTTGTGTATCTGTACATGCATGTGTTGTACATATACAAGGATAGAAGGTCTTTGTTGTTACAACATACTGTAGTAATTTATTTGCCTGTCTTTCTTGAGTGTCTTGATGGCAGCATGCTCCTATTCATCTGTGTTATAGTTCATAAAATATAGGCCCTCAAAAAGTGACTGCTGACTATTTTGTTTTTATTTCCCCATTTAGTTCATAAGGTTCTGTATAACACTATCCTAATACACTACTTTCATTCTTCTCATAGTTCTTGACATAGTACTATATCATCAGTAGATAAATGAGTTAAGACTTCTTAGTAGTGTAAGTAATGTACACATTTGTAAATTAGAGCTTATCAGGTATTATTTCTCCATAAACATTGATATGATTTGTTTCCCTCATTAGGTGCAACAGTATTCGTCAGCAGTATTGAAAATGGAATGTGGTGTCGAGGAATTATTACTGAATTAATTCCAATAGAAAAGGAAAATGTTAGAAAATATTGTAGTCCAACCAAATTCTCAGTATGTGAAGTTGCACTAATACAAATATTTATGGTAGATTTTGGAAATTCTGAAGTTCTAATTGTTACAGGGTATGATATTTTATAATTGTTGTGTGTACCTGGTCTGTGTGGAAACATTTGTGATTGTGGGGAGGATATAAAGAATAAAGGAAACTGGGAAAGAGTGGAGAGGAGTAATTTACATTTCTTCACTTCTAAGGCATATACTTTTTATTTTGCTCTATTATTTGTCTTACTAATTACTAAATTAGTAAAGTATTATTTAACAGTGTTACTAGACAGGGACCTAAGAAAAGGAGATTCTCGATGTATCTGAATTTACTCTTTGTTTTTTCAAAGCATAGGAATGATGCATAAAAGTAGTTTATTTGAACTAAAGTGTTATAGTTAGCTGTAGGACGATTGACTAAAAATTTTAATAAAATTTCTATTATTTTATTAATGCATGTTAAAGTGACATAGTGTCTAGCTCACTCTATGTTCAAAAATGTTTTCCAAGAAAATAAAACAAATTAAGAATGCTTTTGTAATAAGGACCAGTATTAACTACACAGCATGCTCACTAATTACTTACTGGTCATAGCTTTATAAATAAGTAGATTTCTGTTTGGGGGCATCATTATCCCCTTAAGTTCAAGCTAAATAGGTATATGAAAGACAACTTAGAAAAAGGCAATTGAGTATGTATTCTACAGACAAGAAAAAGTGTCTGTACTTATAAAAGCTGGATTTAATCTACATTGTAAGGAAATATGCATTAGAATATAATTTTCTAGAAGATTTAATGTAAGGAGAGTACCCTCAGAAATATGTAACTTTTATGGGAGAAATAAGTTTGGGTTTGAAGCATTTTCAAAAAATATTACTGGAATTCTTCCTAGAATTGGTGATAACCATGTGAGATCAGAACACATTGCTGAGCAACATGTAGTACTAAATGACTTATGTCTGGCCCTAAGGAAGTCTGAACCATATATTGAAGGGCTGCTGAAAGACATCCAGCCATTAGCACAGCCATGCTCATTGAAGGACATTGTTCCACAGAATTCAGTAAGTGAAACTGAAGTTATGCTTTCATCTTGGGGGCTAAGTATTTCAGTTTTAGCTAGGTATTACCAGTCAGATTGCTGAGTATAGGTTTAAGGCATCAGTACTCCTGGTAAATCCATTTTGCGTAATAATCCGATAGGTGCTGATGAAACAAGAGACGAACTTCACTTTCCACAACTGGAAATTTTCTTAGTGGGAACTCGAATTGAATAAACATATATGAACATAATGATAGGTGAAATATCCAAGCAAACCATTAAGTTTTGAAGTTAAACAAGTATGGGAAAAATAAAATATGGTGTGGTTTGTGTTTCTGTACATTTCTTACTGTCTCCTTGGCACATTGTTCATTACTTATAGTCTGTATCGCATTCTGCTTTGTAGTATTTATGAATATCTGGGTATTCCTTATCAAGACTGCAAACTTCTGGGAGATAGGGGTTGTGTGTAAGAGTACATGTCAAGCAGTTATATTATTATGAAATCTATAAAAACAGGAGCCTATGTTTTTGCTCATTATTGTACTCCAGGCATATAGCAGATATTTGAAAGAATGAGTAAATGAATAAAAACTAGGAGAAAACATAAAAATGTGTTTTCCTCAAAATGGTAAATTGTTTTTTTTATTGTTTCTTATTCTGAGTAGGCTTTACTTTTATGCTCATAAAACCTTTAGAAAAGTGTTTTATTTTTTGTTTTTAAGGAATGTGTAGTTTTGATTCTTGAAATTTACTTTAGATTTAGGTAAAGTTTCAAAGAACCTAAAAACCTTTTTTCCAGTGGGTAAATATTTTTCTTTATTTAAGTAGCATATACCTCATTTATTGTAGTAATGGGAAATAAGTTAACTAATCATGATTATAAACATCTTGATTGTATTACATGGCTTCCATAATACTTCCAAAATTACCTTTTGAATTTTTTTATCATTTAAGTGGAAAATTTATATTTACTACATGTTTTATTTTAAAATATTTATAATCTTTATACTAATATTAAGAAGAGAAACTAAGTCCTGAAGTGCAGTAGCTATACTACATTGAGATGATATTTATATATCAAAGTATGACCCACAATTGTGCATTTATAAGACTATCCTCAGATTTGTGGTCCTAGCTTCTGCTTTTAATGTCTATGGTTGACTCAGTGCCTCTGCTCAGATTTGCAGACTTCAGTTGGTGTAAAGCTAAGTTCAGAGCATTGTAACATTAGAGCTAAGTAATTCCTGAGTTCATCGGAATTTAACTTTTTCCACAGAATGAAGCTTGGGGAGAAGAAGCTAAAGTAGAGTTTTTGAAAATGGTAAACAACAAGGCTGTTTTAATGAAAGTTTTTGGAGAAGAAGATGGTGTGCTTATTGTAGATCTGCAGAAACCACCAACAAATAAAATAAGCAGTGACATGCCTGTGTCTCTTAGAGATGCATTAGTTTTTATGGAACTGGCCAGGTAGGTAATTTATTAAACCTTAAATATTTTTTGAGATTATAGCTATAAATTGGAATAGCAGATTTTACCTTTAAAAACTATGGGCTTCAAATATAACTTCAACATTCTCTGTTAAGAGATTAAAAATATTGCTGTCAAGTTTTCTAATTACAGTTGTCTGTGAAGACTACGTTCAGATCATTTGATTTAAAGAAATAGAGGAAGCACAGTACCTCAAAGTAGAAACTATTTGTAGATAGTGAACAGTACTCTTGATAACTTCACAAGCAACTGCACTAGGGTTTCAAGAATTGTAGAGTTCTGGCCAAGATGGAGGTGTAGCTAGAAACTTTTCACTTTCTCACACAACCAAAAAGAGGATAACAACCAATCTAAAATCAATAAACAAACAGAAGTGCCAGAAAATCAAACTGCTTGGGACTCTGACAACCAAGGAATTAAAGAAATAGTCAACCAGACCTGTAAGATGAACAGACTGAGAGAACCTGCTGCAAGGCAATGGACCATGCGGATGGGGCTGACTGAACGGGAGACTGAGACTCAGCTGACTGTGGACTACAGCGGGGGTTGCCTCAGTGGGAGAAACTCCCAGTCTTACATGAGGATTTGGTTGAAAGTGGAGCTAGAGCCCAGCAGGCGAGCTGCATTGTTCCCTCGGTGGCCCCTCTCCCACAGGCAGCATCAGAGCACAGAAAGGAGGGTTGCCCTGCCCTGGTGAATACCTAAGGTCCCACCCCCTTACAATTTAACAGGTGTGCTGAGATAAAGAAATATGGCCCAAATAGAAGAACAGAGCAAAACTCCAGAAAGAGACAAGGAGATAGCCAACCTACCTAATGGAGAGTTCAAAACCCTAGTAATCAAATGCTCACAGAACTGATTGAACTTGGTTGCAAAATGAAAGAACAAATGAAAGCTACCCAAAATGAAATAAAGCAAAATATTCAGGGAACCAACAGTGACAGGAAGGAAACCAGGACTCAAAGCAATAATTTGGAACAAAAGGAAGAAATAAACATCCAGCTGGAACAGAAGGAAAAAACAAGAATTCAAGAAAATGAAGAGAGACTTAGGAACCTCTGGGACAACTTTAAACATTCCAATATCTGAATTATAGGGGTGCCAGAAGAGTAAGAACTAGAGCAAGAAATTGAAAACTTATTTGGACAAATAATGAAGGAAAACTTCCTCAATCTGGCAAAAGAAATAAGACCCAGGAAGTCCAAGAAGCCTAGAGAGTCCCAAAAAAGTTAGACCCAAGGAGGAACACACCAAGACATATCATAATTAAATTACCCAAGATTAAGGATAGAGAATCTTAAAAGCAGCAGGAGGAAAGGAGAGAGTTTCCTACAAATGAGTGCCCTTAATACTATCATCTGACTTCTCAAAAGAAACCTTGCAGGCAAGAACAGGCTGGCAAGAAGTATTTGAAAGTCATGAGAGGCAAGGACCTACATCAAAGATGACTCTACCCAGCAAAGCTATCATTTAGAATGGAAGGGCAGATAAAGTGCTTCCCAGTTAAGGTCAAGTTAAAGGAGTTCATCATCACCAAGCTCTTATATGAAATGGTAGAGGGATTTATCTTAAGAAATTGAAGATGATCAAAAACTATGAATAGTAAAATGACAGCAAACTTACAACTATCAACAAATGAACCTTAAAAAAAGAAAAACAAGAACTAAGCAAACAACTAGGATAGGAACAGAATCAGAGAAATGGACATCACATAGAGGGTTTTCAGTGGAGAGAGAAGGAATGGGGGGAAGGTACAGGGAATAATAAGCACAATTGATAGCCATAAAATAGATGGGGAGAGGTCAAAATGGTGTAGGAAGCAGAGAATTCAAAGAACTCACATGTACAACCTATGGACATGAACTAAGGAGGTTGAATACTGGAGGGGGTACAGGGCAGAGGGGGGATAAAGGGGGGGAAATTGGAAAAACTGTAACATCATAATCAGTGAAATATACTTTTTAAAAAAGGAATTGTAATTTAACAGTTCCTAACTTAAATTTCTAACTAGTCTGTATTTAATATATGAATCTAGAATGGGTTCTGCGAGTTCGTTTCCTCCCTCATCTCAGTTACTACAGAGATAGTGGAAGATACTAACTTTCTGTCCTGAGCAATTACATGACTCTGGAAGTGAACTAAGTAGGTTCTTTTCTGAAAAAAATAAAAGTAGGGTCTGGGAACTGCCAGGGGCCATGGAGAGCCCTCAACTGTCCTGTCAGACTGGTTACCAATTCAAAAGAGTAGAGAAACTTAGAGATCCAGCTCAAAAATGTTCCAACACAAATTTGAAGGTTAATTATTGAGGTTTGAAACATAACATTTTATTTAACCTGTTTTTGTAATTGGATACAATACTAAGAAGTATTACAAGTTAGAAGAGAGAAGTTGGAAAGGGTATACTCTTGGTAGATAAATCAGTACATGTACGAGTCCTTTCCTTAGATCAAGTCACTGAGAGAAGAGAGACTTAAGGAAAATGGCTCCTAATTATGCTTTGGATTATTCTTTTAATTAGGTTTAGGTCAAACTCACCAGGAAGTCATTGTGAAAAAAATACAATTTTACACTATCATCCACCTATTTTGCCTAAAGAAATGATGGATGCTTCAGTAATGGTTTGTCATATAAATAGTCCTTCTGATTTCTATCTTCAGTTGGTAAGTATATAGTGTTCCTTTGAAACAAAATATTTTTGCAAGTTTTAAGTGGAAATGTATAACAGAAATGAGTGCCTAGGATGAATTTCAGAGCAAAACAAACCACTTATGAATCTTCTGAAAGTTTAATTTTCTTAGTGGCTGCAACTTTAAATAAGAAATTCACATAATTTATAGTGAATTGAAGGTTCTCTTCATCATGGAAATTAGTGATACGTGGAGGGAAAGGACAGTGAAGGATATATAATGTATAAATTTTTCTTGCTATCATCTGAAATCTACAGTTGACCCTTGAACAACATGGGATGCTGACCCTTGCCCCTCCTCATAAAGTCAAAAATCCACATATAATTTTAACTCCTCCAAAACATGAATACTAGTAAATAGTCTACTGTTGGTAAGTCCACAGACCTTACCAACAACATAGTTGATTAACATATGTTGTATATTTCATGTATTATATACTGTATTATTGAAATAAGCTAGAGAAAATAAAATGTTGTTATGAAAGCCCTAAGGAAAATACATTTAACAGTATTTACTGAAAAAACCTGCATATAAGTGGACCCAAGCAGTTCAAAACCAGTGTTATTCAAGCATCAACTGTAGAGATTGGGAAAACACATAGAGCTGACAAATCAAAATAAAAAAAGACCTGTTTCTGATCATGTATACCTGAACACTTATGCATTATTACTATGTAATTTTTGGATCTTGAACACCAAAATAGACTTCAAATTGAAGGTATTTCTTATTAAATTTTTGGACACGTGACTGGTGGATTTAGAAGGCTACTAACAGTGAGTTCATTCTTATTGATCTCTTTGCATCAATGCTCTATATAAATCAACTGATTCAAAGGGCCATAATGCTGTGTGTGAATTAACTTATTAATCCACAACAATTCTATGAGAAAGATACAATTATCTTCTTTTATATGTAGAGATGAACTGGAAAGGTGAAGCAACTTGTCATAGATCACACAGCTACAAAAGGTAGAGCCAGGATCAGACTGGGCAGTGCAGCTTTACTCAGAGTCTCTCACCTCAAACACTGCACCACACTCTACTGCCTCCCCAAAGGAGCTGTGGAAATCTGCCTATTTGGCACTAAGTACAGCTTTCGTGTGTTTCTTCTGTTAAGTTATTTGTGTCTTGAAATTTAGGTAAAACATTTAACAAAATTTACTGTTTCATCCATTAAGTGTATAGCTCAGTGCCATTAAGTGTATTCCCCATGTTGTGCAACCATTACTATTATTCCTCTCCAGATCTTCTTCATCTCAAATGGAAAATTTATTCCTATTAAACAGTAACTCCCCATTCTGCACCCCCCAGTGTGTGACCTGTTCTGCTTTCTCTCTCTAAGTGTAAAACAAACACTAGTTTTCCTTGTGTATGCCTTACTTTATTAGTATAATGTTAACATGTTGTAGCATGTATCAGAATTTAATTCATTTTCATGGCTAATGGTCATTTTATGTATATTCCACATTTGTTTATCCATCTATTGATGAACACTTGGATTGTTTTAAACTTCTGGATATTTTGAATAATGCTATTATGAACATGTATAGTTGTCTAGGTCTCTGCTTTCACTTCTTTTAGGTATAGAACAAGGAGTCTAATTGCTAGATTATAGTGTATGAATTCTGTTTAACTTTATTTCAATATTATTATTGTATTAGTTTCAGGTGTACAATGTAGTGATTAGACAATCATGTACCTTGGAAATACCTTGGAAAGTGGGCATCCCAATATTTTCTGGAACCCACCTGACACCATGCATAGTTATATCCCCGTGACTATTTTGTAACTACCAATTCATACTTCTTTTTTGTAAATTTAAAAAAATTTATTTATTATTGATTTAGAGCTATGAATTATTTTATTGTATTTTTTAAATTACCAATTAGTCCCCTTAAACTCTCTTCCCCCCACCACAATCATTTAGGCTCAATCCCTCCACCCCCTGCCCTCCCCTACCCCTTAGCTGCCATCCTGCTATTTATAAATCTATCTCTATTTTGCTTCTTAGTTCTGTTTGTTAATTAGATTCCACATATGAGTGAAATCATATGGTAGTTTTCTTTCTGTGTCTGGCATAATTCATTTAACATATGTTTTCCAGATCCATCTATAATCTATACTGTTACAAAGGGTAAAACTTTCTTCCTTTCTACTTGGCTTTCTAGCCAAGTAGAATTCCACTGTGTAAATATCCCATAGTTGTTTTATCCACTTATCTACTGATGGACACTTGGGCTGCCTCCATATCTTGGCAATTGTAAATAACGCTGCAATGAACATAGGGGTATTTATGTTTTTTCAAATTAGAGTTTTGGGTTCCTTTGGATATATTCCCAGAAGTGAGATTGTTGAGTCAAAAGGCAGATCCATTTTTAATTCTGTGAGGTATCTCTGTACTGCTTTCCACAGTGGCTACACCAATCTGCATTCCCACCAACAGTGCGTAAGAGTTCCCCTTTCTTCATATCCTAGCCAGCGCTTGTTTTTTGATTTATTGATGGTACTGAGATGGTATCTCATTGTGGTTTTAATTTGCATTTCTCTGATGATTAGTGACATTGAGCATCTTTTCATGTGTCTATTGGCTATGTGTATATCGTCCTTAGAGAAGTGTCTGTTCAGGTCCTTTGCCCATTTTTTAATTGGGCTCTTTATGTGTGTGTGAGGGAAGTTGTTATTTTGGGGGGGGTGGTTTTGGTGTTGAGTTTTCTAACTTCTTTTTTTTCACATTATTTTTTATTTTTATTTTTATTTATTTTACCATTTTTCTTATTGTTTGAATACACTTGTCTCCATTTTTCCTCCACCACTTTCCCCCACCCAACCCACCACCACCTCCCACACTGAATCCTACCCCCTTTTGGCTTTGTCCATGGGTCTTTTACATGTTCCTTGATGACTCCTTCCCTTCTTTCTCCTGTTAATCTCCATCCCCCTCCCCTCTGGTTACTGTCAATTTGCTCTTTATTTCAAAGTCTGTGGTTATATTTTGCTTGCTTGTTTATTTTGTTGATTAGGTTCCAATAATAGGTGTGATCATGTGGTACTTGTCTTTCACCACCTGGCTTACTTCACTAGGCATATTGCTCTCCAGTTCCATCCATGCTGTCACAAAGGGTAGGAGCTCCTTCTTTCTCTCTGATGTGTAGTATTCCATCATGTAAATGTACCACAGTTTTTTGATCCACTCATTTACTGATGGGCACTTGGGTTGCTTCTAGCACTTGTCTATTGAAAAGTGTGCTGCTATAACATTGGGGTGCATAGGTTCTTTTGAATTGGGGTTTCAGGATTCTTAGGTTATCTTCCCAGCAATGGAATTACTGGTTCAAAAGGCAGTTCCATTTTTATATTTTTGAGGGAATTCTATACTGTTTTCCACAGTGGCTGCACCAGTCTGCAATCCCACCAACGGTGTACTAGGGTTCCCTTTTCTTCACAGCCTTGCCAGCACTTATTATTTGTCGACTTGTTTATGATGGTCATTCTGACTGGTGTGAAATAGTAGGTATCTCATTGTGGTTTTAATTTGCATCTCTCTGATGGCTGGCGATACTGAGCATCTTTTCATATGTCTGTGGACCCTCTGTATGCCCTCCTTGGAGAATTGTCTGTTCAAGACCTTTGCCCATTTTTTAATTGGGTTGCTTGTCTTCTTAGAGTGGAGTTGTGTGAGTTCTTTATATATTTTGGATATCAAATCCTTGTCCAAGATATCATTGACACATATATTTTCCCATATGGTTGGTACCCTTTTCATTTTTTTGATGTTTTCTTTAGCCATGCCAAAACTTTTTCATTTGATGTGGTCCCATTTGTTTATTGTTTCCTTTATGTCCCTTGCTCTAGGGGACATATTGGTGAAAATATTGCTGCATGGAATATCTGAGAATTTCCTTCCTGTGTTCTCCTCTAGGACTTTTATGGTATCATGACTCATATTTAAGTCTTTTATCCATCTTATGTTTATATTTGGGTATGATGTAAGTTTTCAGTCGAGTCACTTTTTTGCATGTAGCTGTCCAGATCACCCAACACCATTTGTTGAAGAGTCTATTTTTACTCCATTTTATGCGTCTTCCCCCTTTGCCTAATATTAATTGACCATAGAAACTTGGGTTTTTTTCTGGGCTCTCTATTGTGTTCCATTGGTCCATGTGTCTTTTCTTATGCTAGTACCAGACAGTTTTGATTACCGTGGTCTTGTAATATAGTTTGATGTCAGGTATGGTGATTCCTCCTGCTTTGTTCTTTCTCAAAATTGCTGTGGCTATTCAGGGTCATTTATGGTTCTATATAAATTTTAGAAATATGAGGTATGTTATTGGTATTTTAATAGGGGTTGTGTTGAATCTATAAATTGCTTTGGGTAGTGTGGACATTTTAATGATGTTAATTCTTCCAAATATAAACATGGTATATTTTCTGTTTATTTCTGTCTTCCTTAATTTCTTCCTTCTGTGTTGTGTGGTTCTCTGAGTACAGGTCTCTCACGTCCTTTGTTAGGTTTATTCCTAGGTACTTTATTTTTCTTGTTGCTCTTGCAAATGGATTTTTTTCCTGACTTCCATTTCTTATATTTCATTGTTGGTATACAAAAATGCCTTCAATTTCTGAATATTGACTTTGTATGCTGCTGCTTTGCCAACTTCACTTATTAGATTGAGTTGTTTTTTGGTCAAGTCTGTGGGGTTTTCTGTGTACATTATCATGCCATCTGCAAACAATGACAGTTTTGCTTCCTCCTTTCCAATTTGTGTGCCTTTTATTTCTTCTTGTCTGATTGCTGTGACTAGGACTTCCAATACCATGGTGAATAGAAGTGGTGAAAGTGGATGTCCTTTTCTTGTTCCTCATCTCAGTAGGAAAGCTTTTAATTTTTACCCATTGAGTATGTTATTGGCTGTAGGTTTTTCATATATGGCCTTTAATATATTGAGGTGTGCTCCCTCTGCTCCCACTTTGATGAGTCTTTTCATCATAAATGAGTGCTATAACTTATCAGATGCTTTTTGTGCATCTGTTGATATGATCATGTGATTTTTGTTTATAGGTTGTATTATGTTTATTGATAAGCGAATATTGTACCATCCTTGCATCTGTGGGATGAATCCCACTTGATCACGGGGTAAGATCTTTTTCATTTATTGCTAGATGTGGTTTGCCAATATTTTATTGAGCTTTTTAGCATCTATATTCATCAGTGATACTGACCTGTATTTTCTTTCTTAGTTGTGTCTTTGGTTTTGGAATTAGGATGATGCTGTCCTCACAAACAGCATTTGGTAGTCTTCTCTCTTCTTGGAAGTTTTCCAATAGTCTTTGAAGGATAGGAGTTAGCTCTTCCTTAAATGTTTTATAAAATTCTCTTGTGAAACCATCCAGTCCAGGGCTTTTGTGTGATGGGAGTTTGTCATTACTTCCATTTTCACCAGCTATTATTGGTCTGTTTAGGCTCTTTGCTTCTTTTTCTTTCAGTTTTGCAAGGTTATGTTTTTCTAGAAATTTGTCCATTTTACCCAGGTTTTCAAATTTCTTGACATATAGTTCATAGTAATTTCTTACAGTCAGTCCTTTGTATTTCTGTGGGATCAGTTATCATTTCTCCTCTTTCATTTCTGATTTTATTTATTTGGCTCCTCTTTTTTTCTTTATGAGTCTTCTTAAAGGCTTTTCAGTTTTGTTTATCTGTTTAAAAAAAACAGCTCCTGGAATTATTGATCCTCAAAATTGTTCTTTTAGTCTCTATGTCATTTAATTCTACTATGATCTTGATTATTTTCTTCCTTCTACTGACTGGACTTTGTTTATTGTTGTTCTTCCAGTTCTTGCAGATGTAGAGTTAGGTTATTTATGTGAAATGTTTCTATCTTTTTAGAGGTAGGCCTGTATTGCTAGGAACTTCCCTCTCAAGACTGCCTTCACTGTGTCCCATAGGTTTTGGACTGTTGTGTGTTATTTTCGTTCGTTTCTAGAAACTTTTTGATTTCTTCCTTGATCTCATTCTTAACCCATTCATTGTTTGATAGCATTCTATTCAATCACTATGAGTTTGAGTGTTTTGGATTTTTTACTTGCGAATTGTTGTCATTTTACTGTTCATAGTTTTTGATCTTCAATTTCTTAGATAAGTCCCTTTAACACTTCATATAATAAGGACTTGGTCATGATGAACTCCTTTAACTTGACCTTATCTGGGAATCAATTTATCTACCCTTCCATTCTAAATGATAGCTTTGCTGGATAGAGTCATCTCTGATGTAGGTCCTTGCCTTTCGTGACTTCAAATACTTCTTTCTAGGCCCTTCTTGCCTGTAAGGTTTCTTTTGAAAAATCAGCTGATTGCTTTATGGGCACTCCTTTGTAGGTAACTCTCTCCTTTCCTCTTGCTGCTTTTAAGAGTCTCTCTTTATCTTTAATCTTGGGTAACTTAATGATGATATGTCTTGGTGTGTTCATCTTTGGGTCCAACTTCTTTGGTACTCCTGGGCTTCCTAGAAGTCTATTTCCTTCACCAGATTGGGGAAGTTTTCCTTCATTATTTGTTCAAATAAGTTTTCAATTTTTTTTCTTCTGTTCTTCTCCTTCTGGCACCCCTATAATTCAGATATTGGGATGTTTAAAGTTGTCCCAGAGGTTCCTAAGTCTCTCTTCATTTTTTTGAATTCTTGTTTCTTCCTTCTGTTTCAGTTGGATGTTTTATTTCTTCCTTTTGTTCCACATTGTTGATTTAAGTCCTGGTTTCCTTCCTGTCACTGTTGGTTCCCTGAAAATTTTGCTTTATTTCACTTTGGGTAGCCTTCATTTGTTGCTTCATTTTGCAACCAAGTTCAATTAGTTCTGTGAGCATCTTGATTACCAGGGCTTTGAGCTCTCTGTCAGACAGGTTGGCTATCTCCTTGTTGCTTAGCTCTCTTTCTGGAGTTTTGCTCTGTTCTTTCATTTGGGCCATACTACTTTGTCTCACTGCACTTGTTATGTTGTAAAGGGGTGAGCCCTTAAATATTCTCCAGGGCATGCCAACCCTCTTTGCTCTGTGTGGTGCTGTATGTGGCAGAGGGGTCAGAGAGAGAACAATGTGGCACCCTTGCTCAGCTCTAGAACCCCTTTCCAGCAAACTCTCTTGTGAGACTAGGAGTTTCTCCTACTGTGGCAACCCCTGCCATAGTTTAAAGCTAGCTTTCAGTTTTACTTTCCTATTGAGCCAGCTCTTCCTTGCTTGAGCAGTCTGCCACCTTGCCTTGGGACTTTTCAGCCCGCCTCACCCACATGGCCGACCACCTTGGTGTGGGTCTTCTCTGCCCACCCAACTGCCAGTCTCCCTCCTACTGGTCTGGTTGAATGTTTCTTTAATTCCTTTGTTGTCAGAGTTCCATGCAGTTTGATTTTCTAGCACTTGTGGTGGTTTGTTGTTTGTACATTGGTTGTTATCCTCCTTTTTGTTTTGCAAAGCAGTAAAGGGTTTCTACCTATACCTTCATCTTGGACAGAACTCAAATATATTTTACTGATTGTACTATTACTGTTGTCCCATTTTTTTCTCCCCTTTATTCCCCTTCACCCTGTACTTCCCTTCTCACCATCATCTACCTGCCCCCACCCCCGGTTCATGTCCATGGATCATACATGTGAGTTCTTTGGCTTCTCCATTTCCTATACTATTCTTGACACCCCTCTCCCATTTATTTTATACCTACCATTTATGTTCCGTATTCCCTGTTCCTTTTTGCCCTATTCTCCTCCTCTACCTCCTAACCGATAACCCTCCATGTGCTTTCCATTTCTGTGAATTTCTTACTATTGTTTGCTTAGATTGTTTTTGTTTCTGTTTTTAGGTTTGGTTGTTGATACCTGTGAGGTTGTGTTTTGTTTGTTTGTTTGTTTGTTTGTCATTTCACTGTTCGTATTTTTGATCTTCTCCTTTTTCTTAGATAAGTCCTTTTAACATTTCATGTAATCAGGGATTCGTGATGATCAACTTCTTTAACTTGACCTTATCTGGGAAGCACTTTATCTGCCCTTCCATTCTCAATGATAGTTTTGCTGGATAGAGCAATCTTGAATGTAGGTCCTTGCCTTTCATGACTTGGAATACTTCTTTCCAGCCCCTTCTTGCCTGGAAGGTTTCTTTTGAGAAATCAGCTGAGAGTCTTATGGGTACTCCTTTGTAGGTAACTATCTCCTTTTCTCTTGCTGCTTTTAAGATTCTCTCCTTATTTTTAATCTTGAGTAATATAATTCTGATGTGTCTTGGTGTGTTCCACCTTGGATTCAACTTCTGTGGCACTCTGAGCTTCCTAAAATTCCTGGAAGTCTATTTCCTTTTCCAGATTGGGGAAGTTCTTCTTCATTATTTTTTTTTCCAGTAAGTTTTCAGTTTCTTACTCTTCCTATTCTCTTTCTGGCACCCCTACAATTTGAATGTTGAAACATTTAAAGATGTCCTGGAGGTTCCTATGCCTCTCCTCATTTTTTTTGAATTCTTGTTTCCCCATTCTGTTCTGGTTGAATGTTTATTTCTTTCTTCTGATCCAAATTGTTGATTTGAGTTCCAGTTTCCTTCCCTTCACTGTTGGTTCCTTGTATATTTTTCTTTATTTCACTTTTCATAGCCTTCACTTCTTCCTCTATTTTGTAACCATTCTCAACCATTTCTGTGATCATCCTGATTACCACTGTTTTGAACTCTGCATCAGATAGGTTGACTATCTCTATATTGCTTATTTCTGTTTTTGGAGCTTTGATCTGTTCTTTTATTTGGGCCATATTTTTTTCCCCACATACCTGTTGTGTTGTAAGGGGCAAAGCCTCAAGTATTTGCCAGGGCAGGGGAACCCACATTGCTGTGTTGTGGTGCTGTATGTGGCTTAGGGGTCTGAGAGGGAACAGTGCTGTTTGCTTATGTCTTGGCTGACTTTCAGTCATTTACCCTGCTACCCATAAGCAAATTTGGCCTTTCTTGTGCTGATTCCTGGGTGGGTAGTTTTGTATACATTCTAGGACTCTGTTTGTCTCTCCAATGAACTCCTCTGTGAGGCTGGGAGTTTCTGGTGCTACAGTAACCCCTACAGATTTTTACAGCCAGAGGTTTTGAGTCTTTTTTTCCTGTGCTGGAACCCTGGATTGCACGGTCTGTCTCACTCCCCAGTTGTTCCTCCCAGTTTATCCACACCCACATGTGAAACCACCTGGTCCACCAGCTTCTGCCTTGCCACTCATCCTCTCTGCCCTCGCTGCCCATCTCTGCCCCTCCTACCAATCTGAATGAAGGTTTCTTTAACTCCATGGTTTTTGTACTTACATATGGTTCAGTTTTCTGACAGTTCTGGTTATTGTTGTTTTTAAATTTGTTATTGTCCTTATTTTGGTTGTGGGAGGAAGCAAAGTGTATCTACCAACACCTCTATCTTGGCCGGAAATCTGTCTTTGGCTATGGATGGTTTGATTATTATGCACCTCAGTTCATATCTATTTGAGTTTATCCTACTTGGGGTTTGTTGAGTGTATTAATTTCCTAGAGCTGCTATTGACAAAATACCACAAATTGGATGATTTAAATAAAACATATTTATTGTCTCAGAATTCTAAAGTGTAATCTAAGATCAATGTGTTGGCAAGGTTGGTTCCTTCTGAGCTCTGAGAGGGAAAATCTGTCCCATGTCTCTACCTTAGATATTGGTGGTTTGCTGGCAGTCTTTAGCACCCATTGCCTTCTATTGCATCATACCAGTTTCTTTGCCTTCTTCACATGGAATTCTCTCTGTGTATTTATCTTTTGCAATTTTTTAAAGGACACCAGTCATATTGAACTAGGTCCCACATTAGACTTTATTTTAAATAACATGATAACCTCTTTCAAAACCCTGACTTCAAATAGCTGTCTGTGATCACATTCTGAAGTACTGAGGTATTAGAACTCCTGCATACTTTGTGGGGAGGACATAATGCACTCAGAATAGTCCAAATAGTCTACCAAAAGTTAATTTTCTTCCCCCATGCAAAATACATTCACCCCATTCTAGCATTCCAAAAGTCTTAATCATTCTAGCATCAACTCAACTGAAAGTCCCAGATCTTCTCATCTAAGTCAAGTAGGTAAGAATTGGGTATCACTCAAACTAGGGCTAAATTTATTTTCATCTCAGTCTGTGAGACCAGACAAGTCTAAAACCTGGCAGGACAAATTCTGATTGTTATGTCTTGAAAATAATTCTCTTTGGCTAGGTACTCTCTCCACTGGAGTGGTGGCCCTATCATCTCAGCCCTGGCAGCAGCCTTACCAATTGAAATTGAGAGTTGTCCTCACCCTCTGGAACCCAGTAGGAGGCCCCACCCCTGGAACAGAGGTAGATACAGCCTCTCAATTCTATGCCTTCTGGGTTTGTGGTGGCAGTGACAGACACATCAGTCTCTGAATCACCTTCAGGGTCATTCTTCTGTTTCTTGAAAGATGGCATATTTCATGGCCAATATCTTTGTTAGCTCACTTTCTGCCTATAGAATCCCATGTGTCTAGCAACCCCTTTTAGTTTACTCCAATCTCTGTCCCCTGTAGTTCAAGCTGACAGTGTTTCTGCTGAGATGGTTGATTGGGTCCACAACTCACATACCTGTAATCTGAGGAAATAGCATCCAGGCATGCCTTTGCTTTTCTCCAGAGCACTCTACCTCATATTTTGCAGTATGAATAGTATGAGAATTTTCTAAATCTTCAAGTTCTGATACCTTTATGTTTAAATATTCTTTGATTTATCTCTGTCCTCTCACATTTTATTAGAAGCAGCAAGGAGAAAGCAGGCTGTGCTTCAGCACTTTGCTTAGTGGTCTCCTCAGTTAAATATCTAAGTTCTATGTTCCATCCAACAGAACACAATTTAGCCTAGTTCCCTACCACTTTATAACAAAAATTGCATTTCCTCCAATTTCCAATAACATGTTCCTCACTTCTGTCTGAGATCTCACCAGAAACACCTTTAATGTTCATATTTCTACTAGCAGTCTTTTCAAAGTAATCTGTATTTTTTCATTCAGTTACCTCACAACTCTTATTTTTCTACTCATTGCCCAATTCCAAAGCCACTGCCACATTTTTAGGTATTTGTTACAGCAACATCCTACTTTCCAGAACGAAAATCTGCATGCATTTCCTAGGACTATCACAGCAAAGTTCCATGAGTAAAGTGGCTAAAACAACATAAATTTATTGTCTCACAGTCCTGGATCTAGAAATGCAAGATCAGATTATCAGTAGCATTGGTTCCTTCTGAGGACTGTGAGTAAGAATCTATTCCATGCCTTTCTACTAGCTTATGGTGGTTAGCTCGAAATTTTTGGTGCTCCATGGATTCCACTTCACCCTAGTCTTTGCCTTCATCTTCATATGCATTCTCCCAGGTGTTTGTCTCTTTGCCCAAATTTACTCCTTTTAATAAGGACACCAGTTGTATTTGATTAATACCTTCCATGTGATTTCATTTCAACTTGATTATCTCTGTAAAGACCCTCTCTCTATTTAAGGTCACATTTTTAGCTACAGGTTTATGACTGCAAAATAAATGAATACACACACACACACACATTGGAGCAACACAATTCAACCCATAAAATTGGGCATCTTGGATTTGTAGATTCATGTCTTTTATCAAATTTGAGAAGTTTTAAGCATTATTTCTTCATATAATCTTTCTACTTCTTTCTCTCTCTCCTCTTCTGGAACTCCCATACTGAGTATATCAGTGTGTTTAATAGTGTTCCACAAGTCTTAGTCTCTTGTTCACATCATTGAATTTTCTTTCTGCTCTTCCCTGAAGAGAGAAAGAAAAATGATTTCAATTTTTCTATCTTATTTACTGATTCTTTCTTATGCTTTCTTAAACCAGTTCTTGACCCTTCTAGTATATATTTTTCATTTTGGCTGTTGTACTTTTTAGCTCCACACTTTCTGTTTGATACCTTTTTACAATTTCTAGTTTTTGTTGATATTTTCATTTGGTCCTTTATTGATTTCCTGGTTTCTTCTGATTCTTTGTTGATGTTTTGCTTTAGCTCTTTGAGTATATTTAAGAAATATGTTCTTGGTCCTGGCTAGCGTAGCTCAGTGGATTGAGCGTGGGCTGCGAACCAAAGCATCGCAGGTTCAATTCCCAGTCAGGGCACATGCCTGGGTTACGGGTTACAGGCCACAGCCCCCAGCAACCGCACACTGATGTTCATCTCTCTCTCTCTTTCTCCCTCCCTTCCCTCTCTAAAAATAAAGAAATAAAATCTTTAAAAAAAAAAAAAAAGAAAGAAAAATCTTAAAAAAAAAAAAAAAAGAAAAGAAATATGTTCTTAAGTCTTTGTTAGTAATGTTACTATCCGGGCTTCCTCGGGGGCAGTTTTTGTTTGTTTATAATGTGTGCCTTCTGAACATCAGATTTCCCCAATCAGGTTTGTTGGATTTTTTTTAATTGTTGAAGACTGTAATTGTTGGTTTGTTCTTTGTTTAGAGAACCATTTTTGGCAAAGACTATTCCTTCTGTGATCTTTGAGGGACCTGTTCCTTTAGCTTGTATTCAGCAAACGTGTTACAGAGATTTCCTTGAATGTCAAGAGTTTGATGGGGTATTGCTTGGTTGTTGTAACACTTTGGCTCTTTTCCAAAGCTCTGATGAAGTTTATTTAGATGATTTCTAGATTTTTCAATCTTTCTGTGGGAGAACAATATCTTGGAACTTCCTAGTCTGCTATTTTGCTATTGTCATCCCTGTTGAATTTTTCAGTGTTCACTTCAGATAACCTGTTAATGGAAAAATATAAATATTTCATCCTTAGAAATAAAAGATCAGAATGTTTAAAGTATTTTTAAAGTAACTTAATTAAGAAAAGAGATTCTGAAAATTTCCACATGCATTATTATACCCACAAGAGAGAAAAACTTAATTTTTTGCCAGTTGAGATGGATTTTTTAACCTTAAGATTTGGTTTTTGGAGAAATAATCAAATGCTTTTTTTTTCTTACTTTAAGAACTGTTTTAGGTACTATAAGAACTTTAAGAACTATGATTTAAAGTAACCAAATGTTCCCATTTAATAATAGAAAGCTCTATTTTATTACGTAATGTGGTCATGTCACAAGCCCTACTGAAATTAACTGATTTAAATATTTTATCAATTCAGTGAAAAACCATCATATGGATGGTAGATAGGAAACTGGACATGACGCCAGTATAGCACTACATGAATTTCTTGGAGGCCAGCCACCAGGGGGAACGTAACTGTACAATGGAGGTATCAGAATCATCACCCCAATACATAGGTGAATCTTAACATATTCATAGTGATTCAGTAACAATATATATTTTGATACAGCAAAAATTTTAGTTATCATATATACCATCTATTATAGTTAAAAAGGATTGACTTTAATTCATCACACCTGTAGATAGAACAGTTCAGCTTTGGGGAAATTCAAGGGATAGACCTAGACCTAACTCAGTGAAGGAACAAGTTAAATAATAGCATGAGGATATAACCACATAAATCCAAAAGGTGGAGCTTTCTGCAGAAAAATAACAGACTTTTAAATAAGATAGGGTCATTTTAAAAAAGGAACAGTATCCTAGACTTAGCAGGACAGCCAGATACAGTGTGTAGTCTTGGACTGGATACTAATTGTGGTTAGTTGGGGAAATCTAAATATGGTCTAGAAGTACTACTAGGGGCCCTTACTGAAATATAAAAGGTGAGAACTGATTTAAAATACTGGTTATTAAATTGTACTTTATGGTATGGTTTCATTTTTTATAAAACAAGAATAGAAAGTGTAGAAAATATCTAGAAGGATATACACTTAAGATATCTGGAATAATGTGATTAAAAATTTTTATATCTGCTAATTTTGTATGCTTCTTTTGAAATTATTTCATCTTTAAATTACATAACATTTATATCTAATTCCAACATTTTATAATTTTATAAGCAGTGCCTATAATACATGCAACATTAAAATCTTAAGTTTCTAAGAAACTACAGTGTTTTAATTCCTTTATTTCTTAGGTAGGGAGCCTGGATTTTTTATTTCTATTAAAAAGAATTGAAGATTTTTATAAAAGTGAAGATGGGGAAAATCTAGAAATCCTCTGTCCAATTCAAGACCAAGCCTGTGTAGCCAAATTTGAAGATGGAGTCTGGTACCGAGCAAAAGTCATTGGTAGGCAATTGCACACTGTTTCTCCAGGGAAATGTTATGCTTAAGAACAGATACCATCTGAGTATACATTGAATTTTAGGAATGATATTATTTGGTCTTATAATTTTTATTTGTCATCTGTCTAGAAAACTAATGATAACAATGTTAGAAGATGAATTTCTGGCTCCTTAGATTTCATTTGATTTGACCTTTTTTTCGTTTTGTTTTCTTATGTCCACTATATTTATAAAATTGAATAATGCTAAATGATTTATACTCCACTCTCCTCCTAGAAGGCAAATGTGTTTAATTCTTTCAACCATTTCTCTTTTCTTCCAGACATTTTTTGGTATTTACCTGGGTTGTTTCTTCTAAGTAATACGTAATACTTTGTTGATACTTTAGTCTTAGTTGTTATCTATTTTGTTAGATAAGTTTTAGATCTCTTATTGCTCTTTTGTCCCCACCTTAGCCCCCATAGAAGTCTGACATTTTTTAGTTAATTATTCTATGTAAATATTTTCTCTAGTAAGTCATAAAGTATCCTTTAGTTCTGAGCTAATAATTGCATTAACTTTTCCCTTTTTCTTTTAATTTATGGCTACATTTTCCTAATAATTCAAAACAATTATCCATGTGATTAGACTTCCAGATAATATTACTATATTTTGCCGTATATAATGCACACCCATGTTTTTGGCCCAAACTTTCAGGAAAAATTTTTAATTTTTTAATTCAATTATTCATTTATATTTAGATACTTTTTTTGTATTGTAAAAGAATTTTAGCATTTATTTTTTAATGTATTTTGGTACAAGAAATTTTATGTAACAAATAATTACAAAATAGAAGAACAGATATAAAGTATTTCAGGTACTCTGCATGTATAATGTGCATCCTTATTTTTCCCTCAACAATTTGGGCAAAAAAGTATGCATTGTACATCGCAAAATACAGTAGTTTGATTTTTTTTTTTAAACTGTGAAAACATTCTTCTGGAGACCTTGGTCAAGATGGAGGCATAGGTAAACACAGCTTGCTTACTTACACAAGCACATCAAAATTGCAGTTAAACTACAGACCAAAGATCACTCAAAACAGTCAGAAATCAAGTTGAATAGAAATCTGACAACTATAACACTAAAGAAAGCACAACAATCTAGAAGGGTTGGGAGATGCAGAACAGGCACACCCCACACCCATGTGAGGTGAATAAAAATACGACAGGGACATCTCAGGAGTGAGTAGTCTTAGACCTACACCAGGCCCCACAGCCCAGGGTACCAGTGCCAGGAAGAGAAGCCCCAATAATTTCTGGCTGTGAAAATCAGTGGAATTGGAGTTGATGAAAAATAAATACAGGACTCCCTGACAGTTCCCCTTAAAGGGCCTGTGCCAAACTTACTCAGAGGCACTCCATCTGAGCTCCAGCATCACCAAGATAGCCCCTTGAAAGCCACTAATGGCATATTGAGCAGGAACTAATGTGTCTGGCATCAGGGCAAGAGCTGAGGGACAGTTCTCTCCCATAAAGAAATATGGACAGAGTAAATTGTGCCTTTTTTGAGCCCTTCCTCCACAGAGCCACAATTGGCAGGTTGTAGCCACATCTGAGACTCCATCAACCTGGCTTAAACTCTTTCCCTTGCCCTGGCATTTAACTGAAGCTCCACCCCACTCATTTAATGGCCTGCTCCCAGCCCTGTACCTCTGGCTAAGTAGACCCAGGACCAGCACAAGTAGCAGCAACCCTTGGATCAGTTTGGCTCTGCCTTGGAACTTCCAAGCCCAGCACAAGTAGCAGTCATCTGCAGATAGCTTTGTAGCTCAAGCTAGGTGTCTCCAGGCAGAACACAATTGGTGGCTGATGCTGACCTGAACCGCCCAGGAAACCCAAGTCTACTCACCCCATGGACAGCTACAGACCACATTGGAGCACCACCACCCTGTGCTAGTACAGCTGATCCTTTATGGAAGGCGAGGTTGGTGGTCAGTGATCACAGCCAGTCCTTGCAACTGACTGGTTTGAGTAAATCCCTCCCAGAGACTTAGGTAGTCTCTCCAGAGTAAATCCCTCCCAACAACAAGCAAGGCTCAACTACAAGAGAAGGGTATACTCAGCCCACAGAAAGGGCACACCTTGAGTACCCAGTTTGGGTGGTAGGGGAGGTGGTGCCACTGGAGCCTACAGGTCAGGCTACCAAGAGAGGGAGTCGTAGCAGTTCTGCCGAATACACAGAAACAAACATAGGGAGGTTGCCAAAATGAGGAGACAAAGAAACATCGCCCAAATGAAAGAAAGATCAAAACTCAAGAAAAAGAACTAAACAAAATGGAGATAAGTGATCTTTCAGATACAGCATTTAAAACAGTGGTTATAAGAATACCTAAGGAATTCAGTGAGTTTCTCAATGGCATAAGAAAGAGCCAAACAGAAATGAAGTATATTCTAATGGAAATGAACAATTTACAGGGAAACAACACTAGCGTAGATGAAGCTGAGAATCAAATCAATGATCTGGAACATAAGGAAACAAAAAATAACCATAAGGAGCCGCTAGGACAACTTCAAGCAAACCAACATTCACATCATAGGGGTGCCAGAAAGAGAAAGAGCAAGAAATTGGAATGCTATTTGAAAAAATAATGAAAGAAAACTTCCCTGATTTGGTGAGGAAAATAGACATGCAAGTCGAGGAAGCATAGTGAGTCCAAAACAAGATGGACATAAACAGGTCCATAAGAAGACACATAATTAAAATGCCAAAGGTTAAAGACCAAGAGAGAACCATAAAAGCAGCAAGAGAACAGGGGAGTCCCCATAAGGCTGTCAGCTAATTTCTCCAAAGAAACTTTGCAGGCTAGAAGGGATTGGCAAGAAATAGTCAAGGCATGAAAAGCAGGGAGCTAGAGCCAAGATTGTTCTACCCAGCAAAGCTATTTTTTAGAATCAAAGGGCAGATAAAGAGCTTCCCAGACAAGAAAAACCTAAAGGAGTTCATCATCACCAAACCATTATTATATGAAATGTTAAAGGGACTTATTTAAGAAAAAAGATCAGAACTATGAATGATAAAATGACAATAAACACATACCTAGTAGCAATTGAATTTAAAAAACTAAATAAACAAGAACAGAGACAGAATGAAGGATACAGAGAGCATTTGATGGTTACTACATGGAAGAAGGTTTGGGGGAATGGGTGAAGAGTTAAGGTGATTAAGAAGTGTAAATTGGTAGTCACAGAACAGACATGGGGATGTAAAGTACAACCTAGGGCGTAGAGTAGCCAAAGAACTTATATGCATTACTCATGGACATGAACAATGGTTTGTGGATTGCCTGAGGGGACTAAAGGGTGCTGAGTGAGGGGCAAAAGGGGGAAAAATTGGAACAACTATAAGAACACAATCAATAATATATATATTTTTTTAAAATTCTTCTGCTCCAGTTAGACTACTTGTCCTCCAGGCTTACTATACTTAGTTATTCTGAGAATTTATTTCACTTGATTATTCACTTTATTTTTCTCTGTATGGGATCCCTTGTTTTCTGGATCTCATGTTTGTCTCTTTGGTTTCCCCCCTTATTTTGGTGGGAGTATCTTCTGATTGTTTCCTCAGAGAGAATAAATGGTAGGTAAATTTTGAGACCTCCCATGTCTCTTGACTCCCTCTCAAGCATGATTGATAATTTGGGTAAAAGAATGCTCTTTAAATTCCATACCTTATTTCTGTTTTTTTAATGCCATCTTCATTCAGAGACTTGAGGAAGGAACATATATGAAGGACCCATGGGCAAAGACAATGGGGGAGTAGGATTGAATGTGGAAGGTGGGGGTGCATGGGGCAGGGCAGAGTATTGGGGTGGGAAATGGGGACAAGTATAATTGGACAGCAAAAAAATTTTTAATTTTTTAAATCAAAATGAATGAATATAACTCAGAGATCAGAATTTAAAAAAGAGACTTGAGGAATGATAAGGCTTAGTGGTATTGTTACAGTTGAGAATATCCTTCTAGATGTAGATTCCAGTAGAAGTAGAGAGAAGTTCCCTCATCTTCTTACCTTCTAGGAACAAGTGTCCTCTCAGTCACCTACTATAGAGTGACTGTCATCTTGAAGTGTCATCTTGAGTACCTGTGTTGTTCTACCTGCTTCCACTTCTATTAAGAAACAAAGAATGCCTGTACTTTTCCAAACAAAATCCTTAAATTTGAAAATGATGGCAACAAGTTTACTAGCACTGTATGTATACATGTGGTGAGAGAAGCTAAAGTCAATGGTATATTTTGAGTTTTTATTTTTTTTAAACGTTTTTGTTAGGACTTTATTCAAACTTCACTGAGTTTTTATCTTTCAGAGGTTTGTTTGGTATCCTTTAAAATACAGAACTAGTCCTGGCCAAGTGGCTCAGTTGGTTGTAGCATTGTCCCATACACCAAAAGGTTGTGGGTTTGATTCCTTGTGAGGGCACATATCTAGATTGCTGGTTCAATCCCCCTTCAGGGTATGTATGGGAGGCAACTGATCAGTGTTTCTCTATGACATACTTGCTTCTTTCTCTCTTACTCTCTCTGCCTTCTTCTCCTCCCCCTTTCTCTCTCTAAAAATCAATGAAAACATATTCTCAGGTAAGGATTAAAAGTACATTTTTCTGTGTGTGTGTGTGTGTGTGTGTGTGTGTGTATGGGGGGGGAGGTCTATCTCTACTTGTCACTTTTACAATATCCCCAAGATAATTTTTAAAATTTCATAGTTAGCTACCATTATATGAATAAATCTTTAGTTTGATTATTAAATACTTTGCCTTGTTTGATCCTATGTTGAAAATCAGTACTTGTTAAGTGCTCACTTTATGCTTGGTGTTTTGCAAAATTTTTGAAATTGGTGAATCCTCAAAAAAAAAAAAGCTGTGCAAGATTTGATTTTCTTTTTGGTGTATCCATTTTACAAATAAAATGGTGAAGGTTGGAGGAAAAAATGAGCTTGCTCAGGGTAGTATCTTGGTGATATTAATTAACTTGCTTAGAGTCATATGGCATTCAGTAACTAAGTTACGTTTCTAATCCAGTGAGTCTAATTCAAAGCCTAATTCTTAATTCTTAGGCCTAACCCCAAGCCCTTGATAGTTATTTTGTTATCCTGATTTTGGTTGTCCTTTCAATAACATGTTAGTTTCTCATTCACCAAGTCTGAAAAACTGTGCATTATTGTTGAATTTTTTGAAGTTCACATATTAGAAATACTTTTTACATTTTAAAAAACATTAAGTTTGTATGTTGAGCATAAAAGTATTCTAATCTAGTTCACTCTAAATCACTCTAAATTTTGCTAGTTTTCTCTTTCCATAATTTAAAAATTTTTTCTAATTTCATAATTTTTGAAGGATTGCCTGGACATCGTGAAGTTGAAGTTAAATATGTGGACTTTGGCAATACTGCAAAAATAACACTTAAAGAAATGCGTAAAATAAAAGATGAGTTTCTGAATCCGCCAGAGAAGGTATTCTACGTACAGTGAATTATAGGGTTAGAATTTTAGCACACATATGAAAGCATTTTTAGAAGTCATCTTCACGTGGAAATGTTCTGATAACTGCCATTTTACTTATAATTTGTTAAATGGACTATAGAAAAAAAAGTTGCTGTAGTTATTTAAAAATTTATATTGTGTGTCTTAGTAAATAAGTACTTTATTAGAAAAATATATGTGTGTATATATATTTGTGTCTTTTTGAGAACTCTGGTCTGCAGTTTTTAATGTTATTTTGAAATATATGTGTAATGTGGTAAAAGAATGACAGATTATGTGGGAAAAAAGCTCATTGAAGAAGTACTTCTACTGCGTTGCTATTTATGTTTCAGTGTATATAACGTGCAAGAGAAAAAGACATGTCTAGATGAAAGACAAAAACATTTGTCCTTCTAGAATCCTCTGAGTTGCTTTTGAGTAATATTTTTCATTTGGTAAATGCATAGAAAGTTATAGGGAAAAAGCTTGAAAATACAGATAAGCAAATTGAGGCAAACTACTCAAAATTATTTCATATTTTTTGAAATATGTGCTTCTAGGATACATTGTGTTTTTTTTAACAATTATGGGATTAAACTACAGTATAGTCCTATAACCTGTTTTTGTCATTTAACAATATAGCATAAGGATCTGTAATTCTTTTAATGGATGGTTGTTATTCGATAATCTAAGTGTACAATAATTCATCTAACCAAATCCCCTATTGATTCCAGTTGTTTGCATTTATAAAGTAATGTAGATATCTTGCATATTTATTTTCTGAATATGTTTTAAATTCAGACACAAAGTTTAGTTTGAACATAGTTAACATAAAACTTAGATTCTAAAATAACTAGAAATTAATTTTACTGTCTTAATGGTGCAATTTTGTTTGACACAGGCAATTAAATGTAAGCTGGCCTATATTGAACCATGTAAAGGAACATTGCAGTGGTCGAAAAAAGCTAAAGAAAAATTTGAAGAAAAAACTCAAGATAAATTTATGACATGTTCAGTCATTAGTAAGCTATTTCCATTTTTATTTTTTGCTCTGTGATCATCCATAATTTTAAATAAGAATAGCATTCACCAGATCTGATAATAAATTCAGTGTATATCAGTAAGAGTAGTGCAGATAACTTCTATTGAAATTAGGTAAAATGGAGTAGTATCTTCTAGCAGGGGTGTCCAACCTGCAGGCTGCATGCAGCCCAGGATGGCTATAAATGCAGCCCAACATAAAATCATAGATTTACTTAAAACCTTTGTTTGCTCATCAGTTTTCATTAGTGTTTGTGTATTTAACATGTGGCCCAAGACAACTCCTTTTCCTCCAGTGTGGCCCAGAGACACCAAAAGGTTGGACATCCCTGTATCTTCAGGCTCTAGGGCCTTAAATTAGCACAGAAGGCAAAAATTACTATTAAATATCAAGTCACCATTAACATAGCCTCATGAAAGCCCTAGAGTTAGGAATTAGCTTCTCCTATTCTGCTTGCATTTTTGCTAGAACTCTGTCCCTGATTTTGTAGTCACAGATATCAACATTTAATTTTCAGGAAAATAAAGGCTGGTGGGACATAACTAGTAAATAGTTTTTGTTTGTTTTTAATTTCATTTGACTTAAGTAAATTGAACATTAGGCTCTCAGCATATTTTGAAAAAAGTTACTTCTGTTTCAGAATGCTTTGGGTCTGAGACATAGACTGACATTAGTCAATGATTTTGTAACCTAACAAATTGTGAAAATCAACAGTTTAATGGCAAAACCTGATCTGAATCAACATGAGGATACATACAAGTATAAACACATCATCTCTGTCTCCTTTACAATGGATAGTCACACAGTCAGTCCTCACTTAATATCATCAATAGGTTCTGAGACTTCAAGCAAAACAATGTATAATGAAACCAACATTACTACAGGCAAATTGATGTAAATGAGTTAAGTTCCTATGACACCTCATCAATATTATAATAAAAAGACATTATTTGAGGACCTGTGTAAATTCTACTTCACAATAATAATGCTCATTTGTGGGATGCTGCCTCAGAATCTGCTGGGATATTATGAAATATGCTACTTTCCTCGATTCGTAGAATTTTGAAATACATCTGGGCCCAAGAGATTTGGATAGGGGGATTGGGAATCTGTCTTTTATCTGAGGTTTTGATATGTTCCAAAGCTATGACTGACATTGACTGTGCTGGTTTTAGTGAGTATGCAGGATAAACAAGACTATGTTTGCTTAGTCTTTATGGGATTTATGGGATTTTAAAGGGTAATTTTTACTTCCGTTTTTTCACTTCTGTCATATTGCTGTTAAGTGAACCTAACCAATGAAACAGATTATTTATTAACCTGTTTTACAATAAGGAAACTGAAGCTTAGAGATCAAGTGCTCCAGGTAACATAACCTAGATAGAATGACATATGTGATCATTTATTCATTTTTTAATTTAATTAATTTATTCTTTATTGTATTTTTTCCATTATTATTTATGCCCCTATATCCTCTTCCACCTCCACCCATTTCCCTCGCCCTGCAATCACCACCCTCTTTTTTGTGTCTATGAGTTATTTTTCTTTTTGGCTAGATCCCTCCACCTCCCACCCCTGTCCCCAAATCTGTCAGTCTGCTCTCTTATGACTCTGTCTCTATTTTGCTTGTTAATTCAGATTGTTCATAGATTACACACATGAGTGAAAGCACATTGTAATTGTCTTTCTCTGACTGGCTTATAACACTTAACAATGTTCAGGCCCATCCATGCTGTCACAAAGGGTAAAGCTTTCTTATAGCCAAGTCATATTCCAAGGTGTAGATATACCGTAGTTGTTTTATCCAATCATCTACTTATGGACAGTGGGCTGCTTCCATATCATGGCTATTGTGAATAATGCTGCAATGAATACAGAGGTGCATATACAAGGTCTGTCTAGAAAAAGTCCAGCCATTGTTAATATAAGGACAATAGTTTGTACAAAATTGCCGTAACCTGGCAGCCATGGAGAGTGGACTGGAACACACATGTGTGAACAATGATGACTTCACTGTATTAGTCAAGTCAGTAGACACCGTTGAGTAAGTATATGTACAGTGTGGCCATCACATTCAAAATGAGCAAGTAGAATAATGAATCTACATCAAATTTTGCATTAAGCTTGAACATTCCTCCACGGAAACTCTTAAGATGATTCAGAAAGTCACAATGGTGGAAAACTGGTGATTGACAGTTTCATCATGACAATACCCCTGCTCATGGATTATGCCTCAAGCAGAATTTTCTGCTGAATCATCAAATCACCCAGGTGACTCAACTCCCCTACAGCCCAGATTTGGTGCCCTGTGACTTCTGGCTTTTCCCAAAAACATAAATCACCTTTGAAGGGAAAAGATATCAGATCTTCAATGAGATTCAGGATAATACAACAGAACAGCTGATAGTGACTGGGAGAACTGTGTGAGGAGCCAAGATGCCACTTTTGAAGGGGACTGAAGCATCATTATCCTGTGTACAGTGTGTCCTGTACCTTCTTCAATAAATGTCTCTATTTTTTCATATTACATGGCTGGATACCTTCTGGATAGACCTCATATTCTTTCAAGTTTTTGTATCAAGTTTCTTCAGATAAATTCCCAGAGGTGGAATCACTGGGTCATCAGGCAGTTTCATTTTTAATTTTTTGAAGTAACTGAATACTGCTTTCCAGAGTGACTGATCAATCTACATTCTGCCAGCAGCACACAGGCTTCCCCTTTCTCTACATACTTGCCAGCACTTGTTTTTTATTTATTGATGGTAGCCATTGTGATAGGTGTGAAGTGATAGCTTATTGTGGTTTGAAATGAAGGATAAAAACCACATGATCATATCAATTGATGAAAAAAAAGCATTTGATAAAATTCAGCACCCAATCATGGTAAAAATTCTCAGCAAAGTGGTGATAGAGGGAATATACCTCAACAAAATAAAGGCCATATGTTACCCACTACCAACCTCATACTCAATGGGCAAAAACTGCAAGATTTCACTTTAAGATTTGGGACAAGACTGGGATGTCCATTTTTGCCACTCTTATTCAAGATAGTAGTAGAAGTCCTAGACTCAGCAGCCAGACAAGAAAAAGAAATAAAAAGTATCCAAATCAGAAAGAAAGATGTAAAACTTTAATTATTTGCAGATGATATGATACTGTATGTAGAGGACCCTAAAGATGCCACCAAAAACCTACTATAATTATAAACAAATTCAGTAAAGTATCAGGATACAAAATTAATATCCAGAGATCAGCTGCATTTTATATGCCAATAATGAACTACCAGGAGGAGAAATTATGAAAACAATCCCATTCACAATCACATCAAAAAGAATCAAATGCCTAGGAATAACTTTAACCAAGAATGTAAAAGACCTGTATTTGAAAAATTATAAAACTCTGATGAAAGAAACTGAAGAGGATACAAATAAGTGAAAACATATATCATGTTCATGGACAGGAAGAATTAACATCACTAAAATGTCCATACTATCCAAAGCAATCTACAGATTTGATGTAAGTCCTATCACAATCATCAAAAATGTATTTCACAGAAGTACAACAAATATTCCAAAAATTTATGTGAAACCACAGAAGACCCTGAAGCAACAGCAGTCTTGAGAAAGAATGTAGTTGGAGGAATCACACTATCTAATATCAAACTATACTACAAGGCCATATTAATCAAAATAGCATGGTACTAGATAAAACATATATAGATCAGTGGAACAAAATAAAGGGCCCAGGAATAAAGCCACATCTTTATAGTTAATATTTGACAAAGGAAGCAAAAACATACAATGGGCTAAATAAAGGTAGTTTATACTATAAATGGTGTTGAGAGAATAAGATAGATACAAGCAAAAAAAAATGGAACTAGATCACTATCTTACACCACACACAAGAATAAACTCAAAAGGATTAAAGACTTAAATTTTAGACTCAAAACCATAAAGATCCTAGAAGAAAACATAGTAAAATCTCAGACATTTCTTACAGCAATATTTTTTTTGATATATCTTTTCAGGCAAGGAAAATAAAAAAAAAATGGGACTACATCAAACTGAAGTGTTTTGTTTTTTGTTTTTTACAGCAAAGGAAATCACAAAATTAAAAGACAATTCACTGAATGGTAGAACATATTTGATGATACCTCTGATAAGGGGTTAATATACAAAATTTATAAAGAACTTATAAAGCTCAACACCAAAAAAAAATCCCATTTAAAAATGGGCAAAGGACTTGAAGAGACACTTCTCTAAAGAGGACATACACGTGGTCAGTAGGGGTGGAGTGATGCTCAGCATCACTAATCATCAGAGAAATGCAAATTAAAACCAAATTTATTCACTTTGATATAAGAAATTATTCTGAACAAATAGTTCTGTTGTCATCCAAGATGGCAGCAGAGTACCTGGAAGCTACACTAACCCCCTTCTAGAACCAAACTGGAATTACTACTCAATTATAGAAAAATAATTCTGAAAAACCAACTAAAGACTAGCTGGAGAGAATACTATTACATCTGGACTGATGTGTGGAGATGTGAGAGGGGTGGCTGGGCTTCCAAGGGTGGCAGCTGAGGTTCAGAAGGATACTTCATTGGGCATTGAGGCATTACCTCTGAGAAGTGTGGGTTTTAAACTACAATCCAGGCTCCCCAGCCTAAAGCCACAAAACTGGGAAAGGCACCCACATAACATCCAGCTGTAAAAAGTAGCAGTGTTTCTGTCCATTCAGGAGGCATGTCTAGAGACACAGTCAACTTCTTAAAGGGCCAATGCAAAAAAATTCATTTTCAGCCATTTACACTGGGCTACAGCAGAGGGAAGGCAGAGCGGCCTAGAGCTGCATGAGGAGAGTCTGGAATTGGTGTCTCTGTAGTGATTGCTGAAGGGTCAGCCAACAGGGTCTCTGTGTTCCGTCGTTACCCATACTACAGAAGCCATTATTCTTGGACACTGCACTCCCATCAATGCAGCATCAGCCTGAGGCAGAGTGATAGATCCACCCACAGGAATCCTCTTGCCTTACTATGTGGAGCTTACACCCTGCCAAGGAATACAGTTGGAGACTATTACAGGAATTAAGCCTAACAGCCTAAAAGCAGAGGCAGATCTCTGGGAACTTTGAGACTTTAACTGACCCTGCCCCAGGACCAGTGCTGATAAAAGCTGGCCTTGGTGTGCAGCTTGGTTCATTCAGCATGCACCCTACCTGGCAGAGGGAGCCATGCTATGGATTGTGGATAGCTCCAGGAGGTTGCCCAGGGCTAGTTACAGGCAGCATGTGACATAGGTCTGCACCAAAGTCTGCAGATCTGCCTAATACATAGAAACAAACTCAAAGAGGCAGCCAAAATAGTGAGAAAAAGAAACAGTCCCCAACTGAAAGAACAAGAGATTTCACCAGAAGAAGAACTAAATGAAATGGAAAAAAGCAGTTTATCAGATATAAAGTTAAAGGTAATGATTGTAAGGATTCTCAACAGCATGAAAAGGACATAGAAACCATAATAAATAATCCAATATCTGAAATAAATAATACACTGGAAGGAATATAACAGTAGGTTAGATGAAGCAGAGGATTGAATCAACAATTTGGAAGACAAGGTAGGAAACACCCAGAGCAGCAAAAAGAAAAAAGAATTTTAAAAAATGAGGACCGCTTATAAGGGACATTTGGGACAACATGAGGCATAACAGTATCTGCATCATAGGGACACCAAAGGAGAACGACAGCAAGGGATCAAGAACCTATTTGAAATAATGACCGAAAATTTCCCCAACTACTGAAGGAAGAAGACAAGTCCATGAGGTATAGAGACCTCAAACAAGATGAATTCAAAAGAGGCCCACACCAAGACACATCATAATTAAAATGGAAAAGATTAAAGACAAGGAAAGACTCTTAAAAGCTGCAAGAGAAAAGCTGTTAGTTACCTATAAGGGAGCTCCTCCCATAAGACTGTCATGTGATTTCTCAACAGAAACATTTCAGAACAGAAGGGACTGGCCTGAAATGTGATGAAAAGCAAGGACCTACAACAAAGGCTACTTTACCCTGCAAGGCTATCTTTTATAGCTGAAGGAGAAATAAATTGCTTCCCACACAAGAAGAAGCTAAAGGAGTTTGTTGCCACCAAACTAGTATTGCAGCAAATGTTAAAAGGCTTGCTTGAAGAAGGAGGAGGGGGAGAAGGAATTGGGAGAGGGAGGAAAAGGAGAAGATATATTAAAAATATATAATGGCAATAAATATCAGTAACCACTTTGAATGTAAATGGTTTAAATGCTCCAGTAAAAAAAAAAAAAAATAGGGTAGCTGAATGGATAAGAAAACAAGATCCACATATATACTCTCTTCAAGAGACCACCTATGAACAACAGATACAGACAGACTATAAGTAAAAGAATGGAAGTAGATATTTCATGCACACGGGAAAATAGCTGCAGTAGCAATACTTATATAGATGAAGTAGACTTTAAAACCAAAGATATATTAAGAGACAAATAAGGACACTATATAATAATAAAGGAAACAATTCAACAAGAGGATATAACCCTAGAAAATATTTATGTACCCAACATAGGAACAGCTAAAAATATAAAGCAAATCTTGATGGGAATAAAGGGAGAGATTGACAGAAATACTGTTATAGTAGGGAATTTTTACACCCCATTTACTTTAATGGATAGATCTAGTCAGAAAATCAATCAGGAGATGGAGGCCTTAAATGACACACTACATTAAATGGATTAAGTTGATATCTTCAGAACACTTCACCCCAAAGTAACATAACATTCTTTTCAAGTGCGCAGGGAACATTTTTTAGGGTAGGCCACAGGTTAGGATACAAAACACTTGTCAATAAATTTAAGAAGATTGAAGTCAACCAAGCATCTTCTCTGACCATAATGCTGTGAAACTAGATATCAATCTCAAGTAGAAAACTGAAAAAATACACAAAGACATGAAAGCTAAATACATGTCATTAAACAATTAATGGATTAACAATGAGATCAGGGAGGAAATCAATATATACCTTGAACAAATGAAAATGAGAACACAACAACCTTAAATCTGTGGGACACAGGGAAAGCAGCCCTAAGAGGAAAATTCATAGCATTACACTCCTATCTCAAAAAAAAAAAAAAAAAAAAAAAAAAAAAAAAAAAAAAAAAAAAAAAAAAAAAAAAAAAAAAAAAAAAAAAAAAAAAAAAAAAAAGAAAAGAAAGAAAAAGTTCAAGTAAGTCTAACTTTACATGTAAAGGAACTTGAAAAAGAACAACAAACAGAGCCCTAAGTGAGTAGAAGAAAGGAAATAATATTAGTGCAGAAACAAATGAAATAGTTAAAAGAAACAATACAAAAGGTCAGATATTCCAAGAGCTGGTTCTTAGGAAAGATAATAAGTTTGACAAAACTTTAACCAGAGTGATCAAGAAGAAAAGAGGATGTCCCCATTAAATAAAATTGGAACAAGAGAAGTAACAGCTGACACCAAGAAATACAAAGAATTGTAAGAAAATATTACAACTATGTACCAACAAATTGGACAACCCAAATGAAATGCATGAATTCCTAGAAATATACAACCTTCCAAAACTAAATCAGGGAGAATCAGAGAGTCTAAATAGACAGATTACAACTAGTGAAATTGAAGCACTAACCAAAACAAAACAAAAAAAACAAAATCCCTGTACAGGGTGGCTTCACAGGTGAATTTTACCAAACATTCCAAAAAGAACTAACACTTCTCCTGTAATTATTCAAAAAATTGAAGAGGAGGGAAGATTCTTAAGCTCATTTTAAGAGGTCAGCATTATCCTAATTCCAAAACCAGATCAAGACACTAAAAATAAAGAAAATTACAGGCCAATATCCCTGGTGAACATAGATGCTAAAGTCCTCAGCAGAATATTAACAAAATGAATACAGCAATACATCATAAAGACCATACACCATGATCAAGAGGCATATATTCTGAGGATACAAGGTCAGTACAATATTTGCAAATCAATAAATGTGTACCACATAAACACAATGAAGGATAAAAACCACATGATCATATGAATAGATGCAGAAAAAGCATTTGATGAAATCCAACACCCATTTATGATAAAAACTCTCAGCAAAATGGGAATAGAGGGACCATACGTCAACATAATAAAGGCTATATATGACAAACCCACTGCCAGCATCATACTCAATAGGCAAAAACTATGAGCATTCTCCTTAAGATCAGGAACCAGACAGGAATGTCTGCTTTCACTTCTATACAATATAGTACTGGAAGTCCAAAGCAATCAGACAAGGAGAAGAAAAGACACCCAAATTGGAAAGGAGGAAGTAAAACTTTCATTAGTTGCAGATGACATGATACCATATGTAGAGGACCCTGAAGATTCCACCAAGAAACTACTAAGACCAATAAATGAATTCAGTAAAGTATCAGGATACAAAATTAATACCCAGAAATCAGTTGCATTTTTATATGCCAATAATGAACTACCAGAAGGGGAAATAATGAAAACACTCCCATTCACAATAGCTTTAAAAAGAACAAAATACCTAGGAATAAATTTAACCAAGAATGTAAAAGACCTATGCTTGGAAAATTACAAGACACAAGGAAGAAATTGAAGAAGATATGAATAAGTAGAAGCACATACTGTGTTCATGGATGGGAAGAATTAACATGACTAAAATGTCCATACTGTACAAAGCAATCCATAGATTCAATGCAATTCCTATCTAAATACCAATAGTATTTGGTATTCGTGTTTTCCAGAACTTGAAGAAATATTCCAAAAATTAATATGGAACCACAGAAAAACCCCAACTAGCCACAGCAATCTTGGGAAAGAAGAAAGAAGAAGGTAGTTGGAGGAATCACACTATCTAATATCAAATTATACATGACCATATTAATCAAAACAGCACAGTATCAGGATAAAGACAGACACATAAATCAATGGAACAAAATAACCCAGAAATAAAACAGTTTATAGTCAGTTAATGTTTGACAGAGGAAGCAAAAACATAGTGAGCTAAAGATATTTTATTCAATAAATAGTGTTGGGAAAATTGGACAGATGTATGCAGAAAAATGAAACTAGACCACTGTCTTATATGCCACACACAGGGATAAATTTTAAATTGATTGAAGAGTTACATGTTAGAATCAAAACCATAAAAGTCTTAAAAGAAAACATAGGTGGTAAAGTCCTGACATTGCTTGTAGCAGTATTTTTTCTGATAAATCTTATCAGGTGAAAGATGCAAAAGAAAAAGTAAACTAATGGGACTACACTGAACTAAAACATTTTTGCACAGCAAGGGAAGTCATTAACAAAATGAAAAGACAACCCACTGAATAGGAGAATATATTTGCTGATACATCTGATAAAGGGTTAATATCCAAAATTTAAAGAACTTATAAAATTCAACACCAAAAAAAAATCCAATTAAAGAATGGGCAAGGGACCTGAATAGACACCTCCAAGAGGACATCCAGATGGCCAGTAGGCATATGAAAAAGTTGCTCAATGTCTCTGATCAGAAAAATGAAAATTAAAACCACAGTGAGATATCACCTCACATCTGTCAGAATGTCTATCATCAATAAACCAACAAACAAGTGCTGATGAGGAGGATGTGGAGAAAGGAGAACCCTTTTGCACTCTTGGTGGGAATGCAGATTTGTGCAGCCACTGTGGAAAACAGTATTCAGTAACTGCAAGAAATTAAAAGTGGAACTGCTTTATGATCCATCGATTCCAGTTCTGGGAGTTTATCTGAAGAAACCCAGAACACTAATTCAAAAGAATATAGGCACCATTATGTCTGGTACAGTGTTATATACATAGCCAAGATTTAGAAGCAGCCCAAGTGTTCAGTAGTGTGGATAAAATAGCTATGGTATACCTACACAATGGAATATTACTTGGCCTTCAAAAAAAGGAAAAGTTTACTCTTTGTGACAGCATGGATGGACCTGGAAAACTATGGCAAGTGAAATAAGCTAGTCAGAGAAGGACAAATATCATATGATTTCACTCATATGTGGAATCTAAGGAACACACTGAATTAACAAGCAAAATAGAGACAGACTCATAGAAAGCAGGCTGACAGCTCTGAGGTTGGGGCAGGGTTTGGGGGTGGAGTCATGGAACAAAAGTGAAAGAAGACAAGTGTGATTGTGGAGGGGATTGGGTCGGGTGGAGGTGGAAGAGGATATAATAGGGATAAATGGTAATGGAGAAAAACAATAAAGAATAAACTAAAAATTAGTTCTGTCAAAGAGGAATATAATTATAGAAATTGCATTCTTAGTGTATAGAAGTTTTATATATGCCTTCTCTGATATGAGCAGTAAGTTAAGGATTCTTAGTCCTTGAGTAACTTCAACTGTTCTTGAGTTTACCTTAATGTAGATAATTCTGCTTCTCAGCTATCCTTTGGGTATTTATTCTGTTGATTTTTAGCTCCTCACATGAATGTTCCCTCCAGTGGACAACCCATGAAGAACTGACCCTAGGGTTTTTTTCTTGACTACCCCTTTTTCTTTTTCCACTTAATTATTTGTTATACCAACAGCATCCAAACACAAACTGTACCATAGTTACTAACCCTAGACCATTTGATTAAAGGAGTGCCACAAGGTCCTGCTCAACCTAAAATATCTTTCCCTACTAACTTGCACAATGATGAGATTTGAGAGTTCAAGACTACCACAGATGAGAATTAGAGCCTCCCCTTAATATGCATTGTTACCTTATAAAGCAAGGGACATTTACATTTTAATTAGGAGCAGAGCAGGGAGGTCCTGAAGGCACAGAACACAGGGAAAGCTGGCCCTGTTGGAATAAGGAACTCCATGTATGGAAAATAGAAAATCAGAGAATCAAAGAAAGCATACGAGAAAGTAAGGAAATCAAACTTTATTGAGGCCCTCAGCTTTTCATTTCTAAATAAAATAGCTGGTCCATTGAAAAGTGGTTAGGAATGATTTTTAAGTTCTTGATAAATGTTTTCTAGTATGTATTCTCATGACTAGGTAATATAGCATGTTACTGCCAGTAACAGTTTATCTTTTTTATTTGGAGTCTGCATTCTGACTAGCAGGTACTAGCTACTAATTTATAGGTTTATGCATAAACTGATCTTCATGCATAGAAATATGTGTTGGCTAAAAAAATGCCTGTCATTTATTCAGGTACTCATTGAGCAGATTCTCTATGTTGTGTAACATAACTAAATAAATAAATAAATAGTCATATGAGATGTAAACTTTACCTTCAGCTAACTTTTAGTTAGTTTAAGAAATAGATCTAATAAAATCAACCAGTTTGTTTTCTACAAGAAATTTAGTTGGTTTGTTGTAAAATCCAGTTGATTAAGTGATGAGGTGAAACTCCAGTTGATTAAGGGTTCCAGATTGAGATTTTTGTTGTTTTAAACTTTGTGCCATTCTTTTTTGGGGAGGGAGGTTGTAAACATTTATTTCTGGTAGTAACTCCTATGGACAAGGCCCCTCATTTCAACATTTTAGAGGAAAGCTAAAAATTTCTCTTCTCCAAATGAAACTTTGGTAACAAGATAAAAATCACAATTTTAAATCCTTTTAATTTTGTAAAAACTCAAGAAAAATAAGGTTTAAACCAATTCACTTGCAGTGAATCAGACACCTTCTTAGTGTATACTCTAAAAACCTGTAAAATGTAATACAGCTTACAAGAGTGGTTACAGTTTTATGTTTGTAACATTGATCTTATTTTTTTAATTGTTTTATTGTCCAAGTACAGTTGTCTGCATTAACCCTCCCTGTGCTCCTCCCGACCCCAGCCATCTCCACCTCCCTCGCCTGATTCCTTGGTTTTGTCCATGAGTCCTCTATAGTTGTTCCTGAAAACCCTTCCTCCCCTTCTTCTCCATTATTCCCTCCCACCTCATCTCTGGTTACTGTCAGATTGTTCTTTTAAAACCATAAACCTTCACAAATAATCACTGACCTAAATTGACTTTTATTCTTTTTTTTTTTTGTCCTCTGTAACTTAGTTGAATACGATAAGGCAGTGTAAAAACACAAAACGATTTTTCAATGAATATACATTAATTTATAATTTTCTGAATCTAAAAGTTTTAAACTGCTTTTGGTTCATTATAGAACAACACACAATAACCTAAAATGAACATTTTATTAATTTGTGTATGCTGTTGGTAACATTGGCATTTCTTGTGTCTGCAAAATACAGTTCTTAGCCCTTGAGAGAATTTAACATTATTTAGCAAGAAACCTTGTATACACTAAATGAAAAAAGATTGTTTCCAGTCTCTTTAATTGCTTCAATTTAGTATATTTGGAACATATTTCTTTCTTTCTCCAAACTAGTCTTAATGGTTTTACAGAAATTCTGGAAGATAATGTGCTCTTAGTTGAGCTTTTCGATTCTCTTGGTGCTCCTGGAATGACTCCTACTAGTATTAATGACCTGCTGGTCAAAGAGGGTCTAGCATCTCATGAAGTAGGGTAAGTAGACCTGTAAACTTTTATTTTTAGTTCAGATGTAATACTTTATTCACAGGAAGGGAAACTAACACAGCATTCCCCTTTGGATATCTACTTGGGTCATCATAGGTGGGAGTTTTTCCTGTTGATGGGTCAGGAACAATAATTGAAGTCATTAGTCTAATGGGGACTAGAGTGGCTTTACACTCTATCCCTAAGGAATCCTGAAACCATGAGAAAGGCTCCTGGAGATTGAGGGTGCATGTTAGAAAGAATACTGACATTTTATTTCTAGATAGAATATCTGCTTAGGCATCCTCTTATACCTGTGTGAGAAGATAATTAGAAAGAGAAATCGCAGGGTACAGAATAAGTGTACTGGTAGAGTACCCTACATTCCCGTTTGGAGAAATGTACATTTTTCCCGAGTTCAAGTGGATAATTTGAAAGAGAACCAGGCTTGAGCCATTGCAGTAATACCCAGTACAGGCCAGGGGTTGAGACCTCCCAGAAGCAAAAAGGGAGGGTAGTGGTGAGGAAAGGTTGGGAAGGTTTGAACTTAAGACAAAGCAAATTCTTCCATGATAGGGACTTGTGCAGTGGGGTGGCCCTTGAGGGATCTTCTGAAGAACTGCCACATATAGCCCTCAAGAAAGCAAATATTGTCTGTCAGAGTAAACCAGAGAAACAGTGACACCAGCAGAGTCTTGCAATCATGTGCTCAGCATCTGGTCTTGTTTCCCTCCCTACCCTAATACTGGAAGAGCTAGTAGTAGAATAGAGAGGGCCTGTCCTGTATCCAGTATAGGTCTTAAGTGAAGGAGAGAAAGAGGTGAGAGGAAACACTAAAATAAATTAGATTGAGTTTTTTTTTAAGTCAAAGTTACTGAGATATAACATATGCAATAAAAATTCACCCTTTTTAAGGTGCATAGTTACAGGCTTTTATAAATGTGCACTGACATTTATTTCTTAATTTTTTTAAATGTACTAATATTTTAGAGGGGGAAGAAAAGGAGGAGAGAGAGAGAAACATCAATTTGTTGTTGCATTTATTTATGCATTTATTGATTGATTTTTTTAAATCTTCACCTGAGGATGTGCCCACTGATTTTAGAGAGGGGAATGGAAGGAGAGAAACATCAGTGGGAGAGAGAAACATCAATCAGTTGCCTCCCATTTGTGCCCTGATTGGTGACTGAACCTGCAACCTTTTGGTTCACAGGTTGACACTCCAACCAACTGAGCCACACCAGCCAGGGCCATTGGTTGATTCTTATATGTGCCCTGACCATGAGATCAAACCTTCAGCGTCAATGTATTGGGACATTGCTCTAACCAACTGAGCTACCTGGCCAGGGCCATGCATGTAGATTTTAAATATCTTCAAATTTTGTATATCAGTTTTATCTCAGTAAAGCTAATATTTTTTTAAATTCCCCATCTGGTCATAAAGTATGGTTAATACACAGTAGAAGATAACATTTATGTGTCAAGCTGTGAACATGCCCTCAGTTACTCATTAATATTAATATTGTTACATGGACATGTAAGTCAAATAATTAAGTTATTTCATTACTCAAGTTGTAGCCAAAAGTTAGAGGCACAGTTCTTTCTTGGCCATAGAACCTTGTATTTCTTTGAGTTAAGCTGTCGGCTAGTTCTCAGAGTTCATGTCAAGTAAGGACAGAAAACAGTCTAAATTCAGCAGCAAAAATTATTCACCTTGGGTAGTTAAATCTCAAATTTATGATGAAAAAATTAAGTTTTTTCCTTTATAGAAATAGAAGATGATATCTAATTAGCTGTAATTAGACTCTGAACTAATCTGATTTAATAAACATTCTAAACTCTTTATATAATAATTTTGCTCCTTAACACCCTTTAATAGCTATTGTTTTCCACTTGTATTCTCGTCAGCACACACTGATAACTTTTTAGTCATAGAGAAATATTCAAGTTATCAAAAAAACTGAATAATGCTTCTCCTTTGTATAAAAGCAATGGGAAATGATGAAATCAGCAGCAAAGTTGGTATTTTAAACTGTTTTTAAGATATAAAGGTTGGCTTTTAGGTTTTTCTTCTTGCGCTTACATGGTGGTATTTAAGAACTCTTTTTTAAAAAAGACTTCAGTCCAATTGCTATCCTATCAAAACTGGGAAATAGTGAGGCACAGTTAAAACTCATTTATCTCTAGCTCTATAAGGAAATACAAACATATTTTTCAAACTAATCTTTTCACTAATGGGTTTTGTTATTTTTCAGATACATTATCAAAGATAATTCCAAAAAGTATACTGAAGTGTGGGATCCTTCTCCAGAAGAAATTATTTCAAAGGAAGTAAACAGCTTAAATTCTGTGTCTGCAAAATCTCTACCTAATGAGAATCTTCAGTCACTTTATGATAAGGAACTACCTGTGCATATCTGTAATGTAATATCTCCTGAGAAGATTTATGTTCAGTGGTTATTAACGGAAAACTTACTTAATAGGTATTAGATATAAAGAAAACATATAATTGGGGTGGGTGGCAAGGGTGGGGAGAAAATGCAGACAACTGTAATTGAACAACAATAAAGTGAAAAAAAAGAGAAAACATATTGCATATGGTTTTATTCTTTTTTAATATTTTGTTTCAAAGAACATCATAAATATAGAATTTTAAAAGTAGCAACATTATTTCAGCTAAATAGTCTACTTTTAACTAGTTAAAAGTATACAAATAGTATCTTTACCAGTTATTTTCACTTTATTAGGATTCGTTCATTCCACAGATGCTTATTGAGCAGCTGTTATTTGATAGCCAGTGTTTCAGGTCTTGGGTTACAGTGGTAAAAACATGGACAAGTCTTTGCTGTTGTGGAGGTTAAATTCTAGTGGAGGATGAAACAGTGAACAAATAAAGTATTTAGTATAGCAGATGCTGATAAGTAGAGAAAAATAAAGCAGGTGGGTAGGAGGACAATTTTAGGATAATCAAGGAAGACCTCACAGAGACAGTAGCATTTTAAATGGATCCTGAAGGAGGAGAGGGCATGAGCCATGAGAATATCTGGGGGATAAAGGGAAGAGCTAGTTTGAAGACCCTACGATGGAAGTAGGCTGGGTAGTCACGGAAGAACAAGGCATTCAGTTGAGCATGGAGTAGAGTGAGTAAGGGAGGACAGTAGAATACATATGGTCAGAGGACTTTATGTCATAAGAAAAGGTTCAGAAAGTTAAAATATTTTTTCTTTACATAGTTTAGAAGAACAGATGGTAGCTGCTTATGAAAATTCAAAATGGGAACCTATTAAATGGGAAAATGATATGCACTGTGCTGTTAAGATTCCAGATAACAATCTGTGGCGAAGAGGCCAGATCATCAGAATGGTTACAGACACATTGGTAGAGGTAAATACAGAGTTAAAAATATAGTCATGAAAGTGAATGTATTTTGTATTTTTATCCTGGATTTATTTAATCTAATTTTTATTAAGCTTTTCATTTGAAAACAAATTTTGAAGTGTTTTCATTGAATTAAAGTTATTGTTTTCTTAGGTCTTGCTATATGATGTGGGTGTTGAACTAGTAGTGAATGTTAACTGTTTACGAGAACTTCAAGAAAACCTAAAGACAATGGGAAGATTATCTTTGGAGTGCTCTCTTGTTGATATAAGGTAGTTTTTATCTGAGTAAATTTTCTCATTATTGAATGTGATTTTAAATATTTTTCTTTTGGAATGGGTTCTTATCAGTTTCTCTTTCGTGAATGTTTTCTGAAATTTTCATAAAATCTAGTTAATTTTAAGGTGTTAAGAAGAGAGAAAGATAAAAATTTGGAGCATATGAATTTGTGTGGTATTAAGGAAATAAAAGTAGGTAAATATGACAGGTATCTACATAAAATTCAAAATGTTAAATACAAAAAAAAACTTGAGGAATAGAGGCATGTAGAAATAAAATGTATTTCACAAGCATAGGATTGCATGGAAAGCTAAAAATGTGTAAATTACCAAAACAACTGAGTTAGAGAGAATTCTAGGAAAATGGCATGGCATGGTTTTTGAGTCTGCCAGAATCCTACCAAAAACAGAGAGAACTTTGATAGCAAAATTTTAAAACTACACAATCAACATCTACAACAAAAGTAGGCAAGTACAAGCAGATATGTCACACAGAAATCAACCTGTATGATGTCAGCAGTTATGTGAGAGGCATGTGGAGAGAAAGCTGTTTGAGCTGCTGACACAGCTCAAAAGGAATTGGCACAGCATTTCGCTGGAGCATGCAGGCCAGCAACCTGAACTGAGAAGAGAGTGACTTTATAGTTGAACACAAGAGACCTGTTTATAATGCGCCAGTGCCATGGAAGCTCTCAGCCATCTCAGTTCTTACCCAGGACTCCACACTGAGGAGAGACTGCTGGGAAAAGAGCCTGATTTGAACAAGACATTCAGTGGGGCAAAGAACAGACACAATATCAAGTGTGAGGCCCCATTTTCTGTCACTTTGAGAAAACAACATAAGAGAACCATGAAGCTAGAAAAGCAGTGTGATCTACCCCTTTCTCCTAAAAGCACAGGAAATTTTATTTCACTTAACATATGAGCAAAAACAAAGGTTATGGTTGAATTCCACACAAATTATTATGAGAAAGAAGAATAAGGAGCCAAATACTATCTCTAGAGGCAGTGTAAATCCACCAGAAAAGCATACTCACAATAAACTGTAATCCAGTATTGCAAAACAAACAAAAAATTTTTGAAAGTTATAGAAACTGTGGAGAGCAGTATAAAACAATTAGAAAAATTCATAAATAAGATTTATTACAGAAAAAAGGAAGCTTTGAAAAAAGAGATAACACTCAAGAAAGAATTAGAAATAAAAGAGAATCTTACAGAAGTGTAGACTAAACTAGAAAAACACAAAAGCAAATACACAATAAACAATGTCTTAATAGAAATACGAGATAAGGATATTTTTAATTTTAAAAAAAAAGGATTCAAAAGAAGACAAAAGATATCTAAAAGAGACCAAAAAAAATAAAAAGACTCAACATACATGTACCAGGAATTTCAAAGAAGAAGACTAAAATAGAACCAAATACTAAAAACCCAAAAGTGTTTCTAAAATAAAAGACTACTTAAAACTATATATTGAAAGAATACACTGTATACCTTGGAAAATCAGGACTGTAAACACTGAGGGATTATCTAGTAAAATTGTTGACTTTTGAGAGGAATAAAATCACACCATCATCACCACTTTATGCCAGAAGATAATGCAGTAACATTTTTTTAAATACTCAAAAGAAAACGGCAAGCCATGAGTTTATGTCCATCCAAACTGACCTTCGGGATAAAGACCACAGACAAACTTACATGACCACTCAGGAAGTATTGTTCCTGAAGAATCTGTAAGAGAACGAACGAGATTTAGATAACAAGACATGAGAGATTTTGAAGTAAGGACTGGTGGTGAACATTACATTTATTTTACCTCAGAACTGTGATTAAGGAAATAGTATAGCATGCAAAGTAGATATGTCACAATTTTAAATATGTGGAAGGAAAGGAAACTATATATGAAAACTTGAATAAACTTGCTGTTTGTCTAATTGGTATTCACTAGGAGTAAGTGCTTCAAATAAGACGTTAGGGGAAAGTGAGAAGAGTTTACTACCAATACACTGATTTAATATTGGATTTATGTTAATATTTTATGTAAACAAATCAGTAAATTTGTAAAGAAAATTAAATCCACTTTGTCTACATAGTGGTGGCATAGCCTTTCAAAGAGTAACTTCTCCAAAAGACTTAAAAAACAGTAAGGAGACTTAATACATTCTTACCAGAATATATTGTAAGGACAAAAAAGTAGCTCTCCCCACTGCCTCCATCAGTTGCTTTCATTAGTCTCAAAGTGGGTTGTAGTGTTACAGAAACTACTTGTGTGTGTGTTGTGGGGAAAGTCAAAATAGGAATTATGTACTTATTGTAAGAACTGGTGTGGTAGACAGAGGTGTAAAAGTGCAGTTAATTTACCGTATACTCCTGATTTTGAATTAGAAGTATCAATAGAAACTCTTGAGGTGGTATAATTGTAAGAAAAAGATGCATATTTTTCAGCCCTGTAACATGAAGGCTCCAGTCACAATGAGCTTTGCTGGATGCAGTTTGTGGCCTCCAAATGCCATTTTCCATTAACAGAAATTCCTGCTCTTTGGAAAAATGTCAGGTTCTAGGTCTGGGATAGGAAATGCACAATAGAAAAAGCAAGAAAGCTATAAAGAATTATGGATACCCTAGCTGGTGTGACTCAGTGAATTGAGCACCAGACTGCAAACCGAAAGGTTCGACTGCCAGTCAGGGCACATGCCTGGCTTGCAGGACAGGTCCCCAGTTGGGAGCATATAAGAGGCAACCAATTGATGTTTCTTTCCCTCCCTCCGTCCTTCCCTTCCCCTTTCTCTGAAAATAAATAAATAAAATCTTAAAAAAAAAAAAAAAAAGAATTATGGAGATTATAACAAAGGGATTCAGCCAACCTGAGTAAAATTCCTGACTAAAGATAAGACAATTTGAGTATCAATAGGATAATTGTATAAAAGTATTTGATGTGTTTAAATCCTTAAGTTTATAAAGTGATATTTTTAAAAAACCTTCATTGTTTACCTTTAGAGGATTTTAGGGAACCACCTCTTTATCCTGAAAACTGGTAGATAAGGGAAAAGAGCATTTTGTCTTGTTTTTCCTTTACAATTATATTTCAGCTTATAAAGTTGTTTTTTATAAGTATTCTCACTAACCAATGAAGAATGATAACATTAAAATAGCACCATTTTTAACCTCAATAAACAAAGGAGGGAATCTAGTTGACAGTTATCAGTTCTGCTAATAACACAAAAAGAGAATCAGACATTGTGTACCTCTTGTTGGAAGTGCCTGTAAACAGTGTTACTGCTAAAAGAAAATGCAAGCCTGAATTGGATCAAGACCCTAGATCTCACTATGAATTCAAAGGAAATACAAGGAATATGTTAAACACTATGGCAATGTAATCAGCTAAATACAGACCATAAAAACTGTAGAACAGATGACTCAGTTTCTTCAACAGAAAGTTACAAGAGAAAGAAATGGAAAGGCGCACTCAAGATACACATCAACCATTAATGATGTGTGGTCTTTGTTTACTCTGCCAATTAGGACTGGTTTGAAACATCAGGAAAAAATGAATATCGTCTGAATGGTTGATATTCAAGAATTACTAAACCTTTTAGATGTGATAACAATACTTATGTTTCTTGAAGACTTTGTATTTTGGAAATACAAACTAAAATCTTTTCAAATAAAATATTATATCCGGGACTTCATTAAAATAATCATGGATGGGAGTATGGGGGAGTCTAAATGAAATAAAATTGATCATGTATTTGTAATTGTTGAAGCTGAGTGATAGATACATCAGATTTATTTTATTCATTCTGCTTTTGAATATATTTGAAAATTACCATAATAACTTTTTAGAGGCAAATTCACCAGATTTTAAAGAAAATATTCAGATACTATTCAGCTATTAAGAAAAACCTGTAAATAAGATATAGCTTAAGTGTATAGAAAAATACTGGTTTGAATAGATAATTTAAGAGGTAAATGTTGGTTTGATAAAACTCAATATGATTCTTCATAGATCTCAGTGTTGACCTGCATTTTATGGTTTTCCCAGGCTAGAAAGGCATCACAGGAGCACTTAGCATGGGAATATATTACCCTCAGACTTATTTTTGAAAAATAAAGTTACAAATTCTTGATTCTGGGAGACCTTCCTTCATTGATAAATCCATGGCAATAACATCATAGTGTCTTTGTAACAAGAATTATAGAACCTTAGACTTGGAATACAAAGACCATGGAGGCATCATGACAGTAATTTCTTTATACTAGTTTTAATAAATGAACATTCAAGACCTGCTTGAAAACTTCCAGTACTACACAGACTATTCCTCAAGGGAAATTGCTAGTATCTCCTTACATGGCATTGAAGTTTGTCTCCTCATATCTTCCACACATCCTCATTTTACCTCAGAATAAACCTCTTGACTTTGTTAACCATCAGATATGGAAAGGTGGATATCACATAACACTAAGACTTCTTTTTTCTTCCAGGCTATTACAGTTTTGTCAAATAACCCTAAAATAACATGATTTCTACATTTTCCTGCTTGCCTTCTCTAAATGTTTTCTGGTTTAAGTTGGAAGAATTACTTCAGGTGTATTCTGAGCAGATCTCACTAAAACAATAAATGTGATTCTGTTCATTACATTTGGTTAGCTTTGCAAGTCTGAATTTGTATTTTGTGGAGGTGAGTCAGGTGAATTTTTGAAGCAGTTTTCACTGAACTTTCATTGAGCTTGTAAATATTACTTAAAAACCCAGTGCTGTGAGCTGTATGTAACTCCATTCAACTTTCAGTTTTACTAAACAATAGTAGTGTAGGAAAGCATCCAAGTATATCAGTCTCTATTCCTTTGTTGACTCTCTCAGAATAATCATGCCCTATCTGCTCTGAGGAAGGAGATATCGCCAGTTGAAACAAATCAGAGTTTAAAGCCAAAGACCCAGCACTGAGCTAGAGGGCAGGACAAGCTGTAATGTCCTTACACAGGCTTTTCACTTAGAAGGGGTTCCATAGGAGAGACACCTGCTCTTCTTCACTGGAGCTTATTAGGAAACCATAGCTTTTTATACACTTAAATCATTATTTTTTTTCACCAAAATATAGAGTTTTACATTTATTCCTGTCAGATTTTAACTACTTGGGTTTGAAATTCAAATTCCATTATTTAACATCTAGGCTATCCTTTCTGATTCATTAGCTGCAAATGTGAAAGCATATCTCTATGTCAGAGGTGTAGTTCCCAGTTTCTGGGCCAAATCCTGGTAACAAGCACCATGTGTCTGGCCTACAGAAAGTTTTTAAAATTTTGAACTATTTAATCAACATTTTCTAAAAACCAATAGGTGCCATATAAATATTTGAATTTCTAGCTCTGTTGACAAAAATCGGAATATCTAGTTACTGAAGTAACAGTGTTGCTAAAGCTAATTGGCCTTCCCTCCAGAGGTTCAAGAGTCACTAGCTATTGCTGGGTAAGCCTTAGCTACTATTCATCGTCATGGAGTATGAAATATAATTTCACATATGGGAAGCAGCTCCATCTCAATTAAAGCTGGGTAGGAGGATAATTTCCTTGTGCTTGATGTATTACCCACAGTTATCCACCATACAAAGAAGCTCTAGTTGGGGATTGTCTTATATTTTCTCCCTAACTTGAAGTAAATCCATTTAGTCAACTGCTATTATTTGGCTGAAAGACATACATACATGTATGTGTGTACATTTTTCAGATATGGGCACAAATGGAATATTACAGATCTGTTCACAAAACTAAAATGTCCCTAAAAGACCCCAAAGACCTTTTCAACATTACTCTAAAAATCTTAATGAGCTATTTAAAGTTACAGGTTTAGCCAGCCTCTTTTTATCATACCTAAAAGGATCTCATCAATTGAATAGAGGAGTGAACAAAAGGCTATGAAATGGGGAATAAAATTGTGGAAATAATAAAAGCCACATTGAAATTAATTTCTCACTACATATGTAGTTGATTCAAATATATATGTATATGGTTATTTTATATGCCCTATGCTCTTTGTTATAAAACAAGTTATTATTTTTTAGACCAACTGGTGGGAGTGACAAGTGGACAGCGACAGCTTGTGACTGTCTTTCATTGTATCTAACTGGAGCTGTAGCAACTATAATTTTGCAGGTGTGCATTGGTATTTCAATAGAAATGTACTGATTATTTCATTGATGTTTTTATAATTCCATTTATTTTCTTGACAAAATAACAGCAAACTGATTTTTTTCCAAACTTTTTTGGTCTTATTTCACATTAAAACACCTGTTTGATAATAGATGTAAATATAAATGATCATATGAATGAATCAAAACATTTCTAAAGTAATATTCTTGAGTTGATAATTTGCATGTTACAAAACAGGATATATGTATGCCAGAGCATATTTCTGAAGCCTTTTTATATTCTTTCAAACTGGAAACTTAATTGGGCTTCTAGTGAAGTCATAGTAACTGTTCGTCATAAAAAGTGTCTGTGACTATGGATTTGAGAAGAGGATATATATAGAATATGTCTTCCTAGAACATTTAAGGACATTCTTTGCCTGCTTTATTTTTTGTAATTTAATATGTTTTATTGCATTAATGACTAGAATTTTCCTGTATAAGTAATTTTTCCATGTTACTTTTTTCTTTCTATGTGTATTTTCTTCACTTTTATAATTTCTATGAAGCAGAATATATGCTCCATAGTTCTTTCCTTTCTGTTGCTTTTTGTAGGGGAAAAAAGGCACATCTGGGAAAATATATTTTGATCTATAATTTGCAGAGTTTAGGACAATAGAGAACTTGTAACTGATGTGTATTTCTCCCCACCCTCTTTCTGGTATAAAAAACAAACAAACAAACAAAAAAACTTGTTTTTCAATCTGTATTCCCCTGACCCTATTTTGATAAGTTTTGACAGTGAGCCCCTCCAGCTGCATTTTCAAGTAACTGTCTATCCCCATTGACTCTCTTCCAGGCTGTCTTCTCTCTGATATATACATATATCAAAATTACTTGGCTGGGAGTTTTTTGTTTGTTTGTTTATTTCTGGGTTGAAGAAATGTAGAGGAAATGCCCATGAAAAGTATATTGTATAGATTTCATTTTTGTGTCTCACTCTTAACACTGCTCTTAAACCACCAGGAAAACAACATGACATGGCCATTACCTGTGAAAATTTTCTGCAAAGATGAAAAAGGAGAGCGTGTTGATGTCTCTAAATATCTGATTAGAAAGGGTTTGGCTTTGAGAGAAAGGAGGTATGAACTTTTTTTCTTTACATCAGTTCATGATGATGCTTCTTGTTTGCCTGTGTAAATCTTCACATCTCTGTGCTTTCAAAATTGAATTCATCTTGTTCATTCTTTAAAATGATTTATAAACTAACCCTGAGGAGCTGGCTCAGAAACAGAGTCCTTCAGGATTGCCAATTCCTTTATTTGAGGCCATCAGCTCTTGCATATTTAAACCCTTCTTTAAAATGATATGTTTGCCTCTCTACTTTTCCCTTTGCTTTGGCATTTACACTCCAAATCAAAGGGAAGGAGATGAGGGGATGGTTTAGTGGGTATAGGGGATACCATCCAGCAGTATCCAGCCCTACTGCGGATACTCGTCAAAACACAAGAAAGACATAGAGACAAAGAAGTTTCTGTGGGAGAATAGAGACAGCATGGCCACTTTCTCTAGTGGAAAGCACCCTGTTCCTCTACCCAAGTAGGTTTTTTTTAAGGAAGCAGACTCAATTTGTGGATTCAGTCTGGTAGAAAGGATCAAAGATGACAGGTGACTTATAAAGATGCTAACAGAACTCCTGCTGTGATTCTGGACAGAGATTGGAGTTTGATCATATGAAAGGACTACAGATTCCAAAGGTTTCCTCTCTGTGCCTTTAAATTCCAAGTTAATAACATCCTACAGCAAACAGATCTCACAGGATCTTGCATATTCTATGTCCCAGGCCTGATTACCCCAGGGGTCCACTGTTTCTGGTCTGGGCTGCCCCCTTAGCTATTGCCATGGGCCTGAGAAGGGCGGGAGACAGAGGCAGCCAGGAGACTTGAATTTCTCACATTGAAAAACAAAGACTCAGGCTTTGACAAAGCCGAGGGGGCAGGAGTCGATGTGGATCACCCCTTCATTTCCACAGCCCCGTGAGTCTCTTCCCTGTGGCAGTCCCACGTGATCACATCTGTCTTAGGTTCATTCTCTTTCCTAGAGAATTGTTACCCGTCATTGACTGCCGATCATACAAAAAGGAGTCAGGCATTTGAACAGGTAGCGTTCATGCCAGGGAAATAAGTTTTTGTCTTCTTAGTGGCTCCTGGTCCAGAGGTCTCTCACTCGGTCTAAGTCACGGGGGGTTACATCTTCCTGAGACCAGAGAGGGAAGTCCCCAACAAGTGGGTACCAGATCCATGCCCTTTGGCCTCATTTGCTTAGACAGAAATGTTTAAGTTTTATGTTGACAATTCTGGTAGGTATACACCAAAAATGTGTTTTTGTGAAACAAAAATATGGGTAACAAGAACACCTGTAATTGAATGATACTTACATTTAAAGATCCTTTGGGGGACTGCTTTCAGGGCTTAAGTAGTTTTGGTCCACAGGGAGAGGATCAGGATATTGCAATACCTCTAGCTTCCCTTCTCCTTCTAGATATAGAGGTCTATGCGAATTACTGACACATGTTCCAAGCAGCCACCTTCATGGTACCATGCATGTCCACATCTCTTTTTTTTTAAATCTTTCATTATTATATCTTTCCTTATTTGGACCTGGGCCCCAGTCCTGATGAAATAGAAGGAGAACAAGAAATCAGAAGTGAAATAGGTCATGAGGTAGTTAGCCTGGGCTGGTGGATGCTGCCCTAATGCTGGGCAGTGGCCTATGGCTACCGCTGTATTGTTAGTGCCACGTGTGTCTCTCTTCTGGTTCACTGGCTTTAGACTAAAGCAATTCCTAATAAAAGAAACATTAAAGAGAACAATGCTGGGTAAGTTAATACCTCTGATAGATAGCATCTGCTTCTACAGCACTGAAATCACCAGCTGTCTCAAAGTTGGGGACTGTGAGGGAGCCCTGGGAGATGAGAAGTTATGTAGTTCCTTATCAATTTATATTTCCTTTTAACAGAAAATATAGGAAAATAGAAGGAACAAAAATCTGCTATAATTCTGCTAAAATAAGCAATGCTAGTATTTTCTTCTAAGAATAGTACCATATTTTTAAGGAACTTATAGTATCTTCGTGTACATTCGTGTAGTATCTTACATGAATGTTGATAACTTGCCACATGTACATGTGGACTAAATCAGAATCAGTCTGAAGATGTTGTATTTCCCAATGCTATCTAATACTTATGAGTATTATAAAATAATGTGCAAATGTAAAATATAAAGCATTTAAGTGAAATCATATTCCTGTTTATCAAACTCATTCGTAATTTAAAATAACTTTTATTACAACTTAAATTATCCTCCTTTTCATGAAACAACCTAGACTACAGCAAATATTTTAAATTTCAAGTATAATAAAAGGATTCTGTTTAAATTGTTTTCTCCAGAATTTCTTATTGCTCATGTTTAGATGTATTCTTTTTTGGATGTTACAGAATTAATAAGTTAGATAGCAGCCATTCATTATCTGAGAAGCCCCTGGAAATCCTCCTGAAACAAGAAGATTCAATGGTTACTAAGAATATTAAAATTAACTTTGATTCTGACAAAAAAGCTTCTGATATTATCAGTGAACACAAGGTATCTGAATTTAAGGAGAAAACTAGAGAACCAAGAACCCCTGGATGCTATAAACCACCAGTTATTCCCAACATGAAAGTATTTGAGGCAGTAGTCAGTTGCATTGGTGATGATGGAACTGTATTTGTGGTGCCTAAATTGTCAGGTAAGATCTTTTATCTTGTAGGATTAGTCCTATACTGGATTAAGGATTAAGAGAGCAGTTTGCTCTCTAGTAAGATAGACATGGATTGAAATACTTTGGACAATACTTCTTCCAACCTCATTTTCACTGGAGTATTGTGAGGGTTAAATTAAATAATGCATGTAAAGTGCTTTTCACAATGCCTAGCACAGAACAGCCATTTATTGAGATATTGGGAATAGATGTTAGGCCTAAGATAAGCATAGGGGTGGTTTCAGGTTCCACATGTCTTAAGCGGATAGTTATTTTATATTAGGCACTCACACAAGTTTGGAGGCTCTCAGAGAAAAAAGAATACAAGAGTGTATATTCATCTAAAACAAGAAAAGACATCACCACAAATGATTGGAGGTTCAAGACCCTTTGAAGATACTCAGGTCTTCTCTGAGATCTTGTTGGGCTTATGTACAAATTTTTCCTTTCTACAACTTAAGTGTGTCCAGCAACTCCCAGCAACTCAAGCACTTACAGGATTTATAAGCTCTTTTGGCTCCATAGTAAATCCACCTACAGATTAAGGGGATGGTGGCTATGAATTTGTTGGAATTTTGTCTCATTTGTTGATTACTTTTTAATTTGAAAACTCAAATAAATCTGCGCAGTTGGCTATTTTAGAACCAAGAAACCCTTTTGGAAGATGTGAACAATGTTTGAGACCTCTAGCATTATTAGTACTTAATCCAGACATGTATAAATAGTCATAGCTAAAACTGCTTGACTATTATGTGTTAGGCATTGTGCTAGACATTTTACATCTAGTACCCTACAAAACTGATAATGCGGGTAGGTGCCATTATACCCAGTTCACAAAACAACAAACTGAGATTTATGGGGGTAAAGGAACTACCCAAGATCATTCAACTAAAGTGGTAGAACTGTTCATGGAAACTAACTCCAGAGCTTGTGTTCTACACTATCAGTTATGGGGATATGTATTTACTGTCGAAATAATGGCCCAGTTAGCAGTAAGTAGCAACATGAGCATTTTAATTTTATATCCCATCATTATGCCATATTTAAACATCAAGTAACATATAACTTGTCTTCTGTATTACTTAGGTGTGCTAACAAAATGGCGTATTAGGTTATCTGGTACATAATTAGAGTTTTTCATGATTCTTGGACTTCCAAAAGAATGATTGAATTTATAACTAAAGATCAAAATGATTACTTACATGCTGTTGCTCAGTTGTACATTTTGAAACATATAGAAGCTATAATAATTAGATTTTTATTAAAGCTGTATAATGTAGATTTTTAATTCTTTATAATATCTAAGTGATAAAATTTTTAAAGATTAATGATGACTTCATTTGAAAATGGTAGGAAATTCTTCCTAAATACTTTCTATTTTTAATAACTTCTTCAGAGTTTGAGCTAATAAAAATGATGAATGAAATTCAAAGTAATTTAAAATGCCTCGGTCTTTTGGAGCCTTATTTCTGGAAGAAGGGAGAAGCCTGTGCAGTGAGAGGATCAGACACTATGTGGTACAGAGGCAAGGTCATCGAAGTCGTTGGCGGCACTATCAGGGTGAGTCTGACATTCTTCTGTGACTATTTTAAGACTAAATGCTATAACATTAAGTGGTCTTTTGAATCTAAATAAATGATTAATATATCTTTTAATGAGTTCAGCCCTATAGGAAGACCAGTAGATGTATTACATGTTTGTTTGTAATGAGAATTTTTGTTTTTATTTTTTAGTATATTTATAAACTTGAGCAACCAAAAAAAATACTTCCAGGTAGAGATTTGGACGCTGGTGCTTTAATAGTATCACTTATTTGTCATTGAAAGCCATGTTTGTATACAAGATGTTAAGTCAAAACAACCTGTTTCCCAGTACATTACATATTTTCATGGCAAATTTGTTTACAGTCCAGCTGATTTACCTGATCAGGATAATGGTTGCCTCCGGAACACTGAGATACAGTTCTTGAGTTTCATGCAGTATCTTCAGAAAGAGCTTTGAAAAAACATGTGTATATAAAAATACACATAAAAATACCTCCATTTTTAATAATGTATTTACTAAGTAAAGCAACTAACTCATGAACAGTTCAGCACCTGAAAATTTCAATTTTAGGAGGGAAGAAAAATGCCTTTTTTTTACTTGCATGGAGTTTATCATCTATTTGGTGATCACACATAAAAATTACATAGCACTTATGGTGTTTAAGGCTCTTTCACATACGTGCATTCATGTTTCATAATTTGTCTCTAACTTTCATAGGTGTGGGTTATTTCCATTGTACTAATGGGATAATTGAAATTGAGCATCTCATTCCTAAACTTCAACCTAAGGCTTGCGCTTTTTCTACTGGACAAGCGTTAAATGGTTGCAGTAGAAGTAGAGTGGTTTCACATTTGGTGTATTTAAGCATGTGAACACTTATGGATTTATATGTTTATGTATAAATGAGTACATTTTCACATACATTTGAATCGTTCAGTCTTTCTTTAATTGAAAAGTGAACTGAAATTCACTTTAAGCTACCATAATTTATGAACTTTACATATATAGAATTCAAATAAGTAAGATGGTGGTGAACTTTATTTTTTCTCGTACTTATATCTGTTCTTTTTAAAATTTATTTCAAAGTGTTGTCATACTTTAATCATTACTTTTATTTGCTGTGGTCATTTTTCATTTCAGGTATGCACAAAAAACTTTTTATTCCTTAACCTGATATCTGTCAAAGTTTGTCCTATAATTGACATTAAGAAATAAACATTACATAAAACTGTATTCACCCTAACTACATTTAATATTCTCATTTTTTACTCAGCTCTCTTCATTTTTTTAAGTTTTCAGTTGCAGTTGAAATACAATATTATATTTATTTTAGGTGTAGTACATAGTGATATTTATATAATGTACAAAGTGTTCCCACTGATAAATCTAGTACCTGCTTGGCATTATATGTAGTTATTACAGTATTACTCACTATATTCCCTATGCTGTACTTTACATCCCTGTAATGTTTCATTTTTTAATTTAATCTTTATTGTATTTTTCATTATTAATTAGTCCTTTAATACCCACTTCCCTCCAGCAATCACCACACTGTTGTCCATGTCCATGAGTCCTTTTTCATTTTTGCTCAATCTCTCTACCTCCCAGCCTCTGTGCCACCCCACTGCTGTCATCTGCTCTCCATCTATGGGTCTGTTTCTGTTTTGATTGTTAATTCAGTTTGTTCACTAGATCCCACATATGAGTGAAAACATACGGTATTTGTCTTTCTCTCACTGGCATATTTCACTTAGCATAATATTCTCCAGCTCCATCCATACTGTCTCAAAGGGTAAAATTTTCTTCTTTTTTTATTGCCAAGTAGTATTCCACCATGTAAATGTCTCATAGTTGTTTTATCCACTTGTCTACCGATAAACACTTGAGCTGCTTCCATATTTTGGCAGTTGTAAACACACTGCAGTGAACACAGGGGTGCTTATGTTCTTGTCAATTAGTATTATGGGTTCCTTTGGATATATTCTCAGAAATGGGATCACTGGGTCAAAAGGCAGATCCATTTTTAATTTTTTGAGGTATCTCCATACTGCTTTCCACAGTGGCTACACCAGTCTGCATTCCCACCAACACTGCAAAAGTGTTCCCCTTTTTCCACATCCTTACCAGCACCTGTTTGTTGATTTATTGATGATAGACATTCTCACAGGTGTGAGATGGCACCTCATTGTGGTTTTAATTTGCATTTCTCTGATGACTATTGACATTGAGAAACTTTTCTTATGTCTATTGGCCATATGAATGTCCTCTTTGGAGAAGTGTCTGTTCAGGTCCTTTGTCTATTTTTTAATTGGATTGTTTTTTTGGTATTGAGTTTTGTAAGTTCTTTATAAATTTGGATATTAACTCCTTATCAGATGTATTGGTGAATATGTTCTCCCATGCTGTGGGTTGTCTTTTTTATTTTGTTGATGATTTCCTTTGCTATGCTAAAACTTTTTAGTAAGATGTAGTCCTATTTGTTTATTTTTTTCTTTTGTTTCCCTCGCCCAGGGAGATATATCTGATAAAAAATTGCTACAAGCTATGTCCAAGATTTTGCTGTCTGTGTTTTTTACTAGGATGTTTGTTTTCAGGTCTAACATTTAAGTCTTTGATCTATTTTGAATTTATTCTTGTGTGTGGTGTAAGAAGGTGGTCTAGTTTCATTTTTCTGCACCTATCTGTCCAATTTTTCCAATACCATTTATTGAATAATCTATCATTGTATGTACTTGCTTCCTTTGTTGAATAGTAGTTGACTATAAAGATGTGGATTTATTTCTGGACTCTCTATTCTGTTCCAATGATCTGTGTGTCTGTTTTTATGCCAGCACCATGCTGTTTTGATTACTATGGCCTTATAGTACAGTTTGACGTTAGGTAGCATGATTCCTCCAACTTTGTTCTTTCTCCGGATCACTGTTGCTATGTAGGGCCTTTTGTGCCTCCATAAAAATCTTTGAAGTCATTTGTTCTAGTCTATGAAATATGTCATTGGAATCCTGATAGGAATTGCATTGAATCTATAGATTGCTTTGGGTAGTATGGACATTTTAATTATGTTAATTCTTCCTATCCAGAAACACAGTATGTACTTCCACTTACTTGTACCTTCTTCAGTTTTTCTTCAGTGTCATATAATTTTCTATGTACAGGTCTTTTACATCCTTAGGTAGGTTTATTCCTAGGTATTTTACTCTCTTTGAAGCAATTGTCAATGTGATTGTTTTTCTTAATTTCTTTTTCTGTTAGTTCATTATTGTCATATAAAAAATATAACTGATTTCTCGATATTATTTTTGTATCCTGCTACTGTACTAAATTCATTTATCAGTTCTAGTAGTGTCTTGGTGGAATATTTGGGGCTCTCTATGTACAGTATTATGTCATCTGAAAATAATGACAGTGTTACTTCTTCCTTTCCAATTTGGATGCCTTTTATTTCTCCTTGTCTGGTTGCTGTGGCTAGGACTTCCAGTACTATGTCGAATAAGAGTAGTGAAGGCAGACATCCCTGTCTTGTTCCCAATCTTAAAGGGAATCCTTGTAGTTTTTGTCCTGCATCAAAAAGGAATGATGCGGGCAATGGGTTTGTCATTTATGACCTTTTATTATGTTGAGGTATGTTCCCTTTATTCCCACTTTGCTTAGAGTCTTTATCATGAATGGGTGTTGGATTTTATCAAATGTTTTTAATGCATCTATTGATATGATCATATGGTTCTTATCCTTCATTTTGTTTATGTGGTGAATGACATTTATTGATTTGTAAATGTTGCACCAACCTTGCATTCCTGGAATAAATCCCATTTGATTATGGTATATAATACTTTTGATGCATTGCCATATTCAGTTTGCTAGTATTTTTTTTTTTTTGAGAATGTTAGCATCTATGTTCATTAGGGATATTAGCCTATAATTTTTTTCTTTGTAGTGTCATTATCTGGTTTGGGGGTTAGGATATTGCTTGCCTCATAAAATGCATGTGGGAGTCTTCCCTTCTCTTGAATTTTATAAAATAGTTTAAGAAGGAGAAGTGTTAGTTCTTCTCAGAATGTTTGGTGAAATTCATCTGTGAAGCCATCTAGTCCAGGGCCTTTGTTTGTTGGAAGTTTTTTTACTACTACTTCAATTTCACTAGTTGTGGTCTATCTATTCAGGTTCTTATTTTTCCTGATTTAGTTTTGGAAGATTATATGTATCTAGGAATTTATCCATTTCATTGGGGTTGCCCAGTTTGTTGACATACAGTTGTTCATAATATTTTCTCACAATCTTCGTATTTCTTTGGTGTTAGTTGTCATTTCTCCTTTTTCAATTCTGATTTTATTTGGATCCTTTCTCTTTTTTCCTCAATGAGTCTGTTTAATGTTTGTCAATCTTGTTTATCTTTTCAAAGAACCAGCTCTTGGATTCATTGATCCTTTGTATTGGGTTTTTTTTTTTAGACTCTTTTTCATTTATTTCTGCTGTGATCTTTTATTATTTCCTTCCTTCTATTCACTTGGGGCTTTGATTGTTGTTCTTTTTCAATTACATGGAGTTATTACAATTTTATTGACTATATTCCCTATGCTGTGCTTCACAATCCTGTGATCTATTTCATTTTTAAAATGCTAATTGCCAAGATAACCAAAGAAGGAACTTTTTGAAACTGAGAAATACTGAGAATTTGAGAAATGATCCTTTACTAAATGTAACTGAGTACTTCTAAAATACCTGGGGGTAAAAGACAAAACAAAATTTTTAAATTACCATAAAAAATGGATTCATTTCCAGGAATTTATAAATCTAATAAGGGCCAGTTCATTTGGGTTTTCGTTTGTTTGTTTTAAAAAAGCTCTGGTTTATGTGTAAGAAAACCTCTTGGCAATGTTAATACACTATGGGATGAGAGTATACGATGTTGCTTTTTTCTGAAGATTTTTCAATTTTATCTTCTTCAATTTCTTAAGATATTTCAATAATATATCTAAATCTCAAATAGACATATTATTAGAATACCATTTTTATAAGCCCCAGGAGTTTCTTCTGTCCCTTAGTTTTTAATAGTAAATTTTAATTATAAATTGCATTTATCTTGTTTCAGGTACAATATTTAGATCATGGACTCACTGAGAAGATCCCACAGTGCCATCTCTACCCTATTTTGCTATATCCTGACACACCCCAGTTTTGTATCCCTTGTCAGCTCTATCGTACCATGCCTGTGAGTAAACAGTTATCCATAGGATGATCTCTTTATTTTTTAATTATAATATATTGATTATGGTATTACGGTTGTCCCAATTTACCCCCTTTGCCCCCCTCTACCCAGCATTCCCTCAGCAATCCCCACAGCATGTCCATGGGTCATGCAAAGGTTCTTTGGCTACTCCATTTCCTATACTGTATTTTACATCCACATGGCTATTCTATAACTATCTATTTGTACTTCTTAATCTTCTCACATCTTCACCACTCCCCATACCCACCGTTCCATCTGGCAACCATCAAAATGCTCTTCATATCCATGATTTAGTCTTTGTTCTTCTTGTTTGCTTAGTTTGTTTCTTAGAGTCAATTGTTGGTAGATATATATTTATTGTCATTTTATTGTTCTAGTTTTCATCTTTTTCTTAAAGAAATCCCTTTAACATTTCATATAATAATGGCTTGATGATGATGAACTCCATCTGAGAAGCTCTTTATCTGCCCTTTGATTCTAAATTATATTTTTGCCAGATAGAGTAAATTTGCCTATAGGTACCTGCTTTTTGTGACTTTGAATATTTCTTACCAATCCCTTCTAGCCTACAAAGTTTCTTTTGAGAAATTGTCTGATAGTCTTATGGGAACTCCCCTATAGATAACTAATTGCTTTTCTCTTGCTGCTTTTAAGATTCTCTCTTTATCTTTAATATTTAGCATTTTAATTATGATGTGTCTTGGTGTGGGCCTCTTTGGATCCATCTTGTTTGAGACTAACAGTGCTTCCTGGACTTGCATGTCTAATTTCCTTCCAAATTAGAGTAGTTTTCTTTCATTCTTTTTTCTAATAGACTTCCAATTCCTTGACCTTTCTCTTTTCCTCCTGGCACCCCTGTGATGCAAATGTTGGACCTCTTGAAGTTGTCCCAGAGGCTCCTTACATTATCCTCATTTCAAGAGGGGGGGGTTCTTTTCTTCTTCTTGTTCTGATTGATTGATTTGGCTTCTTATGTTCCAAATCGTTGGTTTGATTCTTGGCTTCATCTACTCTACTGTTGTTTCCCTGTAAATTGTTCTTGATTTCAATTAGTGTAACCTTTGTTTCTGACTGGATATTTTTTTATGCTGTTGTGGTCCTCACTAAGTTCCTTGAGCATCCTTATAACCAGTGTTTTGAGCTCTGCATCTGAGCTCAATTGCTTATCTCCATTTTGTTAATTTTTTTTCTGGAGTTTCAGTCTGTTCTTTCATTTGGGGCATGTTTCTTTGTCTCCTCATTTTGGCAGCCTCCCTGTGTTTTTTGTATGTATTAGGTAGAGTTGCTATGATTCCCTCTCTTGGTAGCATGGCCTAATGGGGTACAGTGGCACAGTCTCCCCTATCACCCAAGCTGAGTACTCAGGGTGTGCCCTTTGTGTGGGCTGAGTACAGCCTCCTCTTGTAGTTGAGCCTTGATTGCTTGTTAGCAGGTTATTGGGAGGGATTTACCCAGGCCAGTCAGCTACAAGGACTGGCTATGACCACTTACCACCAACCTCTCTTCTCCATGAAGGATCAGCTGTGCAGGGGCTGTGCCATGGTGCTTGACAGGGTCTGTAGCCATCTACTGGATGCACAAGCCCTAGGGTTTCCAGAGTCGTGCAGCCCCCACCTATGTTTTGCCTGGGTCACCCTGCCTGAGCTATAAAGCAATCTTAGATGGCTGCTACTTATGCTGGGCTCAGAGATTCCCAGGCAAATCCAAGCTGTGAATCTAGTCTGGTTGCTGTTAGTGCAGGGCCTGCAACCCCTTAGTTAGGGGTATAGAGGCTGAGGACTCACTAAAACTGGTTGTTGCTTGTTTGAGAGAATTTAGGAAGTTGTGAAGCATGAGCCAAGACTAGCCACTGCTATGGAAAAGCAGCTTGGAGGGGCCTGTAAATTGGGCAGGGCTGAGTCTCTGAGGATCTCCAGGATAGGTCAAACAGTGTTAGATTGATGGAGTCTCATATGGCACCAGCTTGTCAGCTCTTTGACTCCTTCTGGGGGATGGTTTAGAAAAGGGACAATGGCCTTTGCTTGCCTTTATTCCAGACACTTCACTTACTCCCTGTATGCCATTGGTGCCTTTTAAGCTGCTACCCTGGTGCTGAAGCCCAGAGGGAGTGAGTCTGATTAAGTCATTTTGTGGGTTCTTTCAAAGGAACTGCTTAGGACTGCAGAAGTTTCTTCCACTGACTCAGTCTCCACTGGTTTTTGCAGCCAGAAGTTATGGAGACATATCTTCCTGGTACTGGAACTCTGAGTTGGGGGGCCTGGTGTGGGTCTGGGACTCCTCACTCCTGGGATACCCCTCTAGGATTTTTATCCAACACACTTGGGTGTGGCACCAGCCTGTTCCACATCAGCACCCCTCCTAGCAGTCTGGATGGATGTGGTTTCTTTAAGTCCATAGTTGTCAGACTTCCATTCTCTTCAATTTCTGATGGTTCTGAGTGAGGGGTGTTCTGTATTTTAGTAGTAATATTGATGTGATTGTCAAATGATTAATTTTAAATATTGTTGTTAACAATTTTCTAAAAATTTGAATGTAATAAAAATAATAAAATATTTAATATGACAGCCAAAGGGTCTTTATGAAGAAAACTACAGACTTACACTGAAGGATAAATAACATCTGAATAAATGAAGAGAATTAATATCTTCATAGATGCAAAGGCATAAGCTTATAAAAATTGTTATTTCTTCATAAAATATAATTTCAATAGATTTGAGGCTGAAAATGAGATAAAGGACTATATGTTAATTATCTCTTGCTGCATATATACCAAACAAGCTCTGACTCAGTGATTAAATTATCAGTAAACTTTGTTTTAATTTCACAAAGTTTCTGTAACCATGGATTAGGTGGTTTGGCTCAGGGTTCCTGGTGGTTCTGCAGTCACAGTGTCACCAGAGGTATATTCATCATTCACACTCCATCTGCAGGATGCGGGAGGCCCCATTTCCTTGTTCTCAGCATGTGAAACATAACAATCACTGCTCCCTAATAAACACATTTTGTAGATATTGTAATACATATCATACAAGCACCACATTGGCATTTTTAAAAAGTATTATCATGCTTTATTTTTAATGCAGGCTTATATTTTTAAAGCATAAAATGCTTTAAGAGGTTATGATGGTGGGAAGCTCAGTCAAATACTAGTTTTTTAAGATCATTTCTATCGTACACCCGTGGTATTCTCTGAAAACTGCTTATATATTTTGTACTATTCTCCAATGGTATGTATTTATGGCTACTTTTGTGTATCTTCATTTGCTTCCTGAATTATTTTATAAAAATGTGCATGATTCTTACTTTATTCCTTTCAAATAGGTTGGGGGTATCTGGCAACCAGATGCAATAGAACTCCTCCAGGAACTGCTTTCAAAGAGAGAGGTGGAAATTCATGTTATGGTAATTTGTATTTAAAGCATATATCATTGATTTAAATTGTTTGCCATAAAGTGTTATAGGTAACATAATTTGAGGCATATTTTTATGATGAATCATGTTCCTATGTTAATGTAAATTACTTACTGATATAAAGAAGTTACCACTTTGGTTCCTAGGTTTATTTTAAAAGATTTTATTTATTTACCTTTTTTTTAGAGAGAGAGAGAGGAGAGAAACATCAGTGTGTGAGAGATACATGGATCTGTTGCCTCTTGCACTCCCCAACTAGGGACCTGGCCCACAACCCAGGCATGGGCCCTGACTGGGAATCGAACCATTGACCTTTCAGTTCACAAGCCAGTGCTAAATCTGCTGAGCCACACCAGCCAGGGCCCCTGGCTTATTTAAATAAAGCCAAGCTTGAGCAAGTTTCTGAGAACTTTTATAAGCATTAAAGTCAGTAATTTGTAAGATTCTTTAACAACTTATTTTGATAGGGAGCAATATCAAAGAATAAGAGGTGTTTAAAAATTATTTGGTAGCCCTGGCCTGATAGCTCAGTTGGAGTGTTATTCTATGAACCAAAAGGTTGTGAATTCGATTCCTGGTCAGGGTACATACATAGGTCATGGGTTTGATTCCCAGTCAGGGCACATGCCTGTCTTGCGGATTCAGTCTCTGATCAGAGCACATATGATACTCAACTCATCAATGTTTCTCTTTCCCTCTCTCCCTTTCTCCTTCTCTCCCTCTCCCCCTCTCTCTAAAATCAATAAACATATTCTAAGGTGAGGATTTAAATAAATAATTAAAAGTATGTGTGGTAGTTTTCAGAGCAGGCTGCACATAGAACACTATACTAGTTGCAGGTAAAACCCTGTGCTCAAAGACCACCTTCAGTCAGGGAAACAACTAGATGCCAGACATAAGCCTCAGAGCTGTACACTATGAAGTCACTTGCTAAGAGCCTAGTGGCTGGTGAAATGAGTAAGTGCATAGGGACTTAGAGATAGTGAGAACTGAGGTAGTTCTTAAAGGAAAGGTAGGAAAGTTCTGACCAGGGAAATGGAATGCACCAGGAGACACAGAGACACAAATAAGCATGGCATATTTTTTAAGAAATAGTATAACTGTTTGGCTAGAAGAACAGGGGTTTTGGGAGAAAAAATCGTGGTGAATAGGATTTAAGAAAGTGGTCAGTCAGTGGGGCCCCATTGGAGGTTTCTGAGCAGTGAGTGAGTTAAGAAGATTAATCTGCAGCTATGTTTGAGGATTCCAGTAGAAAGATACAAAACTGTATTTCTCTATGAAAGCTGTGATGATGGGTGATAAAGACCTAAGAAGAGCCACAGACCTACATGAATGAGAACATAGAGAAGCCATTAATGTTGTTTGTGTTAGTACCCAGAGGTCCTCTGGTTACTCACAGCCTATGTGAGACATCACAGAAGTAAGGCAGGGATTCAGATTTTTTTAGTTTATCAAGGCAATTTTCTCTGCTGGTTAGCTTAACATAGGAGAACAACCTGTAGTATAGTAAGTCCTCAAACAAAATGAAAAGTTAAGTTTCTAGGCTTAACTGAAGGACCTGCTGTGTACCAAACACTGCTCAGTGTCTCAGGAACCATGGATTTATATGTCCTGCAGCCCTACTGCCTACCAAACTTTCCCCAGGCCTGGAGGCACAGTAGTGAACTGAATAGTCAGAAATTCCTGCCTTCGTGGAGCTTCCATTTTAGTGGTACAGAACAAAATTAAAACATAAGTATGTTAGGTAGTAACAATTTCTGGAAAGATAAAGCAGGAAAGTCTGACAGGGAGAGGTGAGGCCAGGGAGGAAGTCATTTTAAATAGAATGGTCAGGGATGACATCACTACAAAGGTTCAAGTAAAGACTTTAGAATGGTGAGAGAGCAAGAGTACCAGGAGAACAGTGCAAAGGGCTCCAAGCCAGGAGCTTACCTAGACTATTCCTGTGCAGCCAAGGAGCGTCTGTGGCAGGAGCAGAAGGATCAACACAGAGAAGAGATGGGCTCAGAAGAAAACTTGTAACAGCTCTGCTGTTGGGTGGACCTGGAGTAAGGGAATGGCATGATCTGACCTAACATTCTAGTGTTTTCATTCTGCCTGATAGAAATTGAATAGTAGAAAAAGATAGAAGCAGAAAGCTCTACTGGCAGGCCATTACAGAAACTCAGTAGAAACCTGGCTTTGGACTCAGGAGCTAAGGGGAGAGGATGAGACAGATCAGCTGGTGAATATATGCCTGCTCAGTACTTGATCACAGCCCAGGAACTGAAGAGCCATTAGCATGATGCCTTCTAGACTGCTGTTAATCCTTCCATAAATTCTGTTCTTTTTACCCCTGAAAAGAACTTTTCTTTTTCCTTCTACTTAGTATAATTATTAGTGTCATCTGAAAATGAAGTGTAGTGCGTTGGATGGTGTGGCTCAATGGATTGAGCACTGGTCTTTGAGTCAAAGGATCACTGGTTCAGTTCCCAGTCAGGGCACATGCCTGGGTTGCAGGCCAGGTCCCCAGTGGGGGCGTGCAAGAGGCAACCACACATTGATGTTTCTCTCCTCTCTCTTTCCCCCATTCCCTCTCTCTAAAGCAAATTTTAAAAATTCCTTTAAAAAACTTTAAAATAAATAAAAATGAAGTGTAGTAAATTATATATAGTAAATTATTTTTAGTAGATAAGTATCTTATCTACTCTCTATCCTACTGACATGTAAATATATTTTACAAAAACCAAAATAATATCATACTACCTCATAACCTGCCAAAAGACTATGAAGAAAATTTTATGAAATGAGTCATTAGTCAAACTGGTAATACTGTAACTTTCAGAAATCTAATTTTATTTTTGCTGACTAAAATTTTAATCTTCAAAAAGACTTTATTTTGACAGTAATATTTTTTTAATTAAACTAAAATAGGAATTACCTACAAATCCATGGGAGAAATTATCTGTTCATCTCTATTTTGATGGAATGTCACTTTCTTATTTTATGGCACACCATAAATATTGTACTTTTGAACATTCTGAGGAGATACTGAAAGAAGTAAGTGAACTATTTTTCTATAAAAATCTAAATTAGAGAAAAAATTCTGGTTAAAATTTTCTGTGTTATCTTATACCTCAAGTCTTCAATATTATTCTACCTGTCTGATATGTTGAGAGATAAGAGAATTTGTAAATTTTTTTATTGAGAAAGTGATATGCTATATCATGCTTTATAGGTGTCCTACAAAAGACCAATTGCACTAAAATTCAGTTAATGTTTCTGTACCTTCAAACCTAGTGAGAAGCCCATATGTTAGCCAATACTGTTTGAATAGACAGATGCAAGTAATAAAATCTTAATAGAATTTACTGCCAGAAGAGAACTCTCTCTCAGAGAAAATGATTTTACTTTTATTTGGCATTATACTATTACCCCCATTCTGCCTGCCTGCTTATAGGAAACTCAGAGCCATATTTTAAGCTTAGCTTCATTAAGTAGCCCAGTCCAATTGCTTGTTGCTTCTGTTTTTAATATTTTTTAAAATATAACTAGTCTATTATAGATATGGGCTCACTTTGCAAACTACCATAAGTGCTATTTATCATAAATATTATATGATAAGGTACTTTTATTTCCATAGTCATAGTTCACTTGTCAGTTTTTTGTTTTTTGGGAATACTCTATATTTTATTTTTTTTATTTTAATCATTGTTTAAGTACAGTTTTCTGTCCTTTACTCCCATTCTATATTTTATTTTTTTAATTCTTTTTTTTATTGTTGTTCATGTACAGTTTTCTGCCTTTCCCCACTCCAGCCTGACCCCAGCCCACTTGTCAGTTTTTTGAATATTCGTTTCAGTGATAGAACAAAACCAAACATTGAATGTTTGATCAAATGTAGAAAACTGCTCTTCTCTCACATAGTATCTGTGATACTACTTAGCTTTGTCCGTGTCACCCTCACTGCCACCTGTTTCTTTTAAGGACTTGGATGTGTGCACATACATTTGTGCCCCCCTTGTGTTTCTCTAAAAGGTGCTTCCAATATCAAACAGGTTTTATAAAGATTATTTAGTTTCTTTTAGTGTTACACTACATTGTTAACATTTAAAGGGAAAGGTAAGAACTACCACTCTTATATTAAACTAATTACTGTTGTTATATGTTTAGCATAATTTTAAGGATTTTTACTGTTGCAATATTCAGATTACTCGGGACATTAGATTTTCCCATAGTTAACCTAAAATACCTAAATGAATGCAAACAAGGACATGTACCCAACTTTTACGGAGATGAAATATGAAAGTACCTTAAAAGTGATACTACATAAAGGTGGTTTTATTAATTAGCAATATTATATTTCAGAAACCAACAGATTACAGTAAAAAGTATGAGGAGGAAAGATGGGAAATAAGATTTGAGGTAAGTTGCTATGCAAATATTTTGGAAATTTTGGACACTTTATCAATGTAGAGGATCTGATTCAAAATCAGGAAGTAAGCATTTTTTTTATATCAGTTTCATCAAGGTATAATTTACACATCATAAATTTCAACTTTTTAAAATGTGCAATTCAGTAGTTTTTAGTATATTCACTGAGTTATGCAGTCATCATGACTATCTAATTCCACATTCCATCACCCCAAAGAGAAGCCTTACCAACAGCAGTCACTTCCCATTCTCCCTTTCCCCGGTCTGTGTCCTGGAAATTTTCTCTCTGCAGATTTCCCTATTCTGGACATTTCTCACAAATGGAATCACACAGTACCAAGCCCTTTGTGTTAGCTTCTTTCCTTCAGCATAATATTTTCAAGGTTCATTCATGTTGTAGTATGTGTCCTTTTCATGTCTGATTAATATTACATTGAATAGACCACATTTTGTTTGCCCATTAATCTGTTGATGGACACAGGTTATTTCCATCTTTTTGAAACTGCAAGTAAAGCTACTATGAACATTCATGTGCATGTTTTTTGGTGGATGCCTGTCTGTTTTCACTTCTCCTGGGTATGGACTTAGGAGTGGACACAGTGCTGACTCTGTTTACCATTTTAGGGAACTCTCCAGTACTGTCTTCCAAAGGGTCTGTATCATTTTCCTTTCTACTGAGAATGTACAAGGGTTCTATTTTTTTTTATACTCTTACCAACACTTATTACCTGACTTTTTTCTAACCATCCTAGGATAGATGTGAAGTGTGGTTTTTCATTGTGGTTTTGATTTGTGTTTTCCTGATGATGGTGAGCTTATTTTCATGTGCTTTTTGACCATTTGTTTATTTTCCTTGGAGAAATTTCTGACACCAAATACAAAGGCAACAAAAACAAAATTAAACAAGTAAGACTGTATCCAACTAAAAAGCTCTGCACAGCAAAAGTAACAACAAAGTGAAAAGGCAGCCTACTGAAAGAAAATATTTGCAGTTCACATACCTGATAAGGGGCTAATATCCCAAATATATGAAGAACTCATACAACTCAGTAGCCAAAAAAATCATTTAAAAAATGTACAGAGAATCGAAATAGATATTTTTCAAAAAAAGACATACGAGTGATACCCTGGCTGGGTGGCTTAATTGGTTGGAGCTCATCCCATACACAAAAACACTGCAGGTTTGATATCCAGTTAGGGCACATACCTAGGTTGTGGGTTTGATCACCAGTCAAGGTGTATATGGGAGGCAGCCAACCAGTGTTTCTCTCTGCCATTCTTACTTTCTCCCAAAAATCATTTTTTAAATGCCCTTGGGTGAGGATTAAAAAAAAAAGACATACAAATGGCCAGCAGGTACCTGAAAAGATCCTCAACATCACTAATCATAAAGGAAGTACAAATCTAAACCCCAATGAGATAATCACCTCTCCTTTTAGAATAGCTATCACCAAAAAGGCAAGAGACAACAAACGTTGGTGAGGATGCAGTGGAAAGGACACCCTCATGCACTGTTGGTAGGCCTGCAAGTTGGTGCAGCCTCTATGGAAAACAGAATGGAGGTTCCTCAAAAAATTAAAAATACAACTAACTTATGATCCAGCAATTCCACTTCTAGACATATATCCAAAGAAACAAAATCACTATCTTGAAAAGATACCTGCACACCTGTGTTCACTGAAGCATTATTTACAATAGCCAAGACATGGAAACAACCCGAGTGTCCATTGCCAGGCGATTGGATAAAGAAGATGTGAGCTCCTACCCTTCGAAACAGCATGGATGAATCTGGAGAGCATTGTGCTAAGTAAAATAAGCCAGGCAGTGAAAAACAAATATCATAGGGTCTCACTATATGTAGAACCTAATCAATAAAACAAACAAATGAGCAACACAGAACCAGACACTTGGGAATAAAGAACAAACTGACAGTGACCAGAGTGGATAGGGGCAAGCAAAGGAACACAAATAGAGGACTCATGGGCAGACAGTAGAGCCAGATTGACCGTGGGAGTGGGCATGGGATATGATTGGGGTGATCAATGGAGAAAAAGGTGGGACAAATGTAAGTGAACAACAACAAAAAAAGAAAATGTATAGATACACACACACATATACATATATATGTGAGTGATATATATATATGTACATATATATTTTGAAATATTACTTAGACATTAAAGGGAAACCCTGCCATTTATGATAACATTGATGGACCTTGAAGTCATGGTCTGAAATAAGCCAGAGAAAGAAAATATATGATCTCACTTATATGTGGAATCTAAAGAATCTGAGTTCATAGATACAGAGAAAAGACTGGTGGCTGCCACAGTTGGGTGGCAGGGTAGAGGTGGGGAAAATTAGCAAAGATGGTCAAAAGATACAAACTTCAGTTATAAGAGAATTAAGTCCTGAGGATGTAACATACAGCAGGGTGACTAATGTTAACAACACTATATTATATATTTGATGGTTGCTAAGGGAATAAATCTTAAATATTTTGATCAGAAGGAAAAAGGTTTTCTAACTGTGTGAGGCAACTGACGTTAACTAGACTTACTGTAGTAATCATTTCATACAGTATGTACCTACATCAAATCATTATGCAGTATACATGGACTAACACAAGGTTATATATCAATTGTATTTCAGTCAAACTGAAGAAAAATAGAAAATAAAAATAAAGAAGAATGGGGAAAAAAAGTCCTACCCCTTTTTAGCTGGGCTTTAGTTGGTGACCTCTGGTTTGTCCACCCTGTAATTTCCGGTGTTTTTGTGGTTTTGCATATTTGGTATTGCAGGACTCTGAACAGATATGTGATTTGCAAATGTTTTCTTCCATTCTGTGCATTGTCTTTCACTTCCTTGGTGGTGTCCACCCATGGAAGCACCAGAGTTTTTAATTGTAATGAGTCCAATTTATGTTATATTTTGTCACATGTGTGATTTGGTATGGGAAATAAAAGTTTCAATAAGTAAATTTTTCTCATAGGTAGAACTTCATTCCTATTATTATAAAAATAGATGTTTGTTCTAAAGTGAATTATAAGAAATCAGTAAAATTCAACAGTAGTGTAATCACTTTTTTGCTCAACTCTACTAAGTGGTTCAGATATGTTTTGATTTGTCACCAGTTCGAAAATGTCAAATAGTAATAAATTAATCTACAAATTTGAATGTGATAATTTTACTTTGTATGCTAATTATTATGTTCAAGAATTTTTTTCACTTTCTAAAAGAAAAACCACCCACATTTTTATGTTTATTTGCTATTAACAACTGCTAAGTGCTATAATCCTTTTGGGAATAATGTAACTTTTTATTATTCCTTATGCTTTTATAGAGCTTAACAGAGAGCACTCTTTTTTTTTTTTGATGATTTTTAACTTATTTAAATCTTCTTTTGGGATTGCCTATATTTTTTTAGTTTTTTATAAAATACATACTTATTCTAATGTAATAATATCCATATAATAGAGATACCAAAAGGAGAAAAAGAAGAGCATGGGATAGAAAACCTGTTTGAAAAAGTAATGATGGAAAATCTTCCCTAATTTAATGAAAGAAAAATCACATAAATCCAGGAAGCACAGAGGGTCCCAATCAAGACAAACCCAAAGAGGCCCACTCCAACACACATCATAATTAAAATGGCAAAATTCCATGACAAAGAGAGAATCTTAAAAAAATATTAAAGGGAGAAACAAGAAGTAGCATACAAGAGAGACCCAATAAGGCTAGCAGCTGAATTCTCAATGGAAATGCTCCAAGTCAGAAGGGAATGGCAAGAAATATTCCAAGTAATGAAAAGCAAAGGTCTCTAACCAAGACACTCTATCCAGCATGTCTCTCAATTAAAATGGAAGGCCAAATAAGGAGTTTCCCAGACAAAAGAAGGCTCAAAGAATATACCTCCACCATACCAGCACTGCAAAATATGCTAAAGAGACTGCTTTAATGAAAGGAAGAAAAAGAGTGAGAGAGAGGGGGGAACACAGGTATGAAGGAAGAAAAATGAAGTACCTATCAATAATAACATTAAATGTACATGGATTAAATGCTCCAATCAAAAGACATAGAATAGCTGAATGGATAAGGAAGCATGACCCACACATATGCTGCCTACAAGAGACCCACCTCAGAACAAAAGACCTACACAGACTGAAAGTGAAGGGCTGGAAACAAATATTCCAAGCAAATGGATAAGAAAAAAAAGCTGGGGTAGCAGTACTCATATAGACAAAATAGACTTCAAAACAAGAGCCATAAAAAGAGACCCATAAGGTGACTTCATAATACCCAAGGGAAGAATCCATCAAGAAGTCATAAACATTATAAACATATATGCACCCAAAATAGAAGCACCCAAATACATAAGGAAAATTTTGGAGGACTTCAAGAAAGATATAGATAGCAACACAATTATAGTAGGAGATTTTAACACCCCACTGTCAAAAATGGATAGATCTTCCTAACAAAATATCAACAGAGATATCATGGCATTAAACAATACCCTAGATCAATGGACTTAATTGATATATATATATAGAACCTTTCATCCCAGAGAAGCAGAATACACATTCTTTTCAAATGCACATGGAACATTTTCAAAGATAGACAACATGATAGGACACAAAAGAAGCCTCAATAAATTAAAGAAAATTGAAATCATAGAAAGCATCTTCTCAAACCACAAGGTCCTAAAACTAGAAAGCACCCTAAAGAAAAAAACTCAAGAACTCAAAAACTCAAATTCATGGAGATTGAATAGCATGCTATTAAACAATGAATGGGTTAAGAATGAGATCAAGGAAGAAATCAAAAAGTTTTGGAAACAAATGAACTCACAACACTCCAGAACTTATGGGACACAGTGAAGGCAGTCCTGAGAGGGAAGCTGATAGAGATACAGGCCTACCAAAAAAAAGATAGAAACATTTCAAATAAACAACTTAACCCTACATCTACAAGAACTGCAAGAACAACAACAAAGACAGCACAGAGCAAGGAGAAGGAAAGAAATAACCAAGATCAGAGCAGAACTGAATGATATAGAGACTAAAAGAACAATTCTGAGGATCAATAAATCCAGGAGCTGCTTTTTGGAAACATAAACAAAATCAACAAACCTTTAAGCAGATTCATGAAAAAAAAAAAAAAAGAGGACCCAAATAAACACAATCAGATATGAAACAGAAGAGATTACAACTGATACCACAGAAATACAAGGGTTGTAAGACACTACTATGAAGAACTATATGCCAAGAAATTTGAAAACCTAGGTGAAATGGACAAATTTCTAGAAAAATACAATCTTTCAAAACTGAATGATGAAGAAGCAGAAAGCCTGAATAGACCAATAACAACTGACAAAATCAAAACAGTAATCAAAAAACTCCCAGCATACAAAAACCCTGGAGAGGACAATTTCAGAGTAGAATTCTACAAAGCATTTAAGGAAGAGCTAACCTATACCCTTCACATACTCTTCCAAAATATCCAAGAAAACAGAAGACTCCCAGACTCTTTCTATGAAGCCGGCATCATCTTAATCCCCAAACCAGATAAAGACACAACAAAGAAAGAAAACTACAGACCCATACTGCTAATGAACATAGATGCTTAATACTGGTGAACCACATCCAGCAATACATTAAAAAGATCATACACCACAATCAAGTGGGATTTATCCCAGGGATGCAAGGATGGTACAATAATCACAAATCAATAAACATAATACATAAAAGAAAACACAAAAATCAAATTATCATATCAATGAATGTGGAAGAAGCATTTGATAAGATACAGCATCCATTTATGAGAAAAACACTCAGCAAAGTGGGAATAGAGGAGAATTCTTCAACATAATAAAGGCCATATATGAGAGACCTATAGCCAACATCATACTCAGTGGGCAAAAACAAAAAGCTTTCCTACTAAGGTCAGGAACGAGACAAGGATGTCCTCTTTCAACACTCCTATTCAACACAGTATTGCAAGTCCTAGCCACAGCAATCAGACAAGAAAAAGATAAAACAGCATTCAAATTGGAAAGGAGGAAACAAAACTGTCATTGTTTGCAGATGACATGATACTGTACATAGAAAATCCTATAGACTCTACCAAAAAACTACTCAACGTAATATGTGAATTTGGCAAAACAGCGGGATACAAAGTCAATATTTCAGGAATCAAAGGCATTTTTGTACACCAACAATAAAATATCAGAACCAGAAATTAGGGAAAAAATTCCATTTCCAAGAGTAACAAAGAAAATAAAGAACCTAGGAATAAACCTAGCCAAGGAGGTAAAAGACCTGTACTCAGAAAACTACACAACACTGAAGAAAGAAATTATGGAAGACACAAACAAATAGAAGCATGGACCATGTTCACGGATTGCAAGAATTAACATCATCAAAATGTCCCTACTACCCAAAGCAATTTATAGATTTGATGCAATCCCTATTAAAAGACTAATGACATATTTCACAGATACAGAACAAGCATTTCAAAAATGTATATGGAACCATAAATGACCCTGAATAGCTGCAGCAATTTTGAGAAAGAAGAACAAAGTAGGAGGGATCACAATACCTGATATCAAACTGTAGTTCAAGGCCACTGTAATCAAAACAGCCTGGTACTGGCATAAGAACGGGCACATAGACTAATGGAACAGAACAGAGAACACAGAAATAAACCCAGATCTCTACAGTCAATTAATATTTGACAGAGGGGGAAGAAGCATAAACTGGGGTAAAAATAGCCTCTTCAACAAATGGTGTTGGGAGATCTGGACAACTACATGCAAAAAAAAGGTATGAGCACCGACTTACACCATACACAAAAGTAAATTCAAGGTGGATGAAAGACTTAAATATAAGTTGTAACACCATAAAAATCCTCGAGGAAAACATTGGCAGGAAAATCTGACATTCCATGCAGCAGCATCTTGGACCGCAATTTTTAAAAAGTTTTTAAAAAATTCAAAAACATACTTTTTCTAAAAATAAATGCTACAGAAATGTGAAAAGCAAAAAGTCCAAACTCCCGGGTCCTATTAGGCAGTGGCATTAATGTTGACTATTTGTTAACCATTTCTGTAGAACATTGTGTATGTGCAGATATGTATACATTAAAAGAAAATGGGGGGGGTATACAAAATTTTCCATTGGGAGGGACAAGAGAATTCTAAAGATCTTTTGTTTAGTTGTCACATTTTCCAATTTGTGGTATTCACTGTGTCAGAGAACTTGCTTTCTGCTAATTGAAAGCAAGTTGCACTGTCATGAATTTTGATAGTGTAGTGGATTTTTGTAGTAATCATTCTCAATTTGAATTTTTTGTGGTGTTTTAGGAATTGCTTTTGTGTGAAACAGAAACCCCTATCTTACCACCGTATTTGCCTTCACCTCTGCCTCCCCCAGGAGAACTCTATGCTGTTCAAGTTAAGCACCTGGTCTCGCCTAATGAGGTGTGTAATTTAATTTGCACAATTAGTTGTTTGTTAAAGACATAATATGCAATCTTGGTCTTTAACTCCTAAGATTCTTCTCCTTTTCTTCTTACTGACTTTAAATAATTTAAGCTTGGTGATTGCCAGTTTTCCCACGCAGCAATTTCCTGTTCGGACATTTGTTGATGCTTAATAAGTCTTCCCAGTGTTGTGTTGCTGTAGTTGTACCAAACATTTAGATATTTAATCTGTACCTATTTTAACCTATGAAATCTTCGACATCTCACTCTCCTGTCCTTTTTCTAGAGGAAGTCTAGATGCTCTGGATTTTTCTGTACCAGTGATCACCTTCTAATGCCTTCTCCACTTTCTTACAATGTTTGTCTGCTTTTCCCTACCAGACTCTCACTCCACGAAGACAGAGACTTTTGTCTGTTTTGACCATTGGTGTCCCCAGAACCTAGAATACTGCCTGATACATAATAGGCACTCAATAAATATGAATTGAATTGAATTGAATTGAATAAGTACACTAACAGAAGTCTTTAGCTAACAAAAAAGGAAGCAATGACAATGAAGTAAAAGAGTCCCTTTAGCCAGTTTGCACAGTAAACCTTTCCTTCACTGGCAAGGAAAGAATTTGCTCTTCAGTTTCATCAGAGAGCATAGGAGTGTACTACTGTTGGGTTTTATAATGATTTTTTGTATTAGCTATTTATTGCTGCCTAACAGAATACCCCAAATTTAACAGCTGAAAACAACACAAATGTGAGGAATGAGAAGGTCCTTAATTCAGTACTGGCTCAGGACCTCTGAAGGTCACAATGAAGATGTTGGGGGTGAGGGAGGGCATTGTGGATTGCACTTTCAAAAAGACTCATACGATGCTGCCTGGGGACTCAGTGCCTTGTCCTGTGGGCCTCTCCATTGACTGGATGACAGCACAGCTTTCCCTGGGAGAGCAGTGATGCCAGCAAGACAGAGGCATCATGTCATGTTCTTTTGGTCATGAAGATCAACTCCAATATGCTATGGGAGAGGAAGGACTCATTGGGGCCATTGTTGGAGACTATATGCTACAGTGATTTTTGTCTGTATAAATGAATACTAAAATAATTTGAAAGTTTTCCCTTGCTTTCCCCCCACTTAGGTATATATTTGCCTTGATTCTGTAGAAAAGTGTAATCTCTGTAGCCAGCATAGTGATACAGATGGCAGTGGAGTCAGCTGGGAATCTGAGTCTGAGAGCCTCAGTGAAGCTCTGCGGAGGCTCAACACTAATGTGGAGACTCTCCTGCCTCTGACGGACTTCAGAACAGGTAGCCCATGCTTTCTGAGTACCCTGGAATTCTTAGTGAAACTTGTTGTTTGAATGGACTGATGAGGTTGGTGATTTCTAATGTTATCACACTCTCTGGATGTGCTCATTTCTGAACTCTCAAGATGCTATAGGCGACCTTCCCCATTTTCTAAGTGATCTAAGAGAAGGTAAATACTGCATCAGGGCAGGTCGATTTTCCAGAACTTGAGTTCATTGGAAAATTGCATGAAAATGTTTTCTCTAAGCTTGAAGTTTTGTAACTCACTCAAATTTTGAGAGTTGTTACTGAGACCCAAATGGCAGTCATTTTAATTGCAAGCCATTGCAATTAACTGATGATTTTAGAGTTGGGGGTGTGGGAACCCAGGTCAAACTCTGCTTTTTTCTTTATAATTTATTCTTATCTATATTTATTAAATATATGTGATTCTCCTGAAGAGAATACCCAAGTACAGGTGTCAACAATTCCTGAGTACTGAATACATCTCTGCATTTCTGTCCATGTATGATATAGAGAGATGTGTTTAGTCTGTGTTTTTGTACATGGAGGATGTGCCAAAGCAAAGGAAAACATTGGCCTGATGTACCTGAGTTTACTCAATGAGAATTTTATCACTTCCCCATTTTCTAAGTGATCTAAAAGAAGGTAAATATTGCATCAGGGCAGGTTGATTTTCCAGAACTTGAGTTCATTGGAAAATTGCATGAAGATGTTTTTTATCACTTGTGACCCATGTTTGGCTGATAAACAGCCCTTGCAGTTCCCTCTGCCTGGAATGTTCTTCTCCCAGCCTGTGAGCAGTTTAGGTCTCTGCCCAACTCTTCCCCTATTGCAGGTCTACCCTGACACCCTGTATGAGTGGCACTACCACCCTCCCTACCCATCACACTCCATGCCACCTCCTCTCCTTTGTTTAATAGGGACTCCCAGTACTTCTGTGTCACCAGCAATTAGGGTACCATGCACAAGCAGGTGCTCATAAATATTTGTTGAATGAAAGAATAAATTCATTGTGATTTTTTTGGTAAACTCAGATTTATAATCTGGAAGAAACGTTTCTTCCTCACTGTATTTCTTATCTCAGGGAAAGTCAAACCAACCGTCTGTGTGACATTCTGATTCATGGAGCTGTACACACGTTTGTGCCTTTTTCTATAGGTCCTTGGTTCCTCAGTGCACATATGTGCAAGTTGATTCATAGGCAAGTGCCTATTAAAGATGTACATTTGAATAAGTGATTTATGTTAAAGGAATTGCTTTGTGGATTTCAAATGACAACTAGGTGGGTTTTTTCAGTGCTATTTTGAGATGTCACTCAGCCATGTTTTTGAGGCTGGAAATAGTAAAGGTTAAAGGGGATTGTTAACCATGATTCAGGCAGTCGTTTACTATGCAGACAGATGAGATTCTTACTGTTCTAATGATAACTTCTATACTCAAATTATTAACAGCTTTGATAAAAATTGTTTTTTAAAAATCTAAACATTAGAGTATGAAGTACTTAAATGTCACTTGCCCACAACTTCTTTTCTTTATAGAAATTTTGTAGAAGAGAATGATAAAGGGAGGGACAGGAGTAGAACAAGATAGGAATCTAAGGTGTATTCTGTCTGCTCTGCAATCTGAAAACGTATGAAGGGGAAGCATGTAGTTATACTCATTGTTCCTCAACTTTACTCAAGCCTGGCATACATTTACACACCTTTTACTGAGCAAAGGCTTATACCAGGTACCTGGTGGTATTGTGTGACTAGTGGGGAAGCAGAGAAGGGACACGTGCGTAAGTCCAGTGTGAGAACAGCTAATGCTAAAGCTGTGTGCCTGGCACCACTGGGTCAGAGACCATAACAGGAGTTGGCTTTCTGAAGTTGTGTCGGAGCTGATCCTTGAAAGAAGAGATGATTATCATAAAAAAGGGCATGGGGCACAGTCCAGATAGTGGAACAGTTATGCACTGAAGTAATTGTGTTCAGGTAGTACACTGAGGGTTGTGGTAGGAGTTGGCTGGGAGTGGATTATGAACCCTGGAAACCAAATTTCTCAGGACTTGATATTACAGGTGGTTAAGGTGCCACTGGATAACTTTAAACAAGAAAGTGTAATTGGAATTTTTATTTAATTCTAATGGTTTTATAGAGAATGTACTGGTGGAGGACAAACTCGAAAACAGGAATAATAGAAAATGTTTTATTCTCTGCAGAAAATGGTGGTCCAAATGAAAAGAGATTTAGGGAATACAGAGCCAAGGGGCTGTGGAAGGGTGACACAGACCTGGGCAACAGCAAGACAGAGCCATGAGCATGGGAGAATGCCTTTCTTCAGAGTGTATGAAGTCTAAACCAGGAGTGTCAACTCATTTTCACCGGGGGCCACATCAGCCTCCCAGTTGCTTTCAAAGGGCCGAATGTATTTTTAGGACTGTACAAATGTAACTACTCCTTAACAGTTAAGTGAGAGCTTGGTGCTGCCACCGGGTAGAAACAAGGTGCCGGGCCAGATAAAACAACGTGGAGGGTGGGATTTGGCCCATGGGCCTTGTTTGCCACCTGTAGTCTAAACAGAAAAGAGCACAAGCCAACATATGGCTAATTGTTGAGTGTGTAATTCTAAGTAATGGCTAGGTGGTGATTACATTTTCTTTGTACTTTACTGTGTTTTTAAAAAACTATTAACAAAATAAAAGGCAATGTGATTTTTTCCCTTTTTCTGTCTCTCCAGAAATGCCTTGCCTTGCAGAATATGATGACGGATTATGGTATAGAGCAAAAATTGTTTCCATTAAAGAATTTAACCCTGTAGCCATCCTGGTTCAATTTGTGGATTACGGGTCAACTGAAAAGCTGACAATAAACAGGTTTTTAACAAAGTCAACTTACCTGAATTAGGATTCTTGGTTTTATATTTGTTTTTAATAATTATTAGGAATACTTGGACTTCTAAAAGAAAATATTTTAAAGTTGTTGATATACTGGGAATTTTTAATTAAGTTTTTTATTGTGGTAAAATACACATAAAGCTTACTATTTTAGCCATTTTTAAGTATACAGTTACCAGTAATGGGCATTAAATACATTCCCAGTGTTGTGGCAACCATTGCCACTATCCACCTTCTGGACCTTTTCATAAATCCCAAGCAGAAACTCTGTATCCATTGAACAGTAACATTCCACTCCCCATTCCTTAGCTCCTGGTATCACATAGTCTGCTTCTTTAAGTATAATCATACAATGCTTGTCCTTTAGTGTCTGACTTAGTTTACTTAATGTTATCATGGTTCATCCAATTGTTGCATGTATCAGAATCTCATCACTTTTATGGGTAACACGTCATTTTATGCATAGACTACATTTCGTTCATCTGTTGAAAGACACTCACGTTGTTTCCCTCTGTTGACTCCTGTGAATCATGCTGCAGTGAACATGCACGAGCAGTTGTTGGAGCCCATCTTTCAGCTGCTGGAGGTGCATCCCTGGTGTGGAAATGCTGAGTCACACAGGAATTCTGTGTTTAACTTTCTAATGATGTTACATTTCCCACCAGCAATGAAAAGGGTTCCACTTCCTCACATCCTTGCCAATAGTTATTTCAGGGGGCGGAGGACTTGACTTGTTTTATTTGTAGTATCTTTTTATATTGTGGTAAAATACCCATGTCACAAAATATACTGTCTTAACCATTTTTAAATGTACAGTGGAATAGTAGTAATCCTACTCACATTGTTGTGCAACCAGTCTCCAGAAATCTTTTCATTTTGTAAAACTGAAACTCTGTACCCATTAAAAATTCCCATCCCCACTCATCCAGCCCCTGGCAGCCACCACTCTCGTCTGTATGAATTTGACTATTGTAGGTATCTGATGTCAGTATTTGATTGTTGTGACATAATTCACTGAGCATAATGATCTCAAAGTGCATCCAAGCTGCACCTTGTGTCAAAATTGTGTTCCTTTTTAAGGCTGAATTGTATGTGCAGTACAATTTACATATCCATTCATCCATCAGTGGGCAATTGGGTTGATTCCACCTTCTGCTCTTGTGAATAATGCTGCTGTGGGTGTACAGATAACTCCTTAAGGCCCACTTTCCATTCTCTTGGTTATGTGTGTACCCAGAAGTGCAATTCCTGGGTCATGTGCTCATTCTAATTTTAGTACTTGGAGGACCCACCAAACTGTTTTGCTTGGCAGCTATACCATTTAAAAATTCCCACTAAGTGTCCAAAGTTTCATTTCTCTCCACATCCTCACCAGCACTTTGTGTGTGTGTGTGTGTGTGTGTGAGAGAGAGAGAGAGAGAGAGAGAGAGATAATGGTCATTCTAATGGGTGTGAGGTGGTGTCTCATTGTGGCTTTGGTTTGCATTTCCCTAGCTAAGAATCTTTTCATGTATGTTGACCATTTATATATCTTCTTAGTAGAAGATATTATTTTTAACATATATTTTTTCTCTCATTCTGTAGGTTGCCTTTTTTTAGTTTGATGTAATGCAGTTTATTTTCTTCTTGGTGCCCATGCCTTTGGTATCACTGCCAAGAAATCATTGCCAAATCCAAATTTTTGTTTTACAGTTTTACCTGTTAGAGAATTTTAATTGTAACATTCTAAACATTTTAATTTAAAAATTTCTTTTGTGACAGACTACGTCAGATTCCTCTTCACCTTATGCAGTATCCAGCCCAAGCCATAAAGGTTCTACTGGCAGGGTTTAAACCTCCCTTAAAAGATTTAGGAAAGACAAGAATACCATATTGTCCCAAGTGGAGTATGGAAGCATTGTGGGCTATGATAGACTGTCTTCAAGGAAAACAACTTTATGCTTCTTCCATGGTAAATATCTGGCTTAATTTTCCAGAATCCTTTTGAAATTATTTCTAGAGTCCTATTAACTTTCTAAAATGCTTTCTGCCCATGCAACTCTAGATGCAAACATGCTTCAACTAAAGTATATAAAGCAGTAAATACTATAGGATTAATTTTAAGACTTGTTAAAATGTCTTAGTGATGTCTTAACTAAGATAAAAGTGATCAAGATAAGTCTTCTGTAATCAGAGAACTTACAAGTCAGTGAGGGAAACACGTAAACCACTAATTAAAGAGGGTAACTTTGGGGAGTGCAAGAAGCAAGAATGATGGGGATATGGCATTTGATATTCCTTAGTAGGCACTCCACCACTTACATTGAAGAAATAGGACAGGGAAGTGACATTTGTTCTGCATCCTAGCAGATAAATAGGAAGGGCCAGAGGGGGATTCTGGTCATAGAAAGGCTTGAATTACACTAATACCATCCACTAATTTTGAATTGTTTAATGAAGAACATCTGTCAAAATAAGAAAGTTCAGGCGATGTTTGGTGTAAATGTACTTTCTTCTTTAGAGGTTAGCATGTCACAAAGGGGAGCCCACAGGCAGAATCCAGCCTGGACCCATGTTTTATATAGTGCAGTGTTTTAAAATTGGAAAATTTTACCCCCCTAAAAGTCTGTACTTGTGAATTGTGACTAAGTTTATAAAATGCAGGAGCCCTAGTTCTCGCTTCCAAACCCCTTCACTTGGAAATATTCTCTCCAATTCACCCCAGCCTCACAGTGTTGTTTCAGCCCGACCTGTCCTGCTTTGGGGACCCAAGCTTTTAGGAGTCCTGGTGTATTGGCTGTGATAAAAATGAGCTCTTAATGAAACAATGCTACTAATAGAAAGTGCTTTTTTGAAAACCTCTGTACCTATCCAGCTCCTGTGTGTACAGAATGGTACAAACTGCTTCTGTCGTTTTCTCTCAAGAAGCCCCTGAAAAGAATATGGGCAGGGCAAGTAAATGTTCTTAGTCATGCATGTTTACTTCTGTGAGTAGCATTCAAAATTTGGTCAGTTTCTGCATAAAGGTATAATGTTTGTTGTATAAAATGTAAATGAATTTTAACAAGGATGGTGGTGTTCAAAGCTTGTTGGCTCTATGTAGGAAAACTTTGGAGAAGAGTTATGCTACATGTTAAGGTAGAAGGACGGAAAAAACGTGCTTTATCAGGAAACCATTATATACCTTTTCAAAGTGCCGAGTATAAATTATAAATAAATTTGAGAATGCTTTTTCTCTCCTGTCAGAGGTAGGAGGGAAAAGACAGCAAAGACATTATTGTGTTTTCTTTACAACTGTATCTTAATTTTAGGCTCAGGAACCAGAACAAATTGTGACATTATATGAAGATGAACAGTATCCAGTTCATATGTCATTAGTAGAAATGGGGCTTGCAGAACAAGATGAATGATGTAAGTATCACTTCTTGTTTCCCCGTATAGCTGGCACAAAGCAGGTGACTGATGCCCATAAAAGCACCTTTGGACTTTCCTTGATTTCTCAAAGAAGTGACATCAGAGCTCAACAAGAATCTTTCCTATATTTCTTCTTCATAGGCCCCTCAGCAGTGAAGGCCAGTATCAGAAGTTCTGTAAGTGTTAGAATGCCTGGAAAGGCTCTCGTGACCGTTCCTAGTAGGCGTAGTAATGGGGGTAAAGAAAGCAGAAGAAAGGGGCCTCTATAAATAACTGAAGCACATTGTATGGAATGCATATAGCACTGTTGAATAATCAAGGTCCTAGTAACCACATTATCAAAGTACTTGGATAATGAGCTTACTCTGTCTTTATCCATTCACTTAAAGTAACAAGTGATACAGGAACTAGATTTGAACATTAAGAAAAGGTGTAAATAATACACATTTTGTTTTTCAGGTATACAGCTCAGAAGAAAGTTTTTTGCTGTATGCAGACCATTTCAAGCTTGTTTTTCTCAACTTGTTCTGCAGTAATGCTAGTCCCTTTTCCCCCCTTACATATTGAACTATTAGGAATTGTTTGAAAAATCATTAATAAATATTTGCATTCAAATATTTTTGTTTTCCTGTAATTTTGAAATATTTTTGACCGATGGGGAAAAACCCATTTAATATATATATTCAGCTTAAGAAATACGGTATTATCAATCAGTACAGTTTTGGGCACCTGTAGTACCTCTTCCCAAATCATTTTCTTTCCTGTGGAGGTGAGCACTATGGTGAATTGGGTGTTTATCATTCTTACATAGGTCTTTGCAATTTTTTGCTGTCTATGAATGTATCCATAAACAAGATAGTGTTGCTCTGTATATTTTTAACTGTCATACAGTTACCTTTAGTTTCCTATTTTATTTCTACCGTTTATCTGTATTGGTATATTTTATTCACTTTCACTGTTACATTCATCTGTGCACATAATTTATTCTGTTGCTACAATATTTTTGGGTTGTTACCAATTTTCTAATATATATACTTAATATACTTACTAGTACAAGGTCATGGGCAATTGCTTTACAAAAGGAGGTTTTACTAGCTTACTGCATCATCTGAGTTCCTTGCCAACATGTGGTGTGGCCAGACCATTATTTGCAGTATATGGTACAAGTATAAAAAGGTAGCCCATTATAGTCACTTGTTTGCTCAGGTCCTTTGTCCATTTTTCTGTTGAGTTGTTTGCAACTATCTTACTGATTTATAGGATTTTTTATATATTCTTCATATTAATCCTTTGTCAGGTATATGTATCCTTTTCTAGTCTGTAGCTTATTACTCTTTTTTTGTGACATGTTTAGAAAAACAAAAACTTTACTCATTTACCAACCTTTTAAGGTTTGAGCTTTCTATATTACATTAAAAATCCTTCTCTATCCTGAGGTAACTCCTTATTTTCTTTGCAAAGTTTTACACTTCATATTCAGTTCTTAAACCATCTGAAATGAATACATTAAGCTTTAAAAAAAATCAAGTCATTGCCAACACTATCATTCTGCATGAAGTGACTAGACCCACCTATAATCACATAAATTAGGTGTAGATGACTTCCCCTTCCTTCAAGAACATCCTTCTGTCACCCAGCCATCTGATAAATCACAACAGCCTAGCATCTGTGGCCAATCAGCTCTGCCCTTCCATTCTCAAGTGTCACATTTTGACCAGTTAGAGCATCACCCTCATCATAACTACGTTCTCCTCACTCTTGAATTTATCTGTACTCATAAAATGAACAAGCTCTTCTGTTTTACCTTCCCATTCCATTACAGATAAAGAACTTCTATAATAGATAAAATGCTTCTGTCCTTATGCATTTCAAACATTATAAAATGCTATAAATTTTATTTTATATTCCAAGCATAATCTTTTGCATTTATACATATATACACACACAGAGTACATATATATTAAACCACACAATCACAAAAAATATGTATTTTTTAAACAAGAAAATCAAGGTAGTGTTATTTCATGATTAGTCACACACAGGAGCATTACAACTTTGTATCCATTAGAACATTACCATCCTTGTCTTTAACTCTTACGCGACCAGATGTGTATTTTGTTTCTTGATGACCATTTGCATAGACCGTTTTAACAGTGCCATCTGGATACTCCCGTCTCTTGAACTGGGCAGTGTGTAGTTCTCTCTGGCCATTATTAAACTCTATGATTTTGTTGCCATCTCTGTAAATTTAAAACAGAATTTAATTTCTCGTTCTTTCCTGTGCAAAAAACCTTCCACAGTGTTGCTGCTGTAGGAAGATAATTCCAATTATCACATTAGCACTTACATGTACCCATAAAAAAAGCTTTCTTTTAAATAAATTGTTGCTTTCATCACAAAATGCTTAGGTTTTTCTGCTTTTTAAAATTTACATGTACTCTGCCTCTAAAAAAACTTAGGTACTGTATGAAAATATGGCTTTCAGGTTTGACAGTTATTCTCTTCACAAAAGCCACCTGAGTGCACGTTTGCATCAGCCTGGAGGAGGGAAGGAGAAGGATGAGACTGGAGGCCAGTTCTAAAGCAGAATATGAAAAATAGTTAATACCAAGTTGACTGCTTGACAGTGTATCTGGGACATTCACACTGGACCCAAAATACAGAGAGATAAGTGCAGATGAAGAAAGACTGCTCAGGAATTAATACCTGAAGATGGAGAGAGGAGTCCATGGAGTTCTTCATATTATTTTTTCTACCTTTTATTGTACAAAACTTCAAACATTCAAAATACAATATACACATAAGGTTTTCCCCCAACTGTGGAACAAACTGCTATTAAATAAGCACCAGATAAAGTTAAAAACAGTATCATGACCATAAGAAGTCGCTACATTATTTGAATTGTGTTTCTACTTCCAACTTTCCATCATAGAATTCAAGTCATTTTAATCTATCTGTGATGTGTTAGCTGTATTCAAGTTAACAGGTGCTTAAATGTCAATCTGGGAGAGGAAGGTTAACAGATCTTCACCATGATCTAAATTAAAATACAAGATGCTCATTACTATGGACTGAAGAAGTCACTTAAAGAAGTCTCTAAGTTCTGGAACTAGGACACTCAAGAATAAAGAAAGGTTGATTTTAAAGAACAGGATCAGGGTGGCCAGAGGGAAAAAGTGCTTACAAGTTGGACAGGGAGGTCAAGAAAATGAAAGCATAAGCGCCCTGGCTGGGTGGCTCGGTTGGATGGAGCATCACCCCATACGCCAAAATGTAGCAGGTTCAATCCCCAGTTAGGGCACATACAGGAGGCAACCCATAGATGTTTCTCCTCCCACCCTCACACCCCCCCACACTCCTTTCCTCTCTAAAACCAATAAACATCCTCTGGTGAGGATTTTTAAAAAAGAAAAAATGGTCTTGGATTATCTGTCCTTAAAACTGACAGGGCAGCTTTTCCTTCTGTGTCTCATTCACTACTTTCAAATTTCACCAAATTTATTTCTAAACAAGTACTTGCCATTCTCCTTTCCTGAAGTGCTATATAGGTCCTTTTAGGTCTCGAGGCTAAACACTATATATTAGGATCTGTTTCTCTCAAACTAGTTCTAATTCCAAAATGCTGAGAACACTTCTCACCTGCTCTGTCTTTGCTCACTTCTAAACTCACTGAAATTTTCAGTGATTACCACAAATGTAAAATTTTAAAAATTCAACTGGTAATAAAAGTTGAACCATAAAAACTGGAAAACCTACAAACGAATGTAACAGGCATCATACCGTTGTACTCTGATGATTGTACCATCTGGGAAAATGCTTTCTTCTTGTCCATCAGCAAATAAATTTTTGATAGTCTGATCAGGAAATGTGATTTCTTTTCTTCCATCTGGGAAATGTTTTTCTGTTTAAAAATGATTATTATAAATATTTTGTTTTTAAAGAAAGGGCAGAATTTAATAAGGAAAAGTTAGGGCAAGTTTTTACCTATCTGTCCACTTGAGAAATGCAAGACTTCTAATCCTTCGGGGTAAGTGGTGTGGGTGGTCTGAGCGGCTGCATAGTAGTAGATCTGAAAGACGCAGAGTCACTATGCCTTTTCTTTGAGATGTTTACATCACAGAGAAAACAAAACCTGAGGAAACCTACCACTCTCTCATCTGGCATGACCTGCTTCACATCACCATTGAAGAAAGTGACAGTGATACTCTTTCCATCTGCACTCACTTCTTTCTGAGTTCCATTTGGAAACAGTACAACACGGCGCCCATCCTCATAAACCTTTTCTATCTACAAAAAAGAAACCCATTATCAATATTCAAGATTTCCTCCTGAGACAACATTGACAAAAAATCCCTCATTCTCTTCCTAATTGCCTACTTGAAAATTTTTCACAATAAAAAATAAAACAGTCTCCTCAAAAGGAAAGAAAAGTTAGTAAACTTACCAACTTCAAGTATCAACACAACATCAACCTTATGTCACTTATTTACCCCAACAAACTCATTTGGTGGAGTTTTTTTAAAGCACACTGGTGATACCATCTATAGACACTTAAATAGATATCTGTAATGAAAGGATTTTTATTAACCATCAACACTGTTTTCCCTAAATTTACAAAAGGCTTTTTACAGTTCATTTGAATCAGGATCAAAACCAGGTCCACATACACTTAGCTGATGTGTCTTTTAAATCTTAATTTTTAATAGTCACCCCCTGTCCCCCTTTTTAATGCCAGCTATTGAAGGAACTATGTCATGGAACATGTAAAATTTCCCACATTCTGGGTTCAGCTGATTGCTTTCCTATGATGGTATGTATCATCCAACATATTCACAGCCCCTGTATTTCCTAAAAAGACTGGTAGTTAGATCTAAAGGCTTGATTAACTTGCTGTTGAATTATTCTGACAAGACTGCTTTGTAGGTGCTGCTCTGAGGTTCCCATGGCCACATGTTCAAAAGTACAGTATGCAGTATCCCCTGACCACAGAACTGATTGGGTCCCAGTAGGTCTGCCATGAAGCCCATCAACCTTTTGCCTAGGGTTTCAGGGGTCATGACTGCTGCCTAGATCCTTTTCTTCTTTAGAGGTTGCAATATGATGATTCCCAAATTTTTTCACCCCCTTTCTGTACTAGCAGGAATTCTACAACAGAAAAGCTTTCCTCACCAACAGTGTGCCGAGTTGCACAGGAAAAGTCTGCTTAACTTCTTTTTGACTTGTTCTTTGTCCTTCCCTCATTTCCCAACATTAGCAGTAAACTCTGGCCTTATAATTTCAATTAAAATGGATTATATCAGAGTATTTGGAAAAGTTAGTTTTCTATAGACCTAAGGAAAAATTCCCAGTAACAAACTCTGTTTATGTCCCCTCCATTCTCATTCCCCCTTCTAGCTGGAACACCCAGCCAGGCAGCAGCTTTCCTATTCACAACCTCCCTAGGCTCATGGAGAGAACTGCAGGCTGACAACGGAGAGAGGCACCTGATCCAGAACACAATATTTAAGAAAGGCTGCAGGTAGAGTAAGGCTTTCCTCAACACCTGAGGCTTTTAGCTCAGTTTCTGGAGGAAGAACAAAGGGTTTGGAAAAAGGGACTATATTCCTCCTTTTGATAGAAATGGCAATTAATGCATGTTGAGCATTTTTAGATGAGTCCAAAAAATCAAGCTGAGGTTACACCTCAAGGTACTAACGTTCTTAAGCCCCCATCAACAGTCTTAAACTATTTTAGAATCTAAGCATTTTAATTCTATTTAACCCATTTTTATTTTTTATAGTAGTCATTATTTTTTAAAACAGTCTAACCTTTCCATCAGGATGACTGATTTCTCCTTGAATTTCTTCTTTATCCTCTTTTTCATCCTCTTTATATTCAGGGTCTGGGAGATCCACTGATTCAGGGGGCTCCCTGGGCAAGGCAGTCTGTAAGGACAAGAGGTCTCAGCTATCCCGAAGGACATGTGATAACGTGTCAAGCAAGCAAAAATTTAAACTTATTTCCAAAAGCCATTTCCTACTATTATAGGATCTATTACTAGTGCTTGGTGTTATATAGAAAATATGCACAGTGTTAAATAAAAAGTCTCCTTTGTAAATAGTTTAGAAACACATCAGTTAACTAATTGATTTTAAGCCTCAGTCATCTATGTTTGAATATATAAAAATGTAAAAAAATTTACTTGTCCCTTATCTGAAATGCATAAATCACGAGAAGGCACAGACTTGGATCTCCGAGATGGATTGCCTGTTAGAACACAATTGTCAGAGTTAGTTTTAATATTTAATTGAAAGTTTTAAGTTTACTTAATATTCTAGTGAAGCATCTACTTAGTTCATATCCTTTTGTGAACTGCTGTTACCTGTTAATTAAGGAAGTTTTAATATTTTTCTTTACTAACTCATAGGAGTTCATTATAGAAGTTCAAATACTTATTCAGGTACTTAAGTTCTGAGCGACCAAGAAAGACAAAGACAGTTATTTGTTCTCTAAGAGTTTACAATCCAGAGGAAGACAGCGTTTTAATTCTATTTAACTTCAACTAGCCTCACAGACCCACAGGGTTGTGGAGATAATCACAAGAACTTCAGGTAGAGAGTAGGTTTGGGGAATAGGTAAAAGAGGTACCCGCAAAGACACAGGGAATTTGGCTTGAAAAATAAACTGGATGCTTAATTAAAATCTAGACCTAATAGCTATAGTCTATAAACTTTTCAAATCATGATCAACAAACCAATCATATACTATATGAGCAATATATATTATAAAATAAGCACACACACACACAACTACTACCACCATACACCAAACTGATGCAAATTTTTTAAAATATACTAAAATTCTAATATTTTCTTCTTATATGTTAACAAGCCATATTATTGGGTTGGCCAAAAAGTTCACTTGGTATTTCCATAAGATAGCTCTAGCACTTAGTCGTCTTTAATGTTATCAGAAACAATTTTGTTAGATTGTATTGTCACACCTGTCATATCAACGAATGTACATTTAAGAAAAAAATCAAAATGGTGAATTTTTGTATAGCCATTTTACTACTGAAGATGGAAGAAAATAGGCAACATTTTCAATATATTATGCTTATTATTTTAAGAAAGGTAAAAGCATAACCAAAACGCAAAAAAGATTTGTGCAGTGTATGGAGAAGGTGCTGTGACTGATCAAATGTCAAAAGTGGTTTGCCAAGTTTCGTGCTGGAGACTTCTCACTGGGCAATGCTCCATGATCAGGTAGACCACTTCAAGTACACAGTGATCAAATTGAGACATTAATTGAGAACAATCAATGTTCTACCATGCAGGAGATAGCTGACATACTCAAAATATCCCAATCAACAAAGTTATTGGTGAAAATGAAAAGTTTACCAAAAATACTAAACGAATTTTTGGTCAACCCAATCAATATAAATAACCCCAAATTTGAAGGGTTTTGAGCAAGTGCAAGATTCTGACTTACATGTTAAAACTAGAATGTATGCTGAATGCTATGAGAAGAACAGACTACAGAAGACTGAAGGCAGTCATATAGGAGACTGGTAGGCACATGAGAAGGTTTGTGTAGCACCCATCAAAGCAGAAATGACTCGAGTGCACTGTGTCAAAACATTGATTCACAGGTCCGAAACTGTCAAGTATTAGCAATTCCATATGGTCCACCTACTTAGTCACTTCAGAAAATAACATCAGAAGGATTACTTCAGGAATTGATGAAAGTGGGAGGTAACAATAAAAAGGAATCAAGAAGCACGTAAGTTTTGGCTTGAGCAAACTGGGGGATGGTAGGCAAGGTTCTGGAAATAAACAGAGTATTCCATTTTAGATATGATCAAGAACAACTTCCTCAACCTGATAGGTGAAAATAAACCGTACAGTACAATTTGAGCTCTGTGTTACATCATTTCTAAATTTTACACACACTTTCCATAGAAAAGACTAATGTCCCCATTTTATAGGTGAAGAGATCAAGGCTGAGAGAGAGATTAGATAACCAAAGTTATCAACGAATACAAGGCAGAACCAGGACCTGTGCAGTTAAACCCAAGTTGTTCAAAAGTCAACTGTGTTTTCAATCCACAGTTGGGAACCTGCATATGTGCAAAATAGACTTAAGTTATACATGGATAATTGATTCCACAGGCAGTTCACACCTAAACCCCACATTGTTCAAGGGTCAACTGTATAGAAATAATACCATTAGAAGAGGAGAGGGAACTAAGATTTTAAAAGAGTAAAGAAAGGCAAATAAGGGCTATCAGATTCCATTCAGAAGGCAAACATTTGAATAGCTGGTATTCCAGAAGAAGAGAGGGAGAATAGAGCAGAGTGCTTATTTAATTTAAAGAAATTAAAGTTAATAGCTAATTTAGAAAATAATAACTGAGATTTTCTCAAACCTTGGGAAGGACTTGGACATATAAGTCCACAAAACTAATAGAGTAACCTATAATTTCAATATAAAAAGAACTCTTCCAAGATACATTATAACAAAACTGTCAAAACTCAATGACAGTAAAGACTCTTAAAGGCAGCCAAGAGTGGAAAAATAAAAAAGGTAACCTACACAGGAACCCCTTCGGCCAGAAGTGGATTTCTCAGTACAAACTCTGAAAGCCAAAGGAAAACAGAATAACATATTCAAAGTGCTAAAATATAAAAACTGCCAGCCAAGAATACTTTATCTGGCAAAATTACTCTTGCAGAGAGGAAGGAGAAATAAAGGCTTTCCCAGACAAAGGCTAAGCAAGATCATTACTACTAGACCTGCCTTGCAAGAAATGACTGAAAGGAGTTATTCAAGCTGAAACAAAAAGACACTAATGAGCAACATAAAAACATACAAAAGCACATAACACACTAGTAAAGGTGAAAATTTATAATCAGATGTAGAAACTCTGTAACAGGATGGTGTATTAACCACTTATAAAGGTTGAAGAAAAAGTTTTAACTAGAACTGATAAAGGAATTGAGTAAAGTAGCAGGATTTAAAATAAATATCCAGAAATCAGTTGCTTTTTTTTTAATTTATTTTTTATTTTTACTTATTTCTCTTTAGAGAGGGAAGGGAGGGAGAAAGAGAGAGAGAGAGAAACATCAATGTGTGGTTGCTGGGGGCCATAGCCTGCAACCCAGGCATGTGCCCTGACTGGAAATCGAACCTGCGATGCTTTGGTTCGCAGCCCACGCTCAATCCACTGAGCTACGCCAGCCAGGGCCAGTTGCATTTTTATACACCAATAATGAACTACTAGAAAGAGATACTAAGAAAACAATCCCATTCACAATTACTTCAAAAAGAATAAAATACCTATGAATAAATTTAGCCAAAGATGAAAAAGACTTGTACTTGGAAAATTATAAGACAATAAAGAAAGAAACTGAAGAAGACACAAATAATTCGAAGCCTATAATATGTTCCTTTATGAGAACAACTGACATCGTTAAAATCTCCATACTATCCAAAGCATAGGTGAACAATAGGTGATGTGAGGAAACGTGGAATGGTGAACACACAATACAGTGTACAGGTGATGTGTTATGGAACTGTGCACCTGAAACCTGTATAATTTTGTTAACCAGTGTCACTCCAGTAAATTCAATAAAAAGGAAAAAATAAGGAAAACATATTAAAAATAACCATGGCTACTAAAATTTGTTAACAAATACACAGCATAAAAAAGGTAAACTGTAATACCAAAACACAAAAGGAGAGAAATAAAAGGGTGGAGACTTTACTGCAGCCGTTTAAAAGTGAAAGACATAAGTTGCTATCACCATAGAACAGACTGTTATCTATGTCTCATGTGAGCCTCATGGTGACCACAAGCAAAAATCTACAGTAGAACCAGGAAACATTAAAAATAGGGTGGAAAGAGTCTGTGCCATGGAAAACCACTGATATACAAAGGTAGACAGAAGCAGAAGGAAAAAAGAAAGAATAGAAATACAGCCCTGGCTGGTATGACTTAGTGAATTGAGTGCCAGCCTGCGAACCAAAGGATCACCAGTTCAATTCCCAGTCAGGGCACATGCCTGGGTTATAGGCCAAGTCCCTGGTGGGGGGCCCACAAAAGCAACCACACACTGATGTTACTCTCCCTCTTTCTTCCTCCATTCCCCTTTCTCTAAAAATAAATAAAATCTTTTTTTAAAAATTACAAAACAACCAGAAAGCAATCAATAAGATGGCAGTACTTAAGTCCTTTACGTATCAATAATCAATTAATGTAAATGGATCGGAGTCACCAATCAAAACGCACAATATGGCTAAATGGATTTTAAAAACCATGGAAAGCTAAACTGTCGATAAAAGGAAACTGTGGTAATAGTGGGGGACTTCAACACCCTACTTTGCAATGGACAGATGATCCAGACAGAAGAAAATCAACACACAAATGTTGGAACTGAACCACACTTTTAACCAAATGAATGTGACAGACACAGAGAGAACTGTCCATCCAATAGCAGCAGGATACACATTCTTATGTGCACACAAAATAGTCTCCAGGGACTGGACACAAAACAAGTCTTTAACAAATTTTAAAAGATCTTTAAATTATTTCATCTTTTCTGACTCCTGTGGTATGGAATTAGTAATGAACAATAAGAGGAAAGCTGGAAAACCTACAAATACGTGGGAAGTAAACACACTTCTGAAAAACCAATGGGTCAAAAAATAAAAAGGAAAATTTTTTTTTAAAGATTTTATTTATTTACTTTCAGAGAGGGAAGGGAGGGAGAAAGAGAGTAAGAGAGAAACATCAATGTGCGGTTGCTGGGGGCCGTGGCCTGCAACCCAGGCATGTGCCCCTACTGGGAATCGAACCTGCGATGCTTTGGTTCGCAGTCTGCGCTCAATCCACTGAGCTACGCCAACCAGGGCAAAAGGAAATTTTTTAAAAACTTGAAATAAAGGAAAATGGAAACACAACATACCAAAACCTTTGGGATGCTACAAAAGTAGTTCTGAAAGGCAAGTTTATAATGATAAATGCATCTTTTAAGAAATTAGATATCAAATAAAAAAAACTACATACTTCAAGAAACTAGCAAAAAAAAGGGACAAATTAAACCCAGATTTAGCAGAAGTAAGGAAATAAAGACCACAGTGGAAATAAGAGACCAATAGAAAGTCTTAAAAACAATGGAAAGAATCAACAAAACTAAGAGCTGGTTTCCTGAAAAGATAAAATTAACAAACCTTTACCTAGATTAAGAAGAGAAAAGACTCAAACATAAAAAACTAGAATAGAAAAAGGAGACATTACAACTGATATTAACATAAATATATAGGATCATAAATCACTACGATGAACAATTATATGCCAACAAATTAATCTACAAAAAAACAGAAATATTCCTAAAAATAAGGAACATGCCTGCCAAGTGTGAATCAGGAAGAAACAGTAAACCTGTATAGACCAACAAGTTGAAGACCCTGAATCAGTAGTCAAAAACCTCCCAACCCAGAAAAACCCCATAACCAGTCAGTTTCGCTGCTGAATTCTACCAAACATTTAAAGAATGCCAGTCCTTTCCAAAATTTTCAAAAAATTTGAAGATGAGGAATATTTCCAAACTTATTCTACAAGACCAGTATTACCCCGAAACCAAAGCTAAATAAAGACACCACAAGAAAACAATAGGCCAACAGCAGCCCTAATGAACACAGATGCAAAAATTCTCAACAAAATACTAGCAAACCAAGTTCATAACATATTTAAAGGATTATATATATACCATGGCCAACTAGGATTTATCTCTGGCATGCAAGGGTGGATCTACATATACAAATCAATGAGTATAATATAGCACACTAATAGAATGAAAGATAAAAACTACATGATGATCTCAATAGATGTAAAAAAAAAGCTTTTGACAAAATACATCTTTTCATGAGAAAGACCCTCGAAAGAGTGTTTACAGAAGAAATACACTTCAACAAAGGCCATATACAACAAACCCACACCTAATATATTCAATGGTGAAAAATGGAAAGATTTTCATCCAAGATCAGGACATAGATCTCACTCTGATGCTGGAAGTTCTAGTGATAGCAATTAGGAAAGACATAGAAAAGGTAACCAATTTTAAACGACAAAGGAAAACTGTCATTATTTGTAAATAATGTGATTTTATATATTGAAAATCCCAGACTTCTGGCCAAGATGGAGGTGTACGTAGACATACTTTGCCTCCTCGCACAACCAAAAGGACAACAACAAATTTAAAAACAAAAAATAACCAGAACTGCCAGAAAATCAAAGATTTTCTGAATGGAAGACCAAGGAGTTAAAGAAGAAACATTCATTCAGATTGGTAGGAGGGGGAGAAAAGCAGCCAGGGCAGAGAGGATTCCTGGCCAGACAACAGATGGGGCCAGGTGAGGTGGCGGCTAGAGGACCAGGAGGGTGAGGAGGCAGCTGGAAGATGGGGAGGTCCCACATATGTGTGCAGATAAAGCAGGAGGAAAAACTGGGAAGCCAAACAGACCATACAACCCAGGGTTCCAATGCAGAAAAAGAAAGCCTCAAAACCTCTGGCTGTAAAAATCTGTCAGGGTTGCAGAGGCTGAGAAACTCCCAGCCTCACAGGAGTTTGTTGAAGACATCCACAGAGTCCTAGAATGTACACAAACCCACCCACCTTGGAATCAGCACAAAAAGGGCGAAATTTGTTTGTGGGTAGCGGGGGAAATGACTGAAAGCCAGCAGAGAGCTGAGCGAGATGCACTGTTCCCTCTCAGATGCCTCCCCTACACCAGCGCCACAACACAACAATGTGGACTGCCCTACCCTAGTGAATACCTCAGGCTCCACCCCTTACAATGCAAGCACTGCTCAACGACAAAAATATATATATGGCCCTAATGAAAGAACAGATCAAAGCTCCAAAACTAGAACTAAGCAATTAAGAGATAGCCAACCTATCAGATGCAGAATTCAAAACATTGGTAATCAGGATGCTCACAGAAATGATTGAGCTCAGTCGCAAAATGAAGGAACACATGAAAGCTTATGCAAAGTGAAATGAAGAGAAATATATTAACAATGAAGGTAAGGAAACTGGGACTCGAATCAATGATTTGGAGCAGAATGAAGAAATAAACATTTAACCAGAACAGAATGAAGAAACAATAATTCAAAAAAATGAGGACAGGCTTAGGAACCTCCAGAACACCTTTAAACATTCCAATATCTGAATCATAGGGGTGCCAGAAGAAGAGAAAGAACAAGAAATTGAAAACTTATTTGAAACAATAATGAAGAACTTCCTCAATCTGGCAAAGGAAATACACTTCCAGGAAGTCCAGGAAGCTCAGAGTCCCAAAGAAGTTAGACCCAAGAAAACACACACCAAAGCACACCATAATTACATACCTAAGATTAAAGATAAGGAGAGAACCTTAAAAGCAGCAAGAGAAAAGGAGAGAGTTACCCACAAAGGAGTTCCCATAAGACTATCAGCTGATTTCTCAAAAGAGACCTTGCAGGCAAGAAGGGGCTAGAAAGAAGTATTCGAAGTCATGAAAAGGAAGGACCTACATCCAAGATTACTCTATCCAGCAAAACTATCACTTAGAATGGAAGGGCAGATAAAGTGTTTCCCAGATAAGGTCAAGTTAAAGTTCATCATCACCAATCCATTATTATATGAAATATTAATGGGAACTCTACAAGAAGATAAAAAATATGAACATTAAAGTGGCAACAAATTTACAACTATCAATAACCAAACCTAAAAAGAATAAAAACAAAGTAACTAAGCAAAAAATTAGAACAGAAACAGAATCACAGAAATGAAGATTACATAGAGGGTTATCAGTAGGGAGGGAGAGGGGAGAGAATTGGGGGGAAAGGTACAGGGAATAAGAAGCAAAATGGTAGGTACAAAATAGACAGGAGGGTTAAAAATAAGATAGAAAATGGCTGGAATGCAAGATGACAGTGAGATAGGTAGAGCAGAGTCCACTTCCACCTGCACACAGGTGGAACACCTAGCTGATCTGAGGAGCAAACTGAACACCCACCAGTATCCCAGCAAATATGAAGGTTGGAGGCCAAAAAATTATAGAGGACATTGAAAAATCAGACAGTAAGAAGATTGCTTTGGGACAGTAAGGTCCCTAAACTAGCCCAGAAACCAGAGAAGCTGCAGCCCCAGGCCGGGCACTTGCCGCAGGAGTCTTGCCGCAGAGGATCAAATCAGTGAACTGGATGACAAGGCACAAAAACACACACAGAAAAAGCATGAAAAGGAAGAGACTCAGAAAGAATGAAGAGGGGTTAAGGGAACTGCAGGACAACATGAATGATCATAATATCCGTATAATATGGATACCAGAAGGAGAAGAAGAGCAAGGGACAGAAACACTGTTTGAAAAAGTAATGATTGAAAACTTCCCTAATTTCATGAGTGAAAGAGCAATACAAATCAAAAAAACACAGAGTCCCAATTAAGAGTAACCAAAGCCCACTTCAAGACATATCATAATTAAAATGGCAAAATTCCAAGACAAAGAGAGAATCTTAAAGGCAGCAAGTGAGAAACAGGAGGCAATATACAAGAGAGCCCAGATAAGACTTAGCAGCTGACTTCTCGATGGAAAAGCTCCAAGCCAGAAGGGAATGGCAAGGAATATTCCAAGTAATGAAAAAAAAAAGACCTACACCAAGAATCCTTTATCCAGCAAGGCTCTCAATTAAAATGGAAGGCCAAATAACGAGTTCCCCAGACAAAAGAAGCCTCAAAGAATATACCTCCTCCAAACGAGCTCTGCAAAGGATGCTAAAGGGTCTGCTTAAAGAAAGGGGAAAAAAAGGGTGAGAGAGACAAGAACACAGGTGCAAAAAAATGGCAATGAGAAAGCACCTATCAATATTAACCTTAAATGTAAATGGATTAAATGCTCCAATCAAAAGACATAAAATAGCTGAATGGATAAGAAAGCATGACCCACACATATGCTGCCTACAGGAGACCCACCTCAGGACAAAAGACCTACACAGACTAAAAATGAAGGGCTGGAAACAAATATTCCAAGCAAATGAACAGGAAAAAAAAGCCCAGGTAGCAATACTCATATCAGACAAAATAGACTTCAAAAAAAGAGCCATAAAAACACACTCAGAACACTTCATAATACTCAAGGGAAGAATCCATCAAGAAGACATAAACATTGTAAATATATATGCACCCAACACAGGAGCACCCAAATGCATAAAGAAAATAATGGAGGACTTCAAGAAAGATATTGAAAGCAACACAATTATAGTAGGGGATTTTAACATCTCACTGTCAAACATGGACAGAGCTTCCAAACAAAACATCAGCAAAGACATTGTGGCACTAAACAATGTCCTATATCAAATGGACTTAACTGATATATATATAGAACCTTTCATCCCAAAAGAGCAAAATATACATTCTTTTCAAATGCACATAGAACATTTTCAAAGACAGACCACGTGACAGGATACAAAACAAGTCTCAACAAATTCAACAAGCTTGAAATCATATCAAGCATTTTGTCAGACCACAAGGGACTGAAACTAAAAACCAACCTCAAGGAAAAAAATGCAAACCACTCTAAGTTCTAAGTCATAAAGATGAAATAGCATGCTATTAAACAAGGGATGGGTCAAGAATGAAATTAGGGAAGAAATCAAAAAGTTTCTGGAAACAAATGAAAATGAACTCACAACAATCCACAACTTATGGGACACAACAAAGGCAGTCCTGAGAGATACAGGCCTACCTAAAAAATATAGAAACATTTCAAATAAACAACTTAACTGTACACCTACAAGAACTCAAGGAACAACAACAAAGACAGCTCAGAGCAAGTAGAAGGAAGGAAATAACCAACATCAAAGCAGAATTAAATAACACAGAGACTAAAAGCACAATTCTAAGGATTAATAAATCCAGGAGCTGGTTCTTTGAAAAGATAAACAAAATCGACAAGCCTTTAAGAAGATTCATCAAGAAGAAAAGAGAGAGGACCCAAATAAACACAATCAGAAATGAAAGAGGAGATATTATAACTGATACCACAGAAATACAAAGGACTATAAGAAATTACTATGAAGAACTATATGCCAAGAAATTTGAAAACCTAGGTGAGAACAAATTTCTAGAAAAGTATAATCTTCCAAAACTCAATGAAGAAGCAAAAAGCCTGAACAGACCAGTAACAGTTGACAAAATTGAAGCAGGAATCAAAAAACTCCCAACAGACAAAAGCCCTGGACAAGACAGTTTCATAGAAGAATTCTACAAAGCATTTAAGGAAGAGCTAATCCCTATTCTTCTCAGATTGCTTCAGAATATCCAAGAAGATGGAAGATCCCCAAACTCACTTTATGAAATCAGCATTATCCTAATCCCAAAACCAGATGAAGACACAACAAAGAAAGAAAACTCCAGGTCAGTAACACTGATGAACATAGACACTAAAATCCTCAATAAAACATTGGCAAACTGCATCCAGCAATATATTAAAAAGATCATACGCCATGACCAAGTGGAATTCATCCCAGGATGCAAGGATGGTACAGTATTCACAAATCAATAAACATAATACATCACATAAACAAAAGCAAAGACAAAAATCACATGATCATATCAATAGATACAGAAAAGCATTTGATAAGGTACAGTACCCATTTATGATAAAAACACTCAGCAAAGTGGGAATAGAGGGAGCATTCCTCAACATAATACAGGCCATATATGAGAGACCTACAGCCACCATCATACTCAATGGGCAAAAACTAAAGGCTTTCCAACTAAGATCAGGAACATTTCTGCTTTCACCACTCCTATTCGACATAGTTTTGGAAGTCCTAGCCATAGCAATCAGACAAGAAGAAATAAAAGGCATCGAAATTGACAAGGAGAAAGCAAAAGTGTCATTGTTTGCAGATGACATGATAGTTTACACTGAAAATCCTATAGACTCCACCAGAAAACTACTGTACCTACTAAGTGTACTTGGCAAAACAGCGTGATACAAAGTCAATATTCAGAAATTGAAGGCATTTTTGTACACCAACAATAAAATATCAGAACCAGAAATCAGGAAAAAAAATCCCTTTTGCTATAGCAACAAGAAAAATAAAGTACCTACGAATAAACCTAACCAAAGAGGTAAGAGACCTGTACTCAGAAAACTACACAACACTGAAGAAAGAAATTAAAGAAGACACAAACAAATGGAAGCATGTACCATGTTCACGGATTGGAAGAATTAACATCATCAAAATGTCCCTACTACCCAAAGCAATTTATAGATTCAGTGCAATCCCTATTAAAGTACCAATGACATATTTCAGATATAGAACATTTCAAAAATGTATATGGAACCATAAATGCCCCTGAATAGCTGCAGCAATTTTGAGAAAGAAGAACAAAGTAGGAGGGATCACAATACCTGATATCAGACTGTATTACAAAGTCACTGTAATTGAAACAACCTGGTACTGGCATAAGAACACACATAGACCAAAGGAACAGAATAGAAGAGCCCAGAAATAAACCCAAGTCTCCATGGTCAATTAATATTTGACAAAGGGGAAGAAGCATAAAATGGAGTAAAAATAGCCTCTTCAACAAATGGTGTTGGGAGATCTGGACAGCTACATGCAAAAAAATGACTTGACCAAAAACTTACATAATACACAAAAATAAACTTAAGATGGATAAAAGACTTAAATATAAATGATGATGCCATAAAAGTCCTAGAGGAGAACATAGGCAGGAAATTCTCAGACATTCCACACAGCAATATTTTCACTAATGTCCCTAGAGCAAGGGACATAAAAGAAAGAATAAACAAATGGGATCCCATCAAAATAAATAGCTTCTGCATGGCTAAAGAAAACAGCATTAAAATGAAAAGAGAACCAATTATATGGGAAAACATATTTGCCAATGATACCTTAGATAAGGGCTTGATATCCAAAATATATAAAGAACTCACACAACTCCACTCCAGGAAGAGACACAACCCAATTAAAAAATGGGCAAAGGACCTGAACAGACTCTTTTCCAAAGAGGACATACAGAGGGCTCATAGACATATGGCAAGATGCTCAGTACCACTAGCCATCAGAGAGATTCATATTAAAACCACAATGAGATACCACTTCACACCAGTCAGAATGGCCATCATAAACAAAGTAACAAACAACACGTGTTGGAGAGGTTGTGGAGAAAAGGGAACCCTAGTGCATTGTTGGTGGGAATGCAGACAGGTGCAACCACTGTGGAAAACAGTATGGAATTTCCTCAGAAAACTAAAAATGGAACTGCCTTTTGACCTGGCAATTCCACTGCTGGGTTTATACCCTAATAACCCTGAAACACCAATCCAAAAGAACCTATGCACCCCAATGTTCATAGCAGCACACTTTATAATAGCCAAGGGCTGGAAACAACCTAAGTGCCCATCAGGAAATGAATGGATCAAAAAACTATGGTACATTTACACAATGGAATTCTATGCAGCAGAAAGAAAGGAGCTCCTACCATTTGGATAGCACAAGGTGGAACTGAGGAGCATTATGCTAAGTGAAATAAGCCAGGCAGTGAGGGACAAATACCATATGACCTTACATATAAGTGGAACCTAAGCAACAAAACAAACAAGCAAGCAAAATATAACTAGAGACATTGAAATTAAGAACAATGTCATAGTAACCAGAGGGAAGGTGGGAGGGGATAATGGGGGGTAAGGGAGGAAGGGGTTTTCAGAAACAACTATCAAAACCAATGGGACAAAACCTTTTGACCTTTCAGGACAAAACCAATGGGGGTAGAAGCAGGGGAGGGAGGTGGGGATGTCTAAGGTGGAGGGGGGAGTGGTAGGGGATAAACGCAGATAACTGTCCTTGAACAACAATAAGATAATATTTTTTAAAAAAGAACTTCTCTTGCTTTCACTGTTTTGCCTTCAAATAGTATTTTAATTTTTGAGGGCAAGGCAATTTAAGAAAGTGCCATGAAGAAGAAATCATTTGGCATTTAGCATCTTAAAGACTTCATATCTCAAATAAAGTTATAGGATGAAATTCATTGTCAGTAGGGTTACCATTTGGATTTTCTTAAACCAAGATTAAATTCACTTTGTAACTCCAAAAAAAAAAACTTTTTAAGAGAACAGTATAGGAAATGGAGAAGCCAAAGAACTTATATGTATGACCCACTGACATGAACTAAGGGGGGGGGGGTAATGCACGTAGGAGGGGGATGCAAGGTGGAGGGGCCGAAATGAGGGGAAAAATGGAACGACTGTAATAGCATAATCAATAAAATATATTTTAAGAAAAGGAAAATCCCAAAGATTCAATTAAAAAACAAAAAACCCACTGGAACTAATCAACAAATTCAGTAAAATTACAATATATAAATCAACATAGAGAAATCAGCTTCACTTCTGTACACTAAAAATGAAGCACTTGAAAAAATAAAACTATACTATTCACAACAGCATCAAAAACAAAAAAGTAACTGGTAAAGATCTATAGGACAAAAACTATGAGACAGTGTTGGAGGAAATCAAAATGACACAAATGGAAAGATTTCTCATGTTCATAGATCAAAAAAAATAATATTGTTAAAATGGCCGTACTACTCAAAGCCATCTAGATTCAACACAATTCACATCAAAATTCCAATGAAAATAGAAATAGAAAAAAAATCCTAAATTTTCTATAGAACCAAAACAGACCCCAAATAGCCAAACCAATCCTGAAAAAAAAAAGAACAAAGCCAGAAGTCACACAATTCCTGACTTTAAACTATATTATACAGCTATACTAATTAAAACAGTATGGTACTATCATAAAAAGAGGCACACAAACCCATGGAGCATAACAAAGAAACCAAGAACATTCAATGGGAAACAGATAGTCTCTTCAACAAATGGTGTTCTGAAAACTGGATAAACACATGAAGAAAAAAATGAAATTAGACCACTACCATACAACACTCTTAAAAGTTAATTTTAAATGGATCAAAGATTTAAAATATAAGACATGAAACCATAAAACTTCTAAAGAAAACACAGAAAATAGGTTTCTCAACACTGGTCTTAACAATATATCCTTGGATACAACACCATAGGCACAAACAAAAGCAAAAATCAACAAATCAAAAATAATCAAACTTAAAAGCTTCTGCTCAGCAAAGGAAACAATCAACAAAATGAAGAGGCAACCTACCAAATGGTAGAAAATTTTTGCAAGCCATATATCCAATAAAAAGTTAATATCCAAGAGAACCAATCCAATTAAAATATTGGCAGAGAGCCCTGGCCTGTGTGGCTCAGTGGATTGAGTGCTGAACTCTGAATCAAAGGATCGCTGGTTCAGTTCCCAGTCAGGGCACATGCCTGGGTTGCAGGCCAGGTCCCCAGGAGGGGGCACATGACAGGCAACATTGATGTTTCTTTCCCTCTCTTTCTCGCTCCCTTTCCCTCTCTCTAAAAATAAATAAATAAAATCTTTAAAAAAAAAAAAAAACATGGGCAGAGAAACCAGACACACATTTCCCAAAAGTCACCCAAATCGCCAACAGGTACATAAAATGATGTTCAACATCATTAATCATCAGAGAAATGCAAATAAAAAATGACAATGAGGTATCACCCCACAACTGTCAAATGACTATCATAAAGACCAAGAGGCCCTGATGGTGTGGTTCAGTGGGCTGGACATCATCCTGCAAACCAAAAGGTCACCAGTTCAATTCCCAGTCAGGGCACATGCCTGAATTGTGGGCCAGACCCCTGCCTGGGGGTGTGTGAGAGACAATTGATTGATGTTTCCCTCACACATCAATGTTTCTCTTCCTCACTTTCTTCCCCTCTCTCTAAAAATAAATAAAATCTTTTTTAAAAAAATAAGACAAGAGATAAGTGTGGGCAAGCATGTAGAAAAAAGGGAACCCTAGTACACTGTTGGTGAGAATGTAAAGTGGTGCAGCCACTATAGAAAATAATATGGAGGTTCCTCAAAAAACTAAAAATAGAACTACCACATGATCCAGCACTTCCATTTGTGGGTCTATATTCAAGAACAGGAAATGAAAACAGGATCTGAAGAGATCTCTGCACTCCCACATTCACTGCAACATTATTCACAATAGCCAAGATATGGAAACAACTAAAGTGTCCATCAACGGATAAATGGATAAAGAAGATGGGCACATATATACAAAGGGACATTACTCAACCATGATGAAGAAAATCCTGCCATGTGTAACAATGTGAATAAACCTTGAGGGCATTACGCTAAGTGAGATAAGTCAAATAGAGACAAATACCATGTGACATCACTTATTTGTGGAATGTTTAAAAAAAAGCAAACCCATAAAAACAGAATGAAATCCTGGTTACCAAGGACTGGCAGGTGGGTGTATAGGAGAGATGTTGAAGGTATGAAGTTGGAACATAAATCCTAGAGTTCTAATGCACAGTATAGTGAACATGTATGCAATAATACCATATTATAATTACCAAACTTACTAAAAGACCAGGTCTTAATATTCCAACCTCTAAAAAGAAGTGATGGTTATGTAATGGTGATAGAGGTACCAATTACTGCTACATGAGTAATGATAACACACAAATGTATCAAATCAATATTCTGTACAATTTAAATTTCTATAATGTTATATATCAAATACATTGCAATTTAAAAAAGATAAAGAATTTCAGATCAACAAAAGATTCTATAAAAAGTAAAAAAGACAAACCCTGGACTGGGAGAAGATACATGTGATAGAGCTGTCGAAGGAATTAAACACAGGCAAAGGTTGTCAACATACTTAGTAATGTGGGTGATGCAAATTAAAACTATGATGAGATACTGTTAAACTACTCCCAGAATGGCAAAAATTTAAGTCTGACAATAGCAAGTATGAACAAGGTCTGGAGCAAAGCAAGCACTTAACATTGCTGATGAGAAAGTAAAATCACCTTGGAAAATACTTTAGCAAAATCTAATAGCATTAAAGGTATTCCTCCCAATTCCCCAGCAATCCAGCCTTAGGTATATGCCCTAGAGAAATTAATGTGCATACCAGAAATGTATGACAATGTTCACAGCACCACTGTGTAACATCCTGAAACTTAAAAAATAAATTAATTAATTAACCATCAAAAGAGAAAAGTAAATCGTACTGTATTCATACATTGAATACTACCTGGCAATGAAAATTCATGCAGATCATGCAGAGCTGCAGATCAAGATGACTGAGTCTCAAAAGCAATGTATAGTGAAAGATGAAAGTGAAATACACATATGTTCATTTGACTATTCAGAAAGCTCAAAAACAAGTAAAATATTTTTTCAGGGCTATACCTATTGGAGTGGAAACTACAAGGAGAAGCACTGTGATATGATCATGGAAAGGTCAGTTCTCAGTGGTTCTAATCTATTTCTTGAGTTAGCAAGTGGTTATCCAAGTTTTTCCTTTATAATTGTCAAACTGCTTATGTTATATCCACTTTTCTAAATTTAATTCACAAAAACAAGTTCTAAAAGTTCCAGGCAGATTAAAGAACCAGTTGTGAAAACAAAAGTTCATAGGAGAAAATGGTATATTTGTGACTGAATATTGAGTATTTCCTAAAATCATGAAAAAAGATTGATAAATTCAATATTAAAAGAAAAAACATGTACGTTAAAAAAAGAAACTGAAAAGCCACACCAGGATCACAAGATGATCTTGGCAGTGCTTTTAACTGACAGGATTAGTGCACAGAATAACTAACTTCAGTGAAGAGAAACACACACCCCCTAACCCCTCTCAAAGTTACAAATGAAATGAAGAGGCAAGCCACAAAAGAGGAAATCTAAATGCCCAGTAACTATTAAAACTGATGCCCACAAGACCTAACCACTAATCAAGGAAACGACATTAAAATTACACTGACCCGCCATTTCACACCCATGTGATTGACCAAAATTGTAAAGTCTGGCCAGTTCAAGGGTTGACAAATACAGCACATTCTGCTGATAGCATAATTACAAAACAAACAATAACAAAAAATAACCACACCTGGTAAAACCACTTGGCAGAATAAAAGGAAAACCTCCTGTACTTGCACAAAGCTGCTGCTATGACCCAACATCCAATTCTTGACAAGTACCCCAAAGAAACTCACATAATCAAGACTTTCTGCAGCCCTGTGCATGCTACTGACAAACAGAAAACTTGAATGCCCTGCGGCCAGGAAAACACACATGGAATACGTATAGCTATTAAAATCAATAAATCAGAGTTTATATGTGTTAATGTGGTAAGTCTTAAAATATGAAGAGAACAAAGCAAATTGTAGAGAGATAACATAAATTATGGAAAAAATACTCATTGATTTACGAACACAATATAGTAAAAGAATGAGAAAGGAGCATGAGAATACCATGAGGGTGGAAATTAGGTGGGGGAGTGGGATACACGGGGCATCAATTATATTGAGTGTTTTATTTTTTAAGTTGGGTGTAAATTCTCTATTCTTTAAATTCCTGAAATGTCTTTTTAAAAGATCATGCAACTTTTTACCTTGTATGGGCAAACTATTTTTCTTGTATCGTTCTAGCTGGGTTCCAGCAGAATTCTGTCTCTTTTGAATTCGAACTGATGAATTCTATAGGAGATAGTTGAATATAAAATTAGTGTTAGTCTACATATTAGTACAATGAATGACACTAACAGAACTCAGCTTGCAATGAGAATGTTTTAAGTATGTTCATTTACATTGTTTTCATTTGTCACTAGAGACCAGAGTGAACTACACACACACACACACACACACATACACACCCCGTATCTGGAAATACATTCAATCCTCAAGTTAAAGGCATAACAGACAATGTAAAATGAAACAGTCTTCTATGACTGATACCAGATTAGCCAGAGGAGAGGGCAGGACCTCATGGTCACCATCAGCAAAACCCCCTTATCTTAGCCTCTCCAGTGAATACTTCCATCACCGTCCTGCTCTAACTGAACTCTCCCACTGAGAAGACTGCTCACCACTGTCCCTTGCAAGGTTGGAGGTTTCTCAGGGTCCTCAAAGCTCACAACCCTAGATTTAGAGGTAGGACACTTACCTTCCTTGCTCCCCATCACTGCTTCCAACCAAATCTCTTTCCCTCCTCCCTACCCACCCCCGCCTGGGTCCAAGTCTTATGGCCGTGTACTCATCCACCATGTACTCCTCCTCTCCTGATGATACTCCAGCTCTGTAGCTTCCACCTCCTGACCTACTCTCCCTCCAATCTCAGCTGTGCACTACCGTGGGGAAACTCTAGAACTGTCATCATCACTATCTGCAATTACCAATAACTGTTTGATTTCAAAGCATTTAAATTCATAATGTGAGGCATGAAATTATTAGCCTGGTCTATTGAAAAAGCCAATGCCATTTAGTACTCAAGTATTTAGGGGTGAGATGCCATGATTTCTGAAATTATCTTCAAGTGGACCAGCAAATTACATAAACATAATATAGCAAAACATTAACAGCGATTCAGTCTAAGCAAGTATTTCAGGTGTTCATCAGACTATTCTTTCAAATGCCTCGATCTGAGGAAGCTTCCATAAAAACCTGTTTGAGGAGGAAGGGAGAATGCCACTTTCAGACTACCACAGCTTAGCCTTCAGCTCATTCCTTTAATACCCTAACTCCAACAAGGCTTATAGCCAACAAGGTCCTACAAGTCATTGATCCATGTGTTCTATGTCCCTCACAGCCTTGTAGCCTATGCCCTTCTTAAGTAGGTGAAAGTTCTTGTGGGTCACTGCATACTGTAAACTTCCAAGCCCCTCTCTCTCCTGGGTGGTATTTCCCCTGATGACCACACTTCTCCTAAAATATGACTCTCCACCAACCTACCCCCAAAAAGCCAAACAAGAAAAAAATAATACAAGCCATTCTCAATGGAAATAGTGATCTCTAACCTCCGTGGGCTCCCAATGCCACCCAGGACTCACACTACACTTCCCAGTCCCTAGACTTTCCTCTCTTAGACAACAATTTCACACTTTCTCCCATGTTCTCCATCCTCACTGTCAGTAGAGGACCATGCTTCCCACTTCACTGAGAAAGTTAAAGCATCAGGAGGGAACTTCCTACCCACTGGCACCACATCCATCCCTGGGTCCAGACCTTGGACCTTATTATTGGACTCAAACTGCCCATGCTCCTGGCCAACGCCAGCCTCCCCATTCCCTCAATCCCATTTCCCCTCACTTATAACAATGCATCCACAACTCTCCCCCTTTCTCCTGCATCGTTTTCCTCTCTACTGAACCAATTCTACCAATACACCAACACTTGTTAATTCCCCATCTTAAAAACAAAGATAACTTCCCCTACAGCCAACTACTCCTTCTCTTTACATTTACTGTAAAACTTTTCTGCACAGTTCTCATATCCTGTCTGAAACTTCTCCCCATTCCCTCTTGTCCTGTAGGGCTTTTATTTCAACATCTCTGCTTGATAAATCCAATGACCAACCTTCAGTCTTCAACTTACTTAGCAGCAGCCTTTGACGCCAAAGATCACACTTTCCTCTAGGGCCTTGCTCGACTTGGCTCATAGGACACCATCTGACCTCCTTTCCTTCCTACACCCTGGTTGCTTGTTCTCCTCACCCCCAGCTTCTCACCCTCGGCCTCACTTTTGGCCTCAGTCATCTCTCTTGGCCCAAAGCTTCACCATACATGCTGATGAGCCCAAACTTCAAGCTCCAGCCTGACTTTCCCTGATCCCTGCATAACATCTCTACATGATTATCTCCTTGGCCTTTCAAACCCCCCTGTCTGCACATGAGCTCCTAATGTCCACAGCCCTAAGCAATATGTGATGTCTTCTTGTGGACTCTCATAACAAATGGAAACTCTTATATTAAGCAAAAACTACACTAAACTGGGAAGCCATTCCTGACTCCTTTCTTGCTGTCACTCCCCCTATGCGATTCATCAATAAATCCCATCCAGTTCCCAACCCCTCCAATGTCGCTCCCCCAGTCTAAGCCACTATCATCTGTGGTCTGAATCACTGCAACAATCCCCCCTGATATTCCCGATAGGGCCCAGAGTTTCTCCTCCCCCTAGTGTCTACAATACAGAGTGAACTTACAAAGACAAAGGATCAGGCCACCGCTTCCATCAAAGCCCTGCAAGGACCTCCCCATTGTACTCACTGAAAAAGCCCAAGTGCTTACAGAAAGTATTAAGGCCTAGTAAAATCTGCACCTGCCACCTGTCATCATCCTATCTCTGATTTCTTCCCTACTATTCTCCCCACTTACTCTGCTCCAGCCTTATAGCAAATACTCATTTAACATCCTTGATAGATTCTGCAATTTTATCAGGCTAATTGATAAAAGAGTTAAGTTCCTAGCATCAACTTTGTATCAAAAGGACACTAATCAAGGACCTGCTATACCAGCCTCTGCCTTTGCTCAGCCTCAGGCCCTCCAAGCAGACAGCCTCCAAGCCAGGGGCTCCTGTGCCTTCTCCGATTTCCACCCAGGTTCCAGCCTGGCTTAGACCCTCTTTGGCTTTTATTCAAATGTCATTTTCTCAGTAAGGCCTTCCCTGGCCATCCTACCTACAACTGCAACACCCCAAACAGCTATTCCCCCTTCTTGCTTTTTCTCCTTAGTTTTCACCAGCATGTCATACATTTTATTTACCTACATTATTTATAATCTTTCTCCTGACACTGGACTATTAAGTTCCAAGAAGGCAAGGACATTTGCCTGTTTTGTTCATTGCTTTCTTTATCTGCAGTGCCTGGCAAGTCAGAGTTGTGAACAGATGAATGAAATACTAATTACTTGACTCAAAAGGGTTACACAAATGTGACTCTCTGCAAACACTTCCCTTGACCTGCTTTAACTCAGATTGTCTGCTTCCAGTTTATAATAATCACTCTATAAAAATTATACAAATGAATTTGAAAACTATCTGTATAATACTCAAAATTTTTTAATTACAGTAAAAAATATATAACATTTACTATTTTTAATCATGTTAAAGTGCTCAAGTCTGGCATTAAGTACATTCACACTGTCATGCAACCATCACCACCATCCATCCAAAGAACTCTCTTTAACTTAGGAAACTGAAACTCTGTCCCCATTTAACACTAACCTTGCATTTTCCCCTCCCCACAGCCCTGACAACCACCCTTCTAATTTCTGTCTCTATGAATCTGACTGCCCAAATATTTAACATCTCTCCCTAACCTGACAAAGCCGATCTCCAAACCTACCATGGACCCCTCTTTCTTCATGGCAGTCCCACACTGACCGATCTTGGTGCTGCCCTCAGCGGCTTCCACTTTCTTCCAAGCATCAAGTCGGAATCTTTCCATCACTTTTATTTCTTTCCGGAGATCCGTGTTCTCTTTGACCAACATATCTATCTGGCTCCTAAGACGGCCATGTGTACTTGACCATTTTGCTTCCTTTCTTTTCAAATCTTCCTGTAAATCTGCTATCTGCTGTTTCAAAGCCTGCCCCTCCCCACAAAAAAGAATTACTAGAATTAAAATAATGTCATAGAAGACTACAGCTAGTGAGGAACCGGGAACAGAAAAGGGAAGGCTCAATCACATTCCAATAATACTGGGATTTTCAGGAAAGGGAACAAGGGGTTCAGGCTAGAGCCTCACTTCATACCATCAGAAAAATTAATTCCAGGAATCAAGGGGAGGAGGAGACAGGCAACACTTAGGAGTTAACTGCAGTAACATGACTATGAGATAATAAAGGTCTAAACTAAGATATTAAGTGAAATAAATGAGATAAATGGGGAATATCTGGTGAAGAAAAAGCTAATAGGAATTAATTACTAACTGAAGGAAGAAGAGCTGAAGTAAAGCAAAGAATAAAAGATTCAAAGTCAAAACTACCAGCCTTGAAAAATGATTCTATTGGGAATTTATAAAAAACAGGTTTTAAGAAAATGAGTTGTTTTAGATGGACTAGATGACATAAGTGAAGAAACTCCTGGAGATGTCTAGAAGCAATCTGTAACTGTACAAAGAGAATAAAGATGGATGTAAGAACTAAGGAGAGATAGTCAGCTGGCTATACAGCATATGCAGGTGCAAGTCAGAGGAGTGACTGGAGCTGAGGAAAGGAGTATAGACAGAAGCTGGAAGCATTCCCCACCACCCACCAGAGAACCCACTCAAATATGAGCCAGAAAGCAGTGAGAATTCTAACCACTTCATTAACATACACAGACAACCTGACATCCTACCCATGCTCATGTAAATCTCACAACAGCCAACAAAGTGCTGTTTCAGTGAACATTATGAATGATAAGAAAGTGAAACAGCCTTACTGCTGACATGGAAAAATTACAGTAACCTGGATAGAAGATCAAACCAGCCACAACATTCCCTTAAGCCAAAGCATAAAGAGCAAAGTCCTAACTCTCTTCAATTCTATAAAAGGCTAAGATAGGTGAGGAAGCTGCAAAAGAAAAAGTATGAAGCCAAAAGAGGTTGGTTCATAAGGTTTTAGGAAATAAGCAGTCTCCATATAAAAGTGCAAGGTGAAGCACCAGGTAATCCAGAGGATCTAGCCAAGATAATTTATGAAGGTGGCTATACCAACAACAGATTTTCAGTGTAGACGAAAGAGCCTTATATTGGAAGGAGACACCATCTAGGACCTTCATAGCTAGAGAGAAGTCAACGCCTGGCTTCAAAAACTTCCAAAGACAGGCTGACTCTCTCGTTAGGGGCTAATGCAGTGGGTGAGTTTAAGATGAAGCCAGTGCTTACTTAGCATTCTTACAACCGTAGGGCCCTTAAGAATTATGCTAAATCTACTCTGCCTGTGCTCTATAAAGAAAGCCTGGATGACAGCACATTGTTTACAGTATTGTTTACTAAATATTTTAAGCATACTGCTGGGACCTGCTCAGGAAAAAGCATTCCTATTACTGCTTACTGACAATGCACGTGATCACCCAAGAGCTCTGATGGAGTTGTACCAAGAGATTAATGTTGTTTTCATGCCTGCTAACACAACATCCATTCTGCAGCCCATGGATCAAAGGTAATTTTGACTTTCAAGTCATACTAATTAAGAAATATACTTTATAAGATTATAGCTGCCATAGGCAATGATTTCTTGGATGGATGTGGGCAAACTAAATTGAAAACCTCTGGAAAGGATTCACCTTTCTCAATGCCATCAAAAACATTCATGATTCATGGGAAGAGGTCAAAATACTGGGTTGGCCAAAAAGTCCACTTAGTTTTTTTCCATAAAAATAAGGGACACATTTGTCATTTTCAACAATAACTTTATTGATATGGATATTCTGAGTATGTCAGCTATCTCCCACTACTGACTTCTAGTAAGTAGAGGCCAGGGGTGCTGCTAAACATCTTCCAGTGCATAAGACTTTCTATACCAAAGAATTATTTGGCCAAAATGTCAATAGTACCAAGAAACTTCACAAACCACTTTTGACACGTTTGATCAGTCACTGCACCTTCTCCATGTATTGCACAAATCTTTTTTGCATTTCAGTTGCATTTTTACCTTTCTTTAAATTATAAAACATAATATGCTGAAAATGTTGCATATTTTCTTCCATCTTCAACATTAAAATAGCTGCACAAAAATTCACCAATTTTGATAATTTTTTTAAACACATGCTGACATGACAGCTGTCACAACACAATCTAACAAAACTGTTTCAAATGAAGTTAAAGACAACTAAGCACTACTAGCAATCATATGGAAAAAACTAAACAAACTTTTTGGCCAACCTCATATTAACATTAACAGGAATTTGGAAGAAGTTGATTCCAACCCTCGAGGATGACTAAGGAGTTCTAGACTTCAGTGGAGGAAGTACAAATAGCAAGTGTGACAAATAGCAAGAGAACTAGAATTAGAAGTGCAGCCTGAAAATGTAACTGAATTGCTGCATTCTCATGCTAAAACTTGAACTGATCAGAACTTGATTCTTATGGATGAGCAAAGAGAGTGGTTTCTTGAGATGGAATCTTGGTCAAGAAGCTGTGAAGATGTTAAAATGACAACAAAGGATTTAGAATATTACATTCTAAAAAAAGGATAAAGCAGTGGCAGGCTCTGAGAGAACTGACACCAACATTGAAAGAAGTTCTACTGTTGGTAAAATGCTACCAAACCATCACATACTACAGAGAAATCATTCATGAAAGGAAGAGTCAATCCATGCAGCAACTTCACTGTTGTCTCATTTTAAGAAATTGCCACAGCCACTCCAGCCTTCAGCAACCACCACCCTGAGCAGTCAGCAGCCATCAACATTGAGGCAAGACCCTCCACTAGCAAAAGGATAATGACTCACTGAAGGCTGGTTGGCATTTTTTAGCAATAAAGTATTTTCTATAAGGTATGCATTTTGGTCTTTTAGACACAATGCAACTGCACACTTAAAGAGACTACAGTATAGTGTAAACTTAATTTTTATATGAAATGGAAGACCAAAATATTCATGGGACTTGCTTTGTTGAGGTGATCTAAAACTGAACCCACATTATCACTGTGTACACCTGTACCATCTCTTTAATTAATCTTTTAATGACTTAAGTGGAAGTGGGCCAAGACCAAGATGTGGGAGACTTGCTGCCTTCCTCAAGAACACCTGGCTGAAGGAGCCAATGCTAGTCATGTCCATCACCATCAGGGCCTTGCTGTAATTCTGTTCCCTTCAGTCCCTACACCAAGTATGCCACAAGAATCAATCAAGTGACACCCTACATCTATCCAGTGCCTGTCCAACATGATGGGAATAAGCCCAACGTGCCCAGCCACCCCCAAGACCCCAAGGGCCCAAGCTTGGAGTGGCTGAAAAAACTGTGAACAGCTCCACTACAGAGAGGAGGTCCCCTTCGCTGTGTCCCCAATAAAATGTGAAAACCAAAAAAAAGAATAATAATAAGTGGAAGTGTATCAATAAATAAAGTTTTCAATTAAGTGTATACTTGTTTTTAAAGTATGTATTTGCATAGTAGAGGTAGAAAGAAGGGTAAGTATATTCAATAGCAAACTATGAATAAGCTATTAGTTTAAGAAAGAGAAGGTACTACACCAACAATAGAAACAAATAATGAACATCCATGGAACAGACAACATACCAAGTCTTTTGAAAAGTGTCCAATACTTAAATCAACACTAACAAAGTAGAAAGAAGATTCAAGAAAAAGTTGGCAAATTATGAAATAGTCTAACATCTTAAAGAGGAAAGCTAACTCACCAAATCTCCAGGATATGAGGCCTCTACATCAAAACCATCCAGAACATTCTGCAATGACAGATGTGTCCTGGACCTGCACTGTCCAATATGATAGCTACCAGTCACACAATGGCTACTGAGCACTTGAAATATGGCTGATGTCACTGGGAAACTGAATTTTTAGCTTAATTTCAATTACCTTAAATTTAAATAGTCACATGTGGCTAAGGACTAGCAGACTGGAAAGAACTGGCTTAGAGAATAAGAGGATATATTGTTTGAGGGAAAGCCACCAGGTTACAATTAAGTAAAATCTATGTGTTATTCTCATCAAAGTAAATAGAACCACAATAAGAAAGCTCCTCTACTATGGTTTGAATCACAACGGAAGAAGAAATCTCAGTTATGGCAAAGAAGAGAAGTTAGGGGGAGTCAATCTTATAATCTTGGGTAGTTTAAGAAGGTTGGCTTTTTTCCCTTTTGGGTCTTGTAAGGTTTTCATAACATAGCCAAGTACTGCTCTATTCCTGGGAGAGTCAGAAACAATAAAAATGAAATGACAAACCCATTATGCAGATATTTTAGAATAGGTTATAGTTTTAAATTTAGTGAAAAATTTTCTGACAGCCGAGTTTGATTTTAACTACTATTTAAAGTATTTGAAGTCTTCGCAAAAAGTCATGCTCAATTTGTATTATGGATTATAACAATAATCTATAACCTAGAGTATATATTTTAAAAAGAAATTCAAGTAAGTTTAATATAAGTTGAATTATATTCAATGGTAAAATAAAGAATGAGGATGCTCTTTATGTTAACTTCTTTATCACAATTGCATATATATACACATGTATGTATATATACATATACATACATGTGTATATGTTTGTGTATATATATGCATTTGCTTAGAATTACGAGATTTGCAACACTGGTTATCTCAAAAGGGGAGAAAACTGGGTGCCGGAACAAGGGTGAGAGCGAGAGACTGCACTGCACAGTCTTTTTTTGGAAAAAAAAAAATTTAATAGATTGTTAAAGTCTAAAAGATTTAATAAACCAAGCATTAACCAAAGCACAGCACATGTTTCTCCCCACAAAAGTAAAAATAGAGTTAAAGACTCTCATCAAAATGGCATGTGAAACTTAAGCTACAAGTGTGCAGATGAGATTGTTCAAAGATGGTGCACTACAGAAAGGAAGAAAGCAAATGATGGGACTCAGAAATACTAGTATTTAAAATATGGAATTGGAAGATGAGTTTGCATTTTATGCTGCAAACAAGGGATAGCCATTTAAATTTTTCTCTTGATAAACTGAAGTATTTTGATGAATTCTAATATATCCACTTATTTCTTTTATACTTAGTTCTTTGGAAATCTTTGCATATGCCAAAGTCATAAATATATTCACCTATATTTTTTCTATAGTTTAGCTAGAAATGCATTAGTTCTTTTTTAAGTGCCATATTTTTCAAACTATAAGATACACCCCCCTTTTCCTTCCATTTGGAAGGAAAAAAATATATAATAGATTGTTAGAATTCCATTTGGAAGGAAAAGGGGGCAGCGTCTTATAGTCCAAATGTAGCTTACCTGGCTAGTAAATGTAGTTTACATTTACATTGGTGCAATATTATGTTATTTATGTTATTCAGTATTTTACCACATTTTTTGCTTCAGAATTTTTTTCCCATTTTCCTCCTCTAAAACCTAGGTGCATCTTATAGTCCTAAAAATACAGTATTACATTCCTCTGATCATGTCCATTTCTAACTTTGAAATTAACAGGTCTGATAATTTGGCCTATCAGTTTATAAGTTTTAGAATTAAACACTTATTTAGTATATAATAAGCCTTAAACATTTGTAAATAAACAAAACTAAAAGTACTTGTTCTGTGATAGGTTAAACAAATTAACACATTACACCAGTGAACTTCTAACTCCTGGCTTATTAATTCATTCATGTCATTATCATAGTTTTCTTTTTTTGAAAGCCTTTAGTAAAAGAATAAATATTTTACTCTCTAAAAGCCAGACTACAAAGATGTTCCTAATGCAGTGTCTCAGACAGATAACTTGTTGTGCCAATGCATGATTAATAAATTGATACCAATGTCTCTTTGATACATTAAATAACTCTAAAATTCTTATAGGACTGTCATCTTCACTAATTTATATGAGTATATAAATATCGGTATACCTGTATTTCTTCACGCTCCTTTTTATCTGGAAAAGTTCTTGCAGCTGTAGTATACATTTCAAAAACTTTGCGTTTATTTTGTAGCTTCCTCATTTCTTCCTTTTTAAATTCTTTTATTCGAACCAATTCTTTTGCCTTCTGTTGTTCAAAGTCTGCAATATCTTTCCTAAAATGACCAAACCATGTTATCTAAGGGGATTATCTCAATAATCTAAGAAGACCATCTCAATATAATAATCCACATGTGGCACCAAAATGTAACACCAGTGACAGCCTAGAAATGAGGAGCTGCTAGTCTTAGTTAATCCATCCTCAATCTAAAGCATTGAAATAGCAGTCAATAAAGCACCCCTTCAACAAGCATCCACTGAGCACCTGCTATACATCAAGCAGTACACTGGAAGAACCAAAGCAAAAAAACTAAGCATCCTTACTCACGTGAAGCTTCTTACATTTAATGGGAGAGAGAGGCAATAATAGAATAAATAAGCAAATATATGGAGCATTATAAGTATTAAGGAAGAACATAAGCAAGGAATCAGGTTAGAGAATATCAGGATAGGGGATTAAAATTATAATGGGGTCACCTCACTGAGACAATATTTGAAGTAAAACCTGAAGAAAATGAGAAAATAGCCATGAGGATATTTGGACAAAACAGTTCAGGCAGAGGGAACACCACACACAAAAACCATGAGGAAGGAATATGCCTGATGTGTTCAAAGAAAAACCAGGCAGCCAGTCTAGCTAAAATTGTAAGACAGAATCAGAAGCAGGGAAAAAACCCGAAGACTATATTAACTGAGTCTTATGCACCACTTGAGGACTTTGGTATCTAGCTGAGGAGAGTGCTGATCAGGGGGACTATCATAACCCAGGTTCATTCTTCATGTTGTGTTAAGAACACAGGGAGAGTGACATCAGCAAGTGATGGAACAGGAGGTCCCTGGCTTACATCCCCCTACATAAACAACAATCCAACAGCCATCCAAGAACATAAGTGCTTTTGGGGAAGCTCTAGGATTCAGGTAGGAGGTCTGGAAACTCTGGTGAAGCCATGATATCAAGGACACTTAGAGAAGGCAGGCCCGTGCCCCAGTGGCAGACTTACTAAACATAGTCCTGGCTGCAAAATGAAAACAGCCTAGCTCCCCTATGGACTCAGTCCCAGCTCCATCCACCAGAGAACTCAGGAAGAGACACACCTATCTATGCCCCTGGTAAGAGGCCCACAGACCTCAGTCCCAACCATAGATACTGAAACAGCCCTGTGATGTGGCTCCAGCCTGCTATACTGTGGTACTGGAGAGTCCTGCCCACCCAGGCACCCAGCAAGAAGGTATCCAGGAAACAGCAGAGGCCACACTTATCCTTACCCACGGTAACTGATCCCCCTGCCTACAGATGGCAACAGTGGGCCCAGAAGTAGCCCCATGACCTATGACCCACCTCCAGCCCTGCTTGACCATGGACTCAAAAGCAGTCCTGTCCAACCAGGGGTCTAGTCCATGTCCACCTGCACCCCTGGTAACAGGCCTGCCAACCATGGACCCCACTGTGGACCCAGAAGCAGCCATATGACCTGGCTAGAATTCCATTCAACTAGGATCCTGGCAGTACAACTGGATCCTGGATCAAGGACCCAGCACGAGGGTAAAGATCTGCCAAAATCAATCTATAAAAACAGAAAGAGGTTATTTGCTCTTTCAAATGCAAAGACATCAACACAAGGCTGCACAGATCATGAAGAATTAGGCAAGAATTAGATCATGAAGAATTTGCCTGACAAAGAATTCAAAATACATGTTTTAAAGAAGCTCAGCAAGATACAACAGAACATAGATGAAAAACCCAACAAAATCAGGAAAATACCTGAAACAAAATGAGAAGTTCAACAAAGAAAAATCATAAAAAAGAACCCAACAAAAAATCTCAAGCTGAGAAAACAATGAAGTCAAAAAAAGAAAAGAATGCAACAGAAACCTTCAACAGAAAACTCACTCCAGCAGAAGAATCTGTGAACTAGAAGACAGATAACTTAAAATTATAGTCAAAGGAGGAAAAAGAATGAAGAAAGCCTCCAGGATTTATGAAACAACAAGGAATAAACCAATATACACACTGCACCAGTCTCAGGAGGAGAAAAACAGCACACAAAATGAACAAACCTTTAGCTAGACCCCCCCCTCCAAAAAAAGGAGAGATACTCAAATAAGTATCATAAATGAAAGAGATGACGTTACAACAGATGCCTCAGATACAAAAAAGATCATATTATCCACAATTATAATCCAAAAAAATTGGATAACCTAGAAGAAATGGATTGATTTCTAAAAACATACAACCTACCAAACTAAATCTAGAAGAAATAGAAAGCCTGAACAAACTGATAACAATTGATTGAATCAGTAAAAATCTCCCAAGAGGGAAAAGTCCAGGACCACATGGTTTCACGGGTAAATTCTACCAAACATTCAAAGAATTAATACCAATTCTTAAACTCTTCCCAAAAGGGAAAAGGGAACACTTCCAAACTCATTTTATGAGACTAGCATCAACACTACCAGACCCAAAGACACCACAAGAAAACTATAAGACAATACCCCTAATGAACAGAGATGTAAAAATCCTCAATGAATTAGGAAACAAAATTTAAGAGCACATTAAAAGGGTTACACAGAATAACCAAGCGGGATGCATCCCTTAATGTAAGGTTGATTCAACATATGATCCAGCAATTCTACCCTGGGTACATAATGTATTTTTTGGACTATAAGACACACCCCGCCCCTGCCCGGTTTGGGAGGAATAATGGTTGTTAATGCTGCTGTTGAGTTCTGTTTAGATTTACATCGGTGAAATAATATGTTATTTATATTACTAAATATTTTACCACATTTTTTGCTTCAAAATTTTTTTCCTATTTTCCTCCTCTAAAACCTAGGTGTGTCTTATGGTCCGAAAAATACAGGTATCCAAAAGAATTATAAAAACAGAAAAGTGAACAGATATTTGTACACCAATGATAATAGCATTATTCACAATAACCAAAACCCAAATGTCCAGCTGCAAGCCAAGGATGCTAAGGGTGCCAGCAACCACTAGAAGATAGGAGAAAAGGCTGACAGCTTGACTTTGAACTTCTAAGCCTCCAGAATCATGAGAAAACAACTCCCTGCTGTTTTAAGCCATCCAGTTAGTATGTACTTTGTTAAAGCAACCGTAAGAAATTAATACACTGGCCAGTATAGCTTGAATTCATAACCCCAAACTGCCTTTCAAATTTCAATTTGTAATTCCATCACCAAGAGAATTCCCCTTTTAACAAAGCTTTGACCACAATGGGTCATTGTATTTAGTTAAAAAATTCATATGTGGTATAGATTTCATTTCCACTTATATTATTGGACTGACAAAAATTATTTCCAGTATTCTAGACATGATCTTAAAGATACTAACTGAACCACTGTATATTTTTTTCCAACTTACTGACACAAACTTACCTGAGTTTTTCCAAGGCACTTTCTCGTTCAATGTGAAGTTTAGCTAAAGATGTGTTCTCAGCTTTAAATTTTTCTATTTCCGTTTCCAACTCAATAACTTTCTCTCTCAAAACTTGAGATCGAGCACTGTCACCTATAAAACAGGCCATAAACACTGAACTTCACAACAGGCCTTCAGCAGCAAAACACTAGCGAGCTACTGACACTAAGGGCCAAAAATATGGTAAATGCCCCATTAAAATGCATTAGGATGTTTCTCATTACTAAATTTTAGAATAATTTTACTGTTCTATCTTTCCAGATGAAACCAGTCTAAATTTAAGAATCAAATTATTCTACCTCAAAAGAGTTTCAATCTCACAATTAATTAACATTATACATAAAAAGAAATCATTCAAATAAACTTTTTAAAGACCAAGATACCAAAAATAGCTTAAGAATATGAATAAGTAAGTCACAAGATATCTAAAGCACCAAAAAGCAAAGCTTACCCATTGCTAATCAAAGAAATACAAATTAAGGCTTTTTTTCAATATCAAATTGCTATGTAAGAGAGTAAAATATCTAATGCTCCTGTCTTTTAACTACCCTTTGGAAACTAAACCTGATTTATATCCCAAAACTAATATACACATACTTACTCTTTGACCCTACTTCTAAAAATCTAGTTAAAGAACAAACCTGTAAAATCTTACAGTTTTGCACAAAAATATGCATTGCAGTGTATTTATATTAGTAAAAAAAAAATCTGTTGAACACTAAGGAAATTACTGAATAAAATTAAGCTACATTCATATGTCATGCAACCATTTTTAAAGTACAGTGTTTAATGATATGGCCAACACGTTATATACCAGTTAAAAAGGATGAGGCAAGTTATAACATATGTTGCTATGATATTTAAAATACATAGGAAAAATGACTGAAAGAAAATATCCCAAACCGTTATCAGAGTTACCTCTAGCTAGTTCAGTTATAAATATTCTTACTTCTATACTTTTTAAACTTCCAAACTTTCTGCAAAAGTACTACTTTTAAATTCAGAGTACTTTTTAAATAGCTTGCTATAATTTATATTTTAAAGCTTTGCAAGGCATTCAGAGTTTATAACATGATATAGAAGTGTTTTTCAATATAGGTTTAAAAAGTCTATCACATCATCTGAATACTATACAGCCATTAAATGGAACAAGGCAGATGTTTGTGTTAAAGCAACCTTCAAAATATATAAGCAAGATGTAGAATGTTACACAAAAGGCATGTTTTCATTTGTATAGAAAGGAAATTACACTCAGACATATGCTTTCATGTGCACGGAATGTATTTAGCATATACAAATGAAATGGGAATGCTGGTGCCTCTAGGAAAGGGGACTAGGAGCCCAGGTCTGAGGGAAGAAAGAAACTTGGACTATACTGTATTTCTTCTTGGTCAAATTTAACAAGTTAATGCATGAGGCAGTAAAAAAAAAAAAAAAAAAGTTAAAATACAGTCCTCAAAAAAAAGTATGCACACACAGTTTCCTCCACAGTAACACAAACCATAAATTGGGTACTCCCTCCCTGGTTGTAAAAGAAAATTTAATGTTGTCTCATTTAATAATAAAGCAATTACTTTAACAGCCTTAAGAATAAGACAGGCTTAAATTTGAAAAACCTTAAATCATACTTCATCCAAACCTCTTATACTACTATTACATTATTTAGACCCACAAAACAAATCAAATTTTAACATACCAACCAGAAAAGTTAGGATTTTAAGCATTCTGACAATACACAATAAAATAAATGTTAAATTTATAACAATCTACTATACATTTTATGATGCTCAGACTTACCAGCGGGTTGGTCTTGAATGTTCAACTTGGGTTCATCTCCCAAGTGTGAATCTGATTTTGATTTTGGTTTTGGTTTCAAAGAAGGGAAGAATTTCATCATCAGATCCGATGTAGGAGGAGGACTTGTGCCTCTGCTGGACTGGCTCAAGTCTTCCTTCTTCACTGGTGCAACCCTCCTTTTTACTGTTTTGTCCAGTATACACATACCACTCATATTAGGGTAGGCCTGAGGAGTTCCACAAATGGCTTCATTCCCATGAGTAACATCACATTTAAATGAATTCTCTTCAAGATCAGTCCAAGTTCTTTCATCATCAAAGTCAATTTTACTCATGCTTAGAGATGAGGGCCTTCTCAAGGACTCAGAACTTTTATTTTTCAAGCTTTCTGTTATGACAGACTCATCACTACTACAATCTTTATCGGACAAATCTAAATCCACATCTCTCCTTTTACTCTCTTCTTGAGTCCCAGTATTCCTTAAAGGTCCCTTACCATCACAAACTTGTGGACTATCTTCTCTGCTGCTCAAACCCCTTTTGTTACCCTCAGTTGATGACTTTATGATAACATCCAGTTGCTCCTCAGAGTCAGTGCTACTGTCACTGTTCATTACATTATCGCTTGCTTTCAACCTCATTTGATTTTCAGAAGTGTTCATTTGGAACACTTTTTCACTGACTTTACCAGACAGTCCCCCCAGTCCATCAGGTGAGGACAGTGAATTAAGTTGTTTGGGTGCAACTTCACACTCACCCTCACTTTCATGTTTGTTATGGTCTGGATGCTCATTTTGGTTACACTGACTAATGGGACCCACTGTCATCATCTTTTGCTGCTGCACAGTTTTGACAGGGGTAGAAGACAGCCGGTGACCTTTACAAATCTGTTGGTCCCTCTCTAAGATCTTCAATACAAATGAGGAATTGCTGGAAAATGATATTTCATCAGCAGCTTGTTCTAAAAACAAAAACTCATCTAATTCCAAATTTTCCTTTTCCTTTTCTTGTTCCCAATTCTCTAACTTTTTCTGAACAGAAACGTCGAGAGAAGATCCTGACTCTCTCAAGCTCTCAGTTATTGGGCTTTTTAAAGCCATGCAGCCTTCCAGCCCTGTAGAGAGAGGAAGTATGTCTTTATCTTGTGTGTTATTCCAGACTTCACAACCAATATCATAAGGTTTTGTACACTCAGGTACATTTTCTTTATTATTAGATTCTATCTTTTCTTCTAAATTGAACTGCTCTCTAAATTTCCCACATTTCTTCCCTGCCAGTATTTTCAACCTTGATGGAAAGAAACCTTTCACATTATTACTCTTAAGCACTTCTGGCTTCTCACTGAGTGTGATACAACCACTCTTGGTTCTAGCTTTGTTCTTTTTAGGATGAGGGTTCTCGGTACATAGTTCTTTATTAATAAGAGCAGTTTTCCGCTGGAATTGTTGTCTATCTATTTTAAACACAGGTTGGTCCTCTGAAATGCTCTGATTAGTCATTAGTTTACTGCCCCTCCCTTTCTGAAACTTAGATTTAGCATTAGTGAATCTAGCTAAACCTTCTCCTCGTTTTAAGAATGGTTGTTTTGGTTTGACTAGCAATGATTCTTCTTCTTCCTATAATAAAGAACAATATTTGAATTATTGCTGGTATGTTTAAAGCAAATCATAAACAAATCTCTACCGTCTTAGATAATTTAATCCAATGGTAGTGATGCTAACCCTTAGCTGTTTCTGTTTCAATTCTTGTTCTTCCAACCGAATCTGTTCTTCCAAGTAGTCTTCAAATGTCTGTTTTCTTTCTCTAATAGCAGCTTTAATAGGCCTGATAATAAAAATAAAGTTACTTAACATGCAAATCACATGAACATTTTACACTTAGTCTGCCTGATATATACTGCTGACTATACTAAAAACTAACCTTTTCCAAAGTGACAGACCACCCCTTTAAAAATTTAATGAAAGCTACAATCTCACTCCATCTCCCAAAACAGATACATACAGTACTCTACATGATTTGAAAAAAAAACTCTTCTGAAGTCCATCTGTCAACCTTAGATTGATTTTTAAAGTAATGTGTTCACTATGTAAATTTAAAACATATTTCAAAAATAGTTCATTATATACACTCTTTAATTTAAAAGATTCTTAACAATGTAAATAGAGCAACAATCAAAAAAGTCATTTGCCCACTAATAACATATATTAGAATATTTCAAGTATTTAATAATAAACAACTTCAATATTAGTACATTATATTTGTCACAAAATTCCATTTTATATTATTATTTTTTTAATCCTCACTCAAAGACAGGCTTATTGATTTTAGAGAGGGGGAAAGGAGGGAGGGAGAGAGGAAGAGAAACATTGATAGGCTACCTCCCAAATGCACCCCAACCAGGGATCAAAACCACAACCTAGGCACATGCCCTCACTAGGGATCAAACCCTATACCTTTCAGTGTATGAAACGACATTCCAACTAATTGAGTTACCTAGCTAGGGCTTTGTCATAACATTTTTAATTTCTATAACCAGACTTACAAAATTTGAATTTATAAGTGACATCAAATGTGAAACTCTAATATATAATTTATTTTCTTTTCTCCAAAATAAGATTTACCTAACTACTTGAGAGAAGATTAATTTTACCCATCTATTACTATTAGTTGAAAAAACTTTGCTCAGTTTTTCCAATGCAATGTCAAAGCCACTTAAACTGATGCATCTCCCCAAATTCCTTATGTTGCTGACAGTATGTGTTAAGTTGTATCTTGAACCTTATACATAAAAGCATCTTCAAGAAAAAACAAAAAAAAATTGCATCTTTCAAAGAAAGTGCTCAATAATAATGGCTGGCTATTATATTCAAAGTTATCACATTTCTTATTCCTTGTAACATGGATGGTACCTTTCTTCAACATTAACCACTTCTGAGGAATCACCAAATTTTTTTAGGTTCACATCATTCTCTTCCTGAATCTGATCTGTCATTTTCTCCCAACATGGTAAAATACCTTCACCTAGAACAAAAATTAAGAACAATTTAATTCAAAAAAAATCAAATTAAAGTCTTAAAACCTGAGAATTTTACAAGTTAGTAAGCTAAAAAAATACTAGTTAAAAGTAAGGCATGCCAAAGATTTCACAACTCTCAAGGATTTATTTACTATGACAAAGAAAAACTACAAAACCCTAATTAAAACACAATATTCTTCAGAACTTCTGGCTGAGATGGAGGTATAGGTAGACTGGTTTCACCTCCTCATACAACCATAAGAAGGATAACAACCAATCTAAAAACAAAAAACAACCAAAATTGCCAGAAACTCAAACTGTATGCAAGTCTGACAACCAAGGATTTAAAGAAACATTCATCCAGACAGGTAGGACAGGCAGAGAGGGCATGGTGTGGAGTGGTGAGGAAGCAGCAGCAGTAATGGCTGTGGCCAGCAGATAGGGCAGTCCCACATTCATGTGCAGCAGATAAAAATGAGGAGGGACAACTGGGGAGCCAGTGATCCCAGCCCCCGGTCACACCACGCAGCCCAGGGTTCCAGCAAGGGGGAAAATAAGGCCTCATAACCTCTGCCTGTAAAAACCAGTGGAGCTAGGGGTGGTAGAAGAAACTTCCAGTGCTCAGGAGAGTCATTTTAAAGTGTCCACAGGGTCCTAGAACATATACAAACCCACCGAACTGGAAATCGGTACCAGGGCAGTACTAGAGGAGTGCCAGTCACTTACAGGAAAGGGAGGAAGTGACTGAAAATGGGGCATGAGATGAGCAAGCAGCAGTGTTTTCTCTCTGACCTCTCCCCCACATACAGTGCCACAAAGTAGTGAAGCTGGTTGCACCACCCTGGCAAATATCTAAGGCTCGGCCCCTTAGAACATTACAGGTGCACCCACATGGGGAGTCAAAGTAGCTCCACCTAATATACAGAAACACAGAGAGGCTGCCAAATTAAAGAGACAAAGACTTATGGTCCAAATAAAAGAACAGATCAAAACTCCAGAAAAAGAACTAAGTGATAAGGACCTATCAGACGCAGAGTTCAAAGCATTGGTAACAGGGATACTCAGAGAAAGAAATGGGTACAGCCACAAAATAAAGGAAGAAGTGAAGACTATACAAAAAGAAATAAAGAAAAATATACAGGGAACCAACAGTGAACAGAAGGAAACCAGACTCAAATAAATAATTTGGAACAAAAAGAAGAAATAAACATTCAACTGGAACAGAATAAGGAAATAAGAACTCAAAAAATGAAGAGAGGCTTAGGAACCTCTGGAATAACTTCAAATGTTCCAATATCCAAATCATAGGGGTGCCAGAAGAAGAAGAGAACAAGAATTGAAAACTTAATTGAAAAAATAATGAAACTTCCCCAATCTGGCAAAGGAAATAGACATATGAGTCCAGGAAGCACAGAGAGCCCCACAGAAGTTGGACCCAAGGAGGAACGCACCAAGATACATCGTAATTAAAATGACAAAGGTTAAAGATAAAGAGAGGATCTTAAAAGCGTTAAGAGAAAAGAACATTATCTACAAAGGAGTTCCCATTAGACTATTAGCTGATTTCTCAAAATAAACCTTGCAGGCAAGGGACTGGCAGGAAGTATGCAAAGAGATGAAAAGCAAGGACCTACAACCTAGATAACTCTATCCAGCAAAGCTATCATTTAGAATGGAAGGGCAGATAAAGTGTTTCCCAGATAAAGTCAAGTTAAAGGGCTTTACCATCACCCAGTCCTAATTGTATGAAATGTTAGGGGACTTACCTGAGAAAAGAAGATCAAAAATAGGAACAGTAAAATGACAACAATCTCACAACTATCAACAACAGAATCTAAAACAAAAACAAAACAAAACAAAACAAAAACAAACTAAGCAAACAACTAGAACAGGAACAGAATCATAGAAATGGAGATTACATGGAGGGTTAGTAGCAAGAAGGGAGAAGGGGAAGAATGGGGTAAAAGTACAGGGAATAAGAAGCATAACTGGGTAGGCACAAAATAGACAGAAGAGCCATGGCTGGTGTAGCTCAGTGGATTGAGTCCAGGCCTATGAACCAAAGGGTCATAGGTCTGATTCCAAGTCAGGGCATATGCCTGGGTTGCAGGCCAGGTCCCCAGTAGGGGGAGCATGAGAAGCAACCACATATTGATGTTTCTCCCTCCCCTTCTCCTTCCCTTCCCCTCTGTCTAACAATAAATAAAATCTTTTTCAAAATTTAAAAATTAAAATTAAAAAACAACATTCTTCAAAACATTAATGTTATGAAAAATGTGAGCTTCCCTGAAGTAAAAAGACTAAAGAGTTAAACAACTGAATGTAATACATGATTGGATTCTGGTTTTTTAAAAAATCCAAAAAAAACCTTTTAAAAGGGATTTTTGAATAATAGGGTAATCCTAAGATGGATCTGAATATTAAAGAATTACTGTTAATGTCGCTAAGTATAATAATAATACTGTGGTTATACAAAGAATGTCCTAATTTTCAGGACAATAAAATGCTGAAATATATGAAATGATATCACATAATGTCTGCATATTAGCTGCAATGAAATGACTCAGCAAACCATATATGTGTGTGTATATATATACACACACAAATAAATACAAAGTAAATATGGCAAAATATTAACTGTTAAATCTAGGTGGTATTATGCTGGTAATTACTGCAGTGGTCTTTCAAGTTTCATGGATGTTTGAAGTTTTCAAAAATAAAAGGTTAGGCAATGTATTATTAAAAAAAAATAAGAAAAAGACATTTGACCATTCCATACCAGGAATTACTCTAAGTTAGTAAGCATAGACATCTCTCATCATATTATTTGCATTTTTCTATAACTCAAAAAAGTATGTTCTTGAGATTTGGAAATTAAATTAACATTTAAAGTACTAGAAACAACTTAGTACTTCACAAAGAACATTAAATCATGACATATTACTAAAGTAGCATAATGATGAAATTATTAAAATTACCATTATAAAGACTATAGAATATACCATAAGCATTTTCCATGTTGAGTGGGAAGGAACACAACTTACTGTACAATTTTCTGTAATTATGAAATGTGAAGTAGGGAGCAGAAAAACATCACACAAGAGCTCTATGAGTTTAGAGCATCAGACACTAAGTGCCACTTCTGTAGCAGGAATGTGCTGGATACGAGTAATACAGAGGTATGGTGAAGACAGAGTGTCTGGGTTAGGGGAGATTTTTTTATGGGTAATTAATCCCATACCTTCTCACCAACCTTCTCACATTTCACATTTTCTATCAAGTGTCCTGACACCACACACATTTTAAATTAACCTCACACTATTTCTAAGCTCTCAAAGAAAAAGTTACAAGAGAACTTTCTGCCCTCCTTTTCTAAGTCCACATGCTACCATGCAAAGTGTGAAGTCAGCGTGAGTACTGAGACTATTCTTGAAAGTCACAAATTCTATGTCTGACTTGTCATCCAATTCAGGTTCAGTGGCTGTGCAGCATGTAAGGACCTCAAAATTAAAGACAAGGGGACAGGAGAAAAATGCCTAAAGGACTCTTCTTGTCTTAGGACAATTTGGTAACACTCTTGGTTAAGTGCAGAAGAAAGAAATATAAGTAACTCACCTTTAGAATGGTTATAGTTGTCCTCCTTCAAATCAATTTTTTTCACAAGTGCTTCTTCATACCGTGCTGCATGAAACAAATTGGGAGAAGCACCACTCTTTGAAGTTAAGACAAAATCTTGACGAGTAGTTCTACAGAAGTTGTTTTGTTCATTGGACAAAATGTTGGAAGTGTGTGTTTTTTCTTGAGTTTGATTCTGGTAGAGAGATGACGGTAAGAAGAGTCTGGGTTTCTCTTCAGTGGCTGAACCTCCTGGAGATCTGTACTTCTGGCTCTGATCATCAGGCAGCAGAGTTAAACCTCGTAATTAAGAAAATCAACAAACTGATGTCTTTCTATAACATTTTGGCTTCTGTCCGTTAGTGACCCCACCAAAAAGTTTTCTCCAAAGTGATAAAAGTATTTTTTCCCCTTTATTAGGAAATTGTATTTAACAAAATCTTAAAAGTTGTAAAAGTTCCAAGTGATCCTTGAATAATTTTGATTGAAAACATGTCTGCACTGTCATTCATGTGCAGACAGTATGCGTAAGGCAGGGCAAGTCTGTAAGGTTCCACTCAGGCACCAACTGTGACAAGCACTCCTGGTGTCCTCAGCTCACAGCCCCATAACAGCTCGCAGTTAGCTTCAATGCAGATAGTTACAAATGATCTGTGCTATTCCCTAACAGTCACGCTCTCTGTGTCACAGCATAGAAAAGTACCTTCCTTTCAGATTACAGTTGCCATTTTGGTATCCTCAGGTAATGGAACAATGGGTGCTTTTTCTGTTTTATACTTTTTCTATAGTTTCTAAATTTCCTGTACTGCTCTTCTCCTGTTTTGTTCCTTAAGTCTCAGCTTTTGAAATAACCCAATAGACAACAAGATCCCCCTTGTACATATGTCTTGGAGGCTAGATGACAATACTAGCCATCCTGCCTGCTATACCAGCCCCATGAAATCCTGCTACTACCCTTCTGTTCTCCCTGATTGTCTCACTAAATTTAGAAGTGAAGGCACGATGGAAAGTGTTTTACAAAAGAGCCATGCCACCTATCTACCTCACCCCTAGCCCACAAATAAAACTAGGTATCAGGTAGATCCTCACTGAATATCACGTTCAACTGCCCTTCTTTTATAACAGTACTCACTCCACTTAAATATTTTTGACTAACAGTCACCCCACTTCAACCTGAACATGTCACTGGGAAAAAAAGCAATATCCTAAAGCAGAAGCTCTCAAAGTGTGTAAACCCTGGAGGTCTCCAAGACTCTTTCAGGCACCACCAGGTCAAAGCTATTTTCACAAAACATTAAGAGCATACTGCCCATTTCACTGTGTTGACACAAGCACTGATGGTACAAAACCAAAATGGAAACTCCTGGTCCTTCAACTCAAAAGCAGGACTGCAGGACATAACTCTTCCACCAGTCACTCTATTCATCATCACATGCACTTGCAGTTTTGCTTTTTTTTTTCTTAGTTTTACTTAAGAATTGACACAGGCTGAGCCTGTTAAATGGCTATGAACACTCTCAATTTTTTTGTGAGCCTCTCCTAAATAAGTTTAAAGTGTCCCCCCAAAGAGCTCCACTCTGTATGTGCACTACCAGAGTTCCTAGACAGCAAATCTACACTGCGCCTGCGTGAATGACTGAACCATATATAAGCCAGACCCCGGCAGGTTCAAGGAGCTGTATTCTGTCCTTAGTATGTGTTCCTTGTTGCATCTAACTGTCCCCCTTTCTCCTTTCCCTATAATTTGTTTTTAGCAAACCTCTTCTTTTGCATGTTTCACTTCCTCTCTTGCTTTCTATCTTGGTGGGGCCAGAGTGGAGGGGGGAGGAGCAAGAACAACATCGCCTGTGACATCCAAACTCCTTAAACCACTCTTCATTTGCTACACTTCTCATCCCCACCACTCACATCAGTCCCTAAATCCCACACAGCCACACTCTGCACACTCATTTGCCAGAGTCTTATCTTCTTTGTATTTTCAATTACCATACAACTTTCTCAATACAACAGGCACTGTCCTAAGTCAGTGAAGTGTATCTTTGCAAAGGTAACACCAAGCAGACATTGCTCCAGACCACTGGTTTTCAAACTGTGGGACACAATCCATTAGTCATTTTATCATCAGATGCAACAAGACAAAACAGGCATCTTCTTTTACATAGAATAAACAAAATAGTAACTATCCCTGCTATATACCAGACACACCAATAAAGGCTGATTTATGACATTTCTTTGACATTATGAATCATGATTTAAAACGCTTTTGTTGCTCCCAAGGTCAACAAACTTTCAAAGTCACTGCTCCAGACACATTTCAACAGGCTTTTCCCCTGATACAAATATCATGCTATTAACTGACTGAGCACACAACAAAAGAACTGCCATCAACTAAACAGAAAATATTTCTGGAATAGTTCTTCAGCTGAGTAAAGTGGCTTCTACACATATTTACCTCTATGGCCCAGGGCAGTTTTTCATTCATCAGGCAGGGCTTGTAAACCAGCAGCCCTACGCCAACGTTGGCTCTAGATCTTTTATTCTGCCAGGTCTTTTTTAAATTTTATTTTATACATAAACGTGAATGTTCGTAAGGACACGACTGCTCCAGAGTAGTACAGCTTTCACTTGTCCCAATTATATTACACCACCACCACTGCAGTTATCTGCCTAGCTCCTAAAGAAACTGGAGTTTGCAACATATGACAGAGAAATGGTAGAAATAACCTGTCAAACAATTCAAGGCAAGAAATGCGTGTAACTGTCTATCATTGTACTAATTGAAGGCCCCATGTAAGCAAAAAAAAAAAAATACCTGGGAGTACATGCTGCCCAGACACCATAGTGAGCAGCTTCTCTTGTTCGTCCATGAGTTTTTGCAGTTGCTCCAACTGCTGCCTCCTCAGTTGTTCCTGCTTCTTCTGTTGCACCTCTTTCAGCTTTTAAACATAAAATTAACTTTATTAAACTAACTTTACATTTTTTTAAATCCCCAGCTGAGAATATGTTTATTGATTTTAGAGAGAGAGGGAGAGAGGCAGTGGGAGAGGGACAGGAAAATGGGAACGGGAGAAAGAGAGAGGGAGAAACTTTGATGTTCACATTGATCAGTTGCCTCCTGTATGCCCTCTGACTGAGGATCAAACCTGAACCTAGTAACATGCCCTAGCTGGAAATCAAAATCTAAACTGAAATCTTTTGGTTTAAGGGACGCTGTTCCAACCTACTGAGCCAACTAGCCAGGGCTCAACTTTACATTTCTTTATGGACCTTCGCTCCTTACACTAATCTTAATCCCTCCCAGCTCCCTTCTTATATCTTCCCTAATAAAGAGTTTCAAATAAGGCTCTCTAAGTAACTATATCTGCCACTAAAACTCTAAAATTCAATTTTTTATGATGGAAACCATACTGACACTTTCAATTAAGAACAGGAAAATCCTTTGATTCTTAAAAAATAGGTAATCAGCACGTTATGATCAGCTTTCCCCCAATCAACAATTTCTACTTTAGCTTTTACCAAATGAGGTAGAAAGTTGAAGATATTATCTTAAGTGTTACATTTATGTCTTAAACATTAAACATGCTTTAATGTTTCATATTAAACAAAAGGAAAATTCAGTATTTTGAGGATTTCACTGTAAAGGGGAAGAAACAAGAGAACCTGAAACTGGTAACTTTCATCATAAGCAAAAACCTGCAATAACACAAATACGTATTAGGCCAAGTCCTGTTGTACCTGTTCAAGCTTCTTAAAAAGTGGGTCTTTACAAGCCACTTCTCTGAATTCACTCACAAGATCTGAGATAAAGTCACTTTTGTTATCTTCCCAGGGTCCAGGAGCATCCTGACATGCCACTGGCTGTGGTTCCTCTTTAGGCAGAGGAAAGACTGCTTCTGTTTCGGATTTATCTGAATGTAGTCTGTAAGGGCTGTTAGACTCCAAATTCTGTTTTTCACTAAGTGATTCTTCTTCGCTTATGAAAGTGAAACTATTTGAAAAATGTGTGGCTTTAACAGCAAAGCTGGCGGAAATGTTCACATTCACTCGCTTCTCTTCATCTGCTTCCAAAATGGGAAATCCACGATTTAATATAACTCCAGCCCGAGAAGAATTGGTCATCCACTGGGTTAGGAAGTCCTGCCCACTGTTTAACTCTGAAGAGGTTGGCATCAAGAACATATCAGTCCAATTTTCTACTATGTTTAAATAATGTAAAAGCTAGAAGAGATATTAATTTCCAACACCTGTAGAAGACAAGAAGTATTAAAGATAGTCTACCCAAACCTTGACCCAGCACAAAAATCTACTAAATATTTCACATGTAAAAGGCTTTAACTAGCAAAGCAGTTGGGCATTAAGCTACACAGTTTTTTTTTTTAGTTCAAATTCAGGGAATCAACAAACTAAGTTCCTTTCTGATCTAATCATTTTTGCTGATTTTAAACAAGCGCTACATCAGTTGATTTAAAACTATGGGCGCTAAACCATCTAAGTTATTTGATTATCAAAGGAAAAAAAATTCACTCTCAATATCAAACATACATCAATCATCTTCATGCCTCTGGTCCTGGTATAAGATTGGTTCTTCACCCACCTGAGGAACCCGTGCTCTCCCAAATCTAGGACAGAAATCATCCCCACCCCCATGGCTTTACCTGGCACTGTTTCCCACTGCCCCTTACTCCTTCATCTCTCTAACGCCTCGCTCACCAGGCAGTCCCTCATCTGTATTCCTAGAGGTCTCTGCCATCACTATTTTGGCATCCATCCCACTATTTGTGGTATTTTGCTTTTGTGTTTCTAATCAACCCAGCTGGGAGTTCCTTGAAGATATCTGTATATTCAGTACAGCCTAGCATCATCCATTCCTGGCAGGTCGGAGAAATCTACTGTTTGCTAAAATTAAATCACAACTAAAGTTATATTATTGAAAATAAATTCAGTACTATAAAGTATTATTTGCATTCATTCAATGTTCAATGAAAATTACACTGGTTCATACCAAGCAACAGCTACTCCATATGAATCACACTCTAAAACAGGGGGGCCAAACCAAGGCCCATGGGCTGTCTGAGGCCCAGGGTGACTATGAATGCAGCCCAACACAGAATCGTAAATTTACTTAAAACAGAGATTTGAGATTTTTTTTGTAATTACGTGTCAGAGTGTCAGGTAAAATAAATGTACGTATGTTCTTGCTATTTGTACACATGCAGCTTCAGTTTTACAACAGTGTGCAGCTTCCAGTGTGTTATCTTCTAAGCACACAGTAGAACTGACACCATCAGATGTTACATGTGCTGGTGGTGACTTAGCAAGGCAGCAATTTCAACAATATTTCAACCTACCATTGCAATGTTAGGTATTTAATGTTACTTAGAAGTCAGATGAGCATTCTTATTCGATTATTAAAGGTACTTCCACACCTTGTCCGCGCCTCATATGTCACCTGGAGGGCTTTACAGTCAGCCCCCTACCTCACCCTGCATCAGCAGCTGAGAGGGCTGTGGAAGGGCCCAAACCTCGCTTTCTATTTTCCTGTCAACTAATTATCATAATAAAAGTAAATAAAGTCCCTTACCTACTATTATCGTTTTAATCCTAGCATGACTTCTACAACACCTCAAAAGAAAAAAGAACCCCCAAAAAGAAAAGTTACAGATGATGGAAGATTGTTCAATGAAAAAGTAGACAGATGACTACTTTTTTGTTGAGGCAAACAGTAAGGCATTCTGCTTAATTTGTAGGGAATTTTTGCACATTTTCAAAGACTGTAACTTGAAAAGGCACCATATGCAAAAACATGCTGCCAAATTCAATGTATATGAAGGACTGTTCCATTAAGGACAAAGTAGCGGAACTGAAAAAAAGTCTGTCCTCTCAACAAAAATTGTCTCAAAAAGTTACAACTCAGGCAGATTCCACTGTAAAAACTAGTTATGTGGTAGCATATTTAATAGCAAAAAAATTCAAAACCATTTACTGATGGTGAGTTTACTAAGCAATGTATAGAAACTGTGGCAGATATGGATTTGCCCTGAAAAAAAGAGGGATATTTCTTTTTTCTTTAAATATATTTTATTGATTATGCTATTACTGTTATCCCATTTCCCCCCTTCACTCCCCTCCACCCTGCACACCCTCTCCCACCCACAGTCCCCCCTTTACTTCATGTCCATGTGTCATAAGTTCTTTAGCTTCTACATTTCCCATACTATTCTTGCCCTCCCCCTATTTTCTACCTAACATCTATGCTACTTATTCTCCATACCTTTTCCCCCTCTCTCCTGCTCCCACTCCCCTGTTGCTGACCCTCCATGTGATCTCTATTTCTGTGGTTCTGTTTCTGTTCTAGTTGTTTGCTTAGTTTCTTTTGGTTTTGTTTTAGGTGTGGTTGTTAATTATTGTGAGTTTGCTGTCATTTTACTATATATGTTATCTTCTTTTTCTTAGATAAGTCCCTTTAACACTTCATAAAATAAGGGCGTGGTGATGATGAACTCCTTTAACTTGACCTTATCTGAGAAGCACTTGATCTGCCCTTCCATTCTAAATGAAAGCTTTGCTGGATAGAACAATCTCAGATGTGTAGGTCCTTGCCTTTCACGCCTTGGAATACTTCTTTCCAGTCCCTTCTTGCCTGCAAGGTCTCTTTGGAGAAATCAGCTGACAGTCTGATGGGAACTCCTTTGTAGGTGACTGTCTCCTTATCTCTTGCTGCTTCTAGAATTCTTTCCTTCATTTTTACCTTGGCTAATGTAATTATGATGTGCCTTGGTGTGTTCCTCCTTGGGTCCAACCTCTTTGGGCCTCTCTGAGCTTTCTGGACTTCCTGGAAGTCTATTTCCTTTGCCAGATTGGGGAAGTTCTCCTTTACTATTTGTTCAAATAACTTTTCCACTTGTTGTTCTTCCTCTTCTCCTTCTAGTACCCCTATAATTCGGATGTTGGAACGTTTAAAGATGTCCCAGAGGTTCCTAAAGCCTCTCCTCATTTTTTTGAATTCTTATTTGTTCATTCTTTTCTGTGTGGCTGTTTTTTCTTCCTTCTGGTCCACTCCATTGATGTGAGACCCAGCTTTCTTTCCATCACTATTGGTTCCCTGGGTATTTTTCTTCATTTCATTTATTGTAGCCTTCATCTGATTTGCAACCAATTCTGTGAACTTCCTGTTCACCAGTGTTTCAAACTGTGCACCTGATAGGTTAGCTATCTCTCGGTTGCTTGAAAGGATGGGTTCTGGGGCTTCCATTTGGTCTTCTGTTTGAGCCATCTCTTTTTTTTTTTTTTTTTTTGGTCTGGTCGCGCCTGTTATGGTGAGGGGCGGAGCCTTAGGTATTCACCAGGGCTGGGCACCCCAGTTGCTGGGTTGTGACGTCGTATGTGGGGGCAGGGTCAAGAGGGAACAATGGCACTTGCTCCATTCTCCGTGGGATCTCAGTCCCTTCTGCTGCTTCCCCCAAGCAAACTGGGCCCCTCTGGTGCCAATTCCCGTGTGGGTGGGCTTGTGCACGCCATGGGATCCTCCAAGGACCTCTCCTGTGAGGGTGGGTGTCTCTCCATGTGCCTCAACTCCCACAGATGTCCTCAATCAGTGTCCCGAGGCTCTATTTCCCAGCACTGGAATCCTGGGTTGCACGCAGTGCCTTGCTTCACAATTGCCGCCTCACTGGATCTGCCAGTTGCTACTCCTCGGCTGGGGTCTGCCAGCTGCCACTTTCGCACTCAGGATCCACCTGCTGCAGTCTTGCACACCCTGGATGCCTTATGCACCTGGTCCCAACACTCTCTGCTCCCTGCGTCACGACCTGAGCCCGACTGCCTGACTCCACCCCTCCTACCAGTCTGGATGAACATATCTATTTCAACTTCTTGGTTGTCCGACTTCCATTCAGATCAATTTTCTGTCAGTTCTGGTTATTATTCTGTTCCTAAATTGTTGTTGTACCTATCTTGGTTGTGCGAGGAGGCACAGTGCATCCACCTATGCCTCCATCTTGGCTGGAAGTCCAAAAGGGGGATATTTCTAAAATCAGTTTGTCCCACACTATAGCCAAGTGAACTGAAGAAGTTGGAAAATCCATCAAAAGAAGTTTAATTTTTGTGCTTTGGCAATAGATGATAGCACTGATGATACAGATACAGCTCAAGTTGCCATTTTTACTAGGGGTATTTTTATGTTCGTCATTTTTATGACAAATATAGTCACTGAAAAAATAGCCTCTTTAGTGCCATTAAAAGTCACAACTAAATCAACAGATTTGTATGAAGCAATAAAAAATACGTTAAAGCAATTTTCTTTGTCCATTGCCAACATAACTGATGGTGCCCTAGTAATGGTGAGTAAAAGAGAGGGACTTGTAAAATTGATAGACAATAATGCAATTGCCACCCAAAACTCACATTTGATGAAGTGTCACTGCACAGTACATCAAGAAATTTATGCACAAAAGCTTTAAAAATGCATAACGTTATACAAATCATGAAGACTGTGAATTTCTTAAGAGCCAAGGGATTGAATCACCCCCAGTTCCAGGATTTCCTTAGAAGTACTGATGTGACTATGGTGACATAATTTACTTTTTGGAAGTAGGAGGGCCAAGGCGAGGCCAAATGTTAAAAAGATTTTATGATTTGCGACATGTTATCAAGTTTTTTATGATATCAAAAACCAAATCTGTACCAGAACTGAACAATGAAAACTGGCTTACAGATTTAGCATTTTTACTGGATTTAACTGCTCATTTAAATGATGTAAACATGCATCTTCAAGGTGAAAACTGACTTATCAATACCATGTTTCAAACCACAACAGCATTCCAAATGAAACTGAAATTATGGCAAGCTCAAATTCAGGCAAACAATGTTGTGCATTTCTACACATTGGCTAAACATGGTCCTGTGAACAGTGAAAAATATGCACCCTTGATTTTCAAATTGATACAAGAATTTGAAAACAGATGTTAAGATTTCCAGGAAAATAATATTTTGCTATATTTGCAACTCCATTTTCAGTGGACAAAATATGCTACTTGCCAATTTTCAAATGGAATGCATACAGCTGCAATTTGGCATTGAACTTAAAGAAAAATTTGATTGTGTCTCTTTACTGGACATCATTTATAGATAGGTCCTATCTCCCCAGAGACAAATATCCCTTGCTTCACAATCATGCCATATTCATGTCATCAGTATTTGGCAGCACCGACATTTGCAAGCAACTATTTTCAAGAATAAAGCAGGTTAAGCCCTCGCTGGTGTGGCTCAGTGATTGAGCACTGACCAGCCTGCAAACCAAAGGTTCAATTCCCTGTCAGGACACATACCTGGGTTGTGGGCCAGGTCCCCAATAGGAGAAAAGTGAGAGGCAACCACACATTGATATTTCTCTCCCTCTCTTTTTCTCTCCCTTCCCCTGTTAATAAATAAGCAAAATATTTAAAAGAAAAAAGAATGAAACACATTCTACAGTAGAAAAAAGAATGAAACACAAAAGTAAAATTAGAACCAAAATATCTGATGAGCACCTTGAGAACTCACTGAGAATTGCAACTATTCTATCAAACCAGATATTGATGCACTAGTTTCTCAAATACAATGTCAAACCCACTAGTTTTGTTTTTTACTTTTATAATAAAAAATATTTTAAAAAATCAATGACATTTTACAACTTAGATATGTACATTTTCTATATTAGTGATCACAAACTTGGGACCTGATCGACAACTTTAAAAGATTATCAAAAGGGCTGCTGAATAATTAGGGTTATTATGTGAGGACTTTTTTGCTTATCTGTGGTGGTGGATATCACAAAAATAATGCACAGAACTTGTTTTTGCTCATCAGTTTTCATTAGTGTTTGTGTATTGAATGTGTGGCCCAAGAAAACTCTTCTTCTTCCAGTGTGACCCAGAGACACCAAAAGGTTGGACACCCCTGCTGTAAAATAATGAATTTCTTTGTGTAACTCTGTCATTGCATAATAAACATAATGAGGATATCACTAAGAAGATAAGCCATTCCTCATCTGCATATCTGATTTTTCTCAATAAGCATTTGTTTTCTAACTCTGTGCAAGGTATTGTTTCAGAATGGGGAAATACATACACATAAAACTAAATTATACAATATGTTAAATAGTAATAAACACTAAGGAGAAAAATAAAAGCTGTGTGGGGGAAGCAGATTGCATTTTTAGATAGGGTGGACAGAGAGTCCTCATTTAGATGATGAAATTATGGATCTGGTGAAGGAGAAGGAGCTAATGGTATAGCTAGGATGGGCAGAGTGATACCCAGGCACCCTGCAATCATCCAGTAATTCGCCAAAATGACTAACACAAAGGGAAAGAAGAGAGGCACTGCTATACATTATCTAGGCCTTTTAGAAAACATGGAGATGTTCCTTTAGCCACATAGATGCAAATCTGCAAGAAAGGTGATATTGTAGATCTCAATGGAATGGGAACTGTTCAAAAAGGAATGTTCTACAAATGTTACCATGGCGAAACTGGAAAAGTCTACAGTGTCACACAGCATGCAGGAGGCATTGTTATGAACAAACAAGGGCAAGATTCCTGCCAAGAGAATCAATGTACATACTGGGGTGTAGTAAGCATTCTAAAAGCCAAGATAACTTCCTAAAATGTGTGAAGAAAAGTGATCAGAAAAAACAAGGAAGCCAAAGATAAAGGTACCTGGGCTCAACTGAAGCACCAGCCTGCTCCACCCAGAGAAGCACACTGTGTGAGAACCAATGGAAAGTACCCTTCTGGAACCCATTCTCTATGAATTCATGGTATGGTAAGTGTAAAAAAAGGGGGGGAAAAAGACCTCTGTACTGTTTTTTTAAAAAAGCACCCAATTTTCAACCTCATATGATCAGACTATATAACCCACTACTCCTCCTTTACAATTTATAATACCTCCAGATCACTGGGACCCTCCACTTTATTCCTTAAAATTTTCTGGCTGTAGGGAAAGTACTAGTCAAATACCATGTATGAATGGCCAATGGACATGGACAACGGTGTGGGGATTGACTGTGGAAGAGGAGGATGGACTCTCTCTCCACAAGGGAGAGTGAAGGGGGGCAAAGGGGGAAAAATTGGGACAACTGTAATAGAATAACAATAATAAAATAAAATAAAATTTCTGGCTGAACAACTGGAAGAACAGAGTTGCCATTAACTGAAATGAGGAAAACTCATGAGGGATGAAACAGGTTTGGGGGAAAGTTCAGAGATGAATTTAGGACATTTTAAGATACCTATCAGACATCCCAGCAGAGACATCATGTAAAGCAGCTGGACACACAGAATGTATAATAATTCACAGATGAGGCCAAGGCTGTGAAGCACAGGTGTGAGTATCCACAGCTTGTAGATGGTATTTAAAAACCCTGGATGAAATCACTAAGGGACTGAGGGTAGACCAGAAAAAAAAAAAAAGGTGTAAGAAGTACAGTGTCCTTGAAGCCAAGTGGAAAAAATATTCCAAGAAATAAAGGGCTATGTTAATGCTGTTAACAGTGAAGGGTGAGGAGAACTGAGAACTGACCCTAAAATTCAGCAAAGCAAAGGTCATGATAACTTCAATGACAGCAGCTGAGGGGCGGAGGCTAAAGCTTTAATGGAGGGGATATATAAAAGAATAAGAAACTGGAGACAGTGAATATAGCTAACTCTTTCCAGGAGTTTTGTTATAAAGGGAAGGAAATAAATAGAACAGTAGCTACACAGGGAAGCAGGGAGAAGAGATTTTTTAAAGACAGAAGAAATAAAAGCATGTTTGTAGGCTGATGAGGATGGAGAGAGGAGAGATCTGCCATATTCACGCCTTGAGAGGAAAGCCTAGAAATCTAGTACCAAAGTGGAATGACATCACACTATTTTTCAGACATAATTCTAGACTTTATCAATATAGTATATGTAAACCAAAGGAAAATAAAAAATGGCAATTTGGAGGAAAACAAACACATATTTAGACTCATACCTAGTGTCTGAAAAACATAAGCATACAAAAGACAAACAGAAAAAGAAGTACCTTAGTACAAACATTAAAATATGCTCATCCTCACTCAATTGAATAGAAATTAAAACAGTAACAACATACCATTTTTCACATACTCAGACGGCAAAGACTAAAACCTGATTAACAGGTAGTATAAAAAAGAGGAACTCTTTCATGAAGCGTTACCTGGGAAGGTAAACTGGTACAACCTTTTGGAGGGCAACTGGACAGTATCTATCCAAACTGTAAATGCACAGAAGCTTTGCCCCAGCAATTTCACATCTAGGCATTTTGTGCTATATTGGCACAAGTTCACAATAGTTATAAACTAATTTAACATAAATGGCCACTAACAGGGGCCCAGATAATTATGGTATTCCTATTAGGCAGCTATTGAAAAGAACAAGTTAAGCTCATTGTGCTGACATGGAAGTACTGCATATATACAAAATATACTATTAACTGAAAAAGCAAAGTGTATAGCAGTGTAACAAACAAAAAATACAACTACATGGACCTGTGCTGTACTACACTGTAGCCACAAGTCACGTATGTCTATTGAGCACCTGAAAAGTGGCTAACACAACCAAAGAACTAAAAGATTGATGGTATCATTTTATTAGATAAAAAATCTTAAATCTTTTCAAATGGAATTTGAAAACTAGACTGCAGTTTCCCTTGTCGCCTTACACTGAAAATACTTGAGCTCCCAAACGTGATGAACAGCACTTGTATCAGTTCTGTGAACATGAAAACAACTGATATATAATATTTGCATATTTATGTGGTAAATGGACATGCACATAAATAGAGTTGTTACAAGTATAACGATGGAGATCACAGACAGTACAGCCTCTTGTGCAAAAGTTACCTTTGACAAATTCTTCATATGTCAAGTATGTGGTTTTCTGAGTAGACTTCATACAAATGTTAACAGACATGGTGCTACTGAACATAAAAATTTTTCCTCATGTTTGTGATGACTGTGGGAAAGGCCTTTAAGTATAACGGAATATTGCAAACACTTAAATTCACATTTATCTGAAGGGATTTATCTATGTTGATACTATGAATATTCAACAAGACAAACTGGAGACCTTAAAAATTTATCTAGACTTCGAACATTCGGCTGACTTAAGTCACCTTCCAGTCCAAGAGACTACTTGATCATCTCTTCAACTTCCATAACGTTAATATAAAATAGAAATATGACATTTTTGAAGATGTTTTTAAAAAGAAGAAAATATATCTACTCCGTTTTCTGAAGCAGGGGGGAAGTGGACATATTCAGTTAATTCAAAACCCCCACAAAACCATGAAAAGTAACTAGCAGGTCGAGAAGGTGATAACTGATCGGTCCCCGAGAACACACCTCCTCGAAAGCCACGATTCCACAGCAGCGATTTAAAGACAAGGACCTGACCACGGTAACGACACAGACCGCACACAGACCGCACCGTAGGGCGGTAAGAAAGCGACGCCGCTCTACACTCTCCTTGAGCTGACTGCGCACCCGCGCTAACAGTAGTTTCAAGTACGGCCAAGAACTGGTAGGGTGAAAAACGCAGGATCCCCCCCGAAACCCTGTTAAGCTGGAAGAGGTGTTCACCACCGCCCGATGGCGCCGGACGACCCTGCGTCCTGGAGCTGGACATCCCGCGCCACAGGCCCTTTCGGGTTCAGAGCTGCAAACGTCGCCAGCTGCCCCGCTCCCTTCGCGGGCATATTACCTCTTCAACTACCCAGGCCTCTCAGTCCGCTCAAACCACTGCCGGAATCGTCGTGGCATTTACGAAAGAGCCGCCAGAATCTCGGCCTCCGGATGGAGCCCCGCCCCTGATCCTAGGGCTCCTGGGAAATGTAGTGTCTACCCGCCACTCTGCACTGGTTCACGCGGGCACTACCGGGCTCATGCTAACTACCACTCCCAGCGACACAACAGCGGTGAACGTTACCTAGGGGATTCCGGGCGGGGCGTCTTCTCCCTGGTCGGCCCCGGAGAGAGCCACGCAGAGGGAAAACCGTTTCTAGAGTAAACTTCCGGGATAGACTGGCAGCTCTACCCTTTTGCTTACTAGGAGGGCGCCGCGGGAGGAGGAAGATTGGGAGGTCGGAGCTAGCGTTTCAGCCAACTTTAGTAGAGGCGGTGGGGGGAGGGCCCTTCTGCTTACTGTCGGTCTGTCTTGTAGGTTTAGTTTCTCTTAGTCTTTGTTTTCCACTTTGGCTAAGTGTGACTTAGTAAAGGTAAGCAGTCGTCCACACTATTTTTTTAAGCTTTACTCGAGGTCTTTTTTTTAATTGCTTTATCAGAGAGGGGAGGGGAGAAAAAGGAGCAAAAATAGGAGAGTAGATCCATTACCTCCTGAATGGACTGGGGATCCCGGACGCCCAGAGAGGCAATCAATCGGGAATCCAGCCTGCAAGCCTTGAGTTTCGGGAGGACGCTCTAACCAACTGAGCTACACAGGCGATGGCCAAACTATTTTTTAAATCATTTTTTATTTTTCAGTTGCCCTGGACATACACTACAATATTAGTCTCAGGTGTACAACCAAGTGATTATACCTTATATAAGTTACTAAGTGATCATCCCATAAATCTTGCACGCATTTGACACCATACATAGTTTCAACGTAAGAAACTCAAACCTGTAGCAAATTTTTGTAAGTTTGGGAAAAACAATTGCCAGGAAGCAAAACCTCAACAAATTGAAAAAATGCCCTGGAGAATGGCAATTTAGCACCTTATTTTGTACATTACAATCAAAAGAGCACTCCTAAGGGGGTTATATGAAATCCATTGGTGATAGATTAGGGGGGTGGAAGAAAGCAAAGTAGAGAGGTGGAGGGGAAACTTCTGGGTTTGGATAAAAAGTAAAATTGACATATCTTTTACATAGATGGGTACTGGGTAGTAACAGTCAACAATTAACATGGTAACAATAACAATGAGGGGATTTGCGGTCTCCCCCTGGTGTGGTGCCTTTGTTTTAGGGATCTGGCAAAAGAAGATTTGACCTTACAAAGGTATGTTATTGTAGATGCAAAAGACAACAGACAGGCCCAGTTAAGGTAAAGAATGACCTTTGTTAGGGAAAATACTGGCCTAGGACATGACTAACCACCATGACCTGCTGTTAGTTAGAAAGTGTTTAATGTCAGACCGTCCTGTGGTTACTTTAGGTATTAGAGTTTGTAAGGCTGCCACACAGGCCTCCTGGAGCTTGTCAGGTTTAGTATGTGGCTCCTTTTCTTCCACAATAGTTATTAGAATATTATTGACAATACAAGGAGTGACCAAAAAAAACCCAGAATTATTTCTAGAGAGCCAGCCCCTTGTAGTATAGGCTTCCCCCACTAGGTCAGTGTTGTAGGAACCCATCTATATCAGTGTACCATCCATCTGGTGTTGTGATTCAGCTTCAGTGAATTTCTTTTTGAACACTTTTTTGTTGTGTTGAGGAATGCTGAGGAAAGGATGGAGCTATAACTGGCAGGGACATCTCCAGCGGGGGCATTCAGGGGTTTTCCTGTCTGGAATGTTAATAGAGGTGCCTAAGCCATTAATGGGCCTGACCAGGCTATGTAAATAGCAGACAAATGTTTAGATAAGCCATTTGTTAACCTTTGAATCCTGGGACCTCTAAATCCTTGTACCAGGCTGGTGCCTTGTTTCTGACGTTCTGTTTCTGATATATTGATGAAACCCTATAAATACTGTGGAGAAACAAAGAACTGGGCTCAGGATTTGGAATTTCCCCTGGGCCCGCGCGTAATAAAGAATCATGCTCCACCACCTCTCCTGCGTGAGTTATTTTCTGCAACAGTTGTTAAAGATTCTGTTTGTTTATTTTTAGAGAAGGGAAGGGAGGAAGGAAAAGAGGGAGAGAAACATCAATGTGTGGTTGCCTCTCACACACCCCCTTTTGGGGACCTGGCCTGCAACCCAAGCATGTGCACTACACTGAGAATCTAACCAGTGACCCTTTGGTTCTCAGGCCGGCACTAAATCCACTAAGCCACACCAGCCTAGGCAACTTTTTGACTCTTTCAACACATTTCCATTTCATGATGGGTGATTTACAAGCACATCTACCTGCATTGCACTGAATGTTCAGCAGTTTTTGACTAAAAAACAGCATGATCCCTGTGTTCCACCCTCCCTATTCACCCAATCTCTCCTGAGCAACTTTTTTTGTTTTCCCAGATGAAAAGTCCTCAAACATGTTAGATCTAGGCAGACCTAGGAGGAATGAAAATCACCAGGCAAGAAAATGGCACCGTGGGAAGCTGCCTGCAGACCCTACTCAGGAAGATTAGGGTCAGTCTATCCAGTATAACAGGATACAGCTTTCACCCAGCAACCAGCTCTAGCTGATCAGACTCTGATACCCCAACTACAGGTGTTTGTGTTTAAAAACTAATGTAAGAACAACCGAGGAGTCCCAACCTCCCTTGGTTGGCTCTACTTTCCCTCTTATATTCCACTAATAAACCCTGCTCTCCTAGGCTCGCTGTGTCCGTCCGGTTTCTTGAGCGACTCTGACCTAGCAAAAGGAAAATGTTTTTCTGATGTGGAAGAGGTGAAACAAAAATCAGCAGAAGCACTAAAAGGCATAAAAATTGATGCATTCAAAAAGTGTTTTGAGCAGTGGTAAAAACTCTCGATAGGTATATTAAATCAAATGAGTACTTTGAAGGTGGCTGAAATTTAAATACATAAGAATAAATACACAATTATTTATACATAAATTCCGAAGATTGGGGGTCTTCTGATACAGAGAGATCCGACTGGATCACTGGGAGGATTAGGGAGGGGCCATAGAAGGAGGTTGCCTGAGGCAACGATAAGCAGTCCAGGACAGGATTAGTTGAGAAGCTGAACGCCTCAGGTGAGCATGGAGCTATGGGCTGGAAGATTTAAACAGAACGAAGGCAGAGACTGGCTCTTTCTCTTCCTTGAGGATGCCTAATGATCATGCTGTAGCCATCTGCATTTCCCAAAGGACGGTATTTTAAATGGATGAAGGAACTCCGGACACAACCTAGGACTGGTCTGGCATGGCAGAGGGTGGAGGGTTATATTTCTTTGGGTGTTATTGAGAGGACAGGCTCTGAGGAAGGAGCCTGCCATTCTTCCAAAATTGTGTAACTTTTGTAACTTACATTGTTTTAGGTTGTAAACCAATCCTGTAGAAAACAGGTAATTAAAAACTAAAAAGGGGAACTCAAGAGTTAAAGATTTCAGCCTTAGTTGATAGGTTTAAGTGACTAATGCATGTGGAAATCTGTTATTTCAAAATTGTGTTGCTTTTTAATAAAGACTCCTTTTTTACCAAAAATCTGCCTCTGGAATTTGCCTAGAGGGTGGCTACGGGGAGCAGGACCCACTTGCTATTCAATAATATCCTCTCATATTCCCTGTGCTGTACTTTACTTTCCCCATGACTATTCTGTAACAACAAATTTGTATTTCTTAATCCCTTCACCTTTTTCACGCATCTCCCAACTCCCCTTCCCATCTGGCCACTATCAAAATGTTCTGTGTATCTGTGAATCTGTCTCTGTTTGGCTGCTTTGTTTATTTTAATTTTTAGACAGTAGTATATTTTAAAGTCAAATATGTATTTGTTGTCATTTTATTGTTCATACTTTTATTTCTTCTTCTACTTCTCCTTCTTCTCCTTCAAGAAGACCCGTTAACATTTCATGTAGTACTAGAATGGTGGTAATGAATTCCTTTAGCTTTTTCTTGTGAGGGAAGCTATCTATCCTTTGATTCTAAACGATAGCTTTGCTGAGCAGAGTAATCTTGGTTGTAGGTGGTTGCTTCTCATCACTTTGAAAATTTCATGCCAGTCCCTTCTAGCCTGCAAAGTTTCTGTTGAGAAATCAGCTGACAGTGTTATGGGAACTCCCCTGTAGGTAAATAACTGCTCTTCCCTTGCTGCTTTTAAGATTCTTTCTTGTCTTTAACCTTTGACATTTTAATTATGATGTGTCTTGGTTTGGAACTTTTTGGGTTCATCTTGTTTAGGACTCTGTGCTTCCTGGACTTGTATGTCTACTTACTCTAACAAATTAGGGTTTTTCTGTCATTTTTTAAAAAGGTTTTCAATTTCTTTCTCTCTGCGCTCCTTCTGGCACCCCTATGATGCAAATGTTGGTGCACTTGTTCCAGAGGTTCCTTATAGATTCTTCTTCTTTTTTGTATTCTTTTTTCCTTATTGCTATTCTGATTGGGTGCTTTTTGCTTACTTCTATTCCAAATCATTGATTTGATTCTCTGCTTCATCTACTCCAATGTTTATTCCCTGTAAATTGTTCTTCATGTCAGTTAGTGTGTCATTAATTTCTGACTGGTTCTTTTTTATGGTTTCTATGTCATTTTTTATGCTGTTGAAGTTCTCATTAAGTTCCTTGAGCATTGTTATAACCATTGTATTGAACTCCGAATCTGGTAGTTTGCTTGCCTCCATTTCATTTAGCTTTTTTTCTGAAGATTTCTGCTGTTTTTTCACTTGAGACCCAGTTCTTTGTTTCCGCATTTTCTTCCCAGTTCTTTGTTCCCCTGTGTTTGTTTCTATGTATTACAGTGTCTACATCTCCTGTACTTGGTTGAGTGGCCTTGTGAATATAGTGGGTGTCCTGTAGGGCCAATGGCACAGCCTCCACAATCACATGAGATGAGCACTCCACTTGTGCCCCTATGTGGGCTGTGTGCACTGTCCTGTTCTAGTTGAGCCTTGACTACTGTTGGCATCACTGGGAGGGATTGACCCCCAGGCCAATTTGCTTTGAGGACCTGCTGCAACTACAGGGGAGGAACTGCTATGCAGGAGTTGACCCTGCAGAGCTGGACTTATTTCAGTGAGTCTTTGGTGCTCACCAACTTTACCCCTTAAGTGTATCACTCATGGAAGTGGTAAGGTTGTAATTCAGCATGGTCTGAAGCTGTCCACCAGGTGCACTGGTTCTGGGGCATCCCAGGAGGTTCAAAGTAAGCCACTGCCTGTGCCTTTTGTAGGGTTACCTGGTAGGAGCTACAGAGCAATCTGCAGATGGCTGCTCATTGTGCTGGGCTTGGAGGTACCAAAAATAAGCCACACTAGAAAATAAGGCCAGCTGTTGCTAATGCCAGGCATGAGGCCACATTCTGGACTTACTCAAACTCATGGTCTCTGACCTCCAGTACTAAAGTAGCAGCTTGAAAGGAACTGGGGAAGAACCAAATTATCTGACATCAGGGCAAGAGTTGGGGGGCTACACTTTTGCCAGAAAAAAATGCTGGCAGAGGCAGCTGTTTCTTTTCTGAGACCCCACCACTACCACCACAGAGCCAGCAGGCAGGCATGATATCTGAGTCTCTGTCAACCTGGCTCACACTATTTGCCCCACTCTGAGACTTGGAGAGCCCACCAAAGCCAATTTCAAAGTCTTTTCCATAAATGGCCTCTCTTGCCTCATGCTTCAGACTTACCTAAACTCAAACAAGCAGCATCTGACTTCTGCATACCACATACCTCTTTTTAATTTGCCACACTATTTCTTAAAGTAGCAATTTTCAGCCTTTTCCTCTCATGGCACACATAAACTAATTACTAAAATTCTTCAGCACTCAAAAAATATATAATTTTTGCCAGTCTGACGACAAAAAATAGGTATATGAGGTCTGTCCAGAAAAAGTCCAGCCATCAATAATATAATTAGAACAGTTCAAATTTAATTGACATCATTTGAAGTTATTAACATAAAATATGTGTTTGTTTTCCCTTGGTTTGCAGGAATATGTTCACGTTATTTATCTCTGTTACAAATTTGTCGAGAAAATGGCTTGGGTAATAACTGACTTTAAAATCTCCATAAATGGATGTCACTAAAATGAAAAGTTTTTAGTAAAGCTTTTCAGTAATAATTGTAAATATACCTAAACATAGTTTTCCAAAGTCTTCAGTGACTTGAAACTTTGGAGTTTTGCTGGGTTAAATGGTGAAAATTGTTAAATATCTAGATACTTTGAAATAATAAGATGCTAAAATATTAATTGATCTGAATTTACCTACTTTTGCTTCTTATTGCAGAGAAGCTAGGAAATGGATTTGTTAATAAATATATTATGCCTGGCTGTTGTGACTCAGTGGATTGAGTGTTGGCCTGTGAACCAAAAGGGTCGCCAGTTTGATTCCCAGTCAGGGCACAAGCCTGGGCTGCAGCACAGGTTTGTAGTAGGTAGCACATAAGAGGCAACCACAGACTGATGTTTTTCTCCCTCACTTACCCTCTCTCTAAAAATAAAAATAAAAATAAACTAAGGACTTTCAGCCAAGATGGAAGCATAGGTAGACACAATGTGCCTCCTCGCACAACCAAAATAGGGACAACACAAATTTAGAAACAAAAAAAACAAGAACTGACAGAAAATTGAACTGTACAGAAGTTCAACAACCAAGGGTTAAAATAGACACATTCATCCAGACTGGTAGGAAGGGCAGAATAGGGCGGCTGGGCAGAGAGGGGTCACGGCAAAAAAAAAAAAAAAAAGGGCAGTGGCTTGCGGACCTTGGGCTCACAAGGCAGCAGCTGATGACCCCAGGAGAGGAGTGGCAGCAGGCAGACCCAGCAAGGTTCACAAGGTGGCTGGCTGACCTGGCAAGTCATACATTCGCACACACATAAACCAGGCAAAACCGGGGAGCCAGACAGACCAAGCAACCCAGGGTCCCAGTACCAGGAGATAAAGCCTCAAAACACCGATTGAAAACACCTGTGGGGTTGAGGCAGTGGGAGAGACCTCCCAGCCTCACAGGAGAGTTCGTTGGAGAGACCCACAGGGTCCTAGATCATATGCAAGCCCACCCACATAGAAATTAGCACCAGAAGGGCCCAGTTTTCTTGGGGGAAGTGGCAGAAGGGACTGAAATCCAAGAAAGAGTGGAGCAAGCACCATTGTTCCCTCTCTGACCCCTCCCCCACATACAGTGTCCCAACCCAGTGACTGGATTGTCCTACCCTGGTGAACACCTAAGGCTCTGCCCCTCATATCTAACAGGTATGACAAGACAAAAAAAAAAAAAAAAAAAAAAAAAAAAAAAAAAAAAAAAAAAAAAAAAAAAAAAAAAAAAAAAAAAAAAAAAAAAAAAAAAAAAAAAAAAAAAAAAAAAAAAAAAAAAAAAAAAAAAAAAAAAAAAAAAAAAAAAAAAAAAAAAAAAAAAAAAAAAAAAAAGGCCCAAACGGAAGAACAGATCAAAGGTTCACAGCAAATACAACTAAGCAACCAAGAGATAGCCAACCTATAAGATGCACAGTTCAAAGCACTGGTGATCAGGATGCTTACAGAAGTAGTTGAATTTGGTCACAAATTAGATGAAAAAATGAAGGCTACACTAAGTGAAATAAAGGAAAATGTATAGGGAACCAATAGTGATGGAAAGAAAACTGTGACTCAAATCAATGGAGTGGATCAAAAGGAAGAAAGAAACAACCAAACAGTAAAGAATGAACAAATAAGAATTCAGAAAAATGAGGAGAGGCTTAGGAACCTCCAGGACATCTTGAAACATTCCAACATCCAAATTATAGGGGTATCAGAAGGGGAAAAGGAAAAACAACAAGTGGAAAAGTTATTTGAACAAATAGTAAAGGAGAACTTCCCCAATCTGGCAAGGGAAATAGACTTCCAGGAAGTCCAGAAAGCTCAGAGAGTCCCAAAGAAGTTGGACCCAAGAAGGACCACACCAAGGCACATCATAATTACATTAGCCAAGGTAAAAATGAAGGAGAGAATTCTAGAAGCAGCAAGACATAAGGGGACAGTTACCTACAAAGGAGTTTCCATCAGACTGTCAGCTGATTTCTCAAAAGAGACCTTGCAGGCAAGAAGGGACTGGAAAGAAGTATTCCAAGTCATGAAAGGCAAGGACCTACACATCTGAGATTGCTCTATCCAGCAAAGCTTTCATTTAGAATGGAAGGGCAGATAAAGTGCTTCTTAGATAAGGTCGTGTTAAAGGAGTTCATCACCACCAAGCCCTTATTATATGAAATGTTAAAGGGACTTGCCTAAGAAAATGAAGATTAAAAATATGAACAGTAAAAAAAGACTTCAAATTCACAGTTAGTAACAACCATACCTAAAACAAAAGCAAACTAAGCAAACAACTAGAACAGGAAGAGAACCACAGAAATGGAGATCACATGAAGGGTTAGCAACAGGGAAGTGGGAGGAGGAGAGAGTGGGAAAAGATATAGAGAATAAGTAGCATAGATGATAGGTAGGAAATAGACAGGGGGAGGGCATGAATAGTATGGGAAATGTAGAAGCTAAAGAACTTATGACACATGGACATGAACTAAAGGGGGGAGAATGTAGGTGGGAGGGAGTATGCAGGGTGGAGGGGAGTGAAGGTGGAAAATGGGACAACTGTAACAGCATAATTAATAAAAAAAGTAAAAAAGAAAGAAAGAAAGTTGTGTTCTGAAGTCTCCAGCTGTTATTGTAGTGCTATCTATTTATTCCTTCAATTCTGTCAATTTTTGTTTCATATATTTCGGGGCTCTCTTGATATACATATATTTATACTTATATTTATATTTATATTTATAATTGTTCTATCTTCTTCATATATTGACTCATTAAAATATAATGTCCTTTATCCCTTTAAAATTTTTTGATTTAAAATCTATTTTGTCTGATATTAGTTTAGCCTTCTCTGGTATCTTTTGGTTACTATTTGCATGGAATATCTTTTTCCCATCCTTTCAGTTTCAACCTATTTTTGTCTTTGGATTGAAGGTGAATTTCTCCTAGACAACATATAGATAGATAATGATTTTTTTAAGTGAAAGGAAGAGTCACACATTTCTCATTTTAAATCAAAAGCTAGAAATAATTAAGCTGAGTGAGGAAGGCATGTCAAATGCTGAGATAGGCTAACAGCTAGATCTCTTACACCAAACAGCCAAGTGGAGAATGTAAAAGAGAAGTTGTTGAAGGAAATTAAAAGTTCTACTACTGTGAACAGCCTTATTGCTGATATGGAAAAAGTTTTAGCGGTCTGGATAGAAGATCAAACTAGCCACAACACTGAAGAAAGTCTACTGTGTATAAAATGCTATCACATGGCATCACATGCTACAGAGAAATCATTCATAAAAGGAAGAGTCAATTCATGCAGCAAACTTCACTGTTGCCTTATTTGAAGACATTGTCACAGCTACGCCAGCCTTCAGCAACCACTACCCTATCAGTCAGAGTCATCAGTGTCGACACAAGATCCTCCACCCCCAACAGGATTACACTCATCTAAGGCTCAGATGATGATAAACATTTTTCTAGCAACCTCTTTTTTTTTACAAATTTACAAACATTTTTAGCAAAGTTTTTAAAATTGCCAAATGTTGGAAACAGCCTAAGTGCCCATCAGTAGATGAATGGATTAAAAAACTGTGGTTCATTTACACAAATGGAATACTATGCAGCACAAAGAAAAAAGGAGCTCCTACTTTTTGCAACAGCATGGAGGAACTGGAGAACATTATGCTAAGTGAAATAAGCCAGTTCATGAAAGACTGATGAGACCATATGATCTCATTTATAAGAGGAACCTAATGAGCAAAATAAACTAACAAGCAAAACAGACCCAGAGACATGCAAACAGGGAACATACTGACAGCTGCCAGAGGAAAAGGGGGATAGGGGAGAATCATGGAAAGAAGGGGAAGGGATTAGTCAAAGTACATGTATGGATGACCATGGACATTGACAACTGTGTGGGTCAGACTGTGGGAGCAGGTGGGGTTGGGGGACTAGGCAGAGAAGGGTAAAGGGTGAAAAATTGGGACACCTGTAATAGAATAAACAAAAACACCTTTTTAACAAAAATTTTGCATTTTTAACAAATTTACATTTTTAACAAGTTTTTTTAAATTAAGGTATATTCATTTTTTGAAGACATAATGCTATTACACACTTAATAGACTATACTATTGTTACTGAACTCAAGGGAGTCACTGCTTGGGGTGTGGTATTCAAGAATGAGACATGGCCTGAGTGGTGTGGCTCAGTGGTTGGGCACCATCCTGCAACCTGAAAGCTTGCAGGTTTGATTCCTGGTCAAGAGGCAGGTTTGGTCTGTGGTCACCAGTACAGAAATTCGATCCACGTACAGAAGGTCAATGTTTGTCTCTCACATCATTAGTTCTCTCCCTCTCTTTTCCCCTCCCTTCCCCTCTCTCTAAAACAAACCAAAAAAAATTAATTAAAAAAAAAAACACAAGACGTTGTGGTTGTTAGGTAGTTTTATTTACTTGCAGGAAGTAAAGGAGATGGGATTCATAACCAAACCTCTGTCTCCCAGAAGGGATGGTTGGCCATGGCTTACATACACTATTCAGTTAATTATGTTTTCTTCTTGGCAGTTGGCTAAAGTAATGACATTGGGTGCCTGGTCAAGCTCATCCCATTACAGCTGCATTCCAGAAATACTATGCTACATGTTAACATTTAGTAACAACAGCACTGTCAGAACCACTCACACCTGAGACCTTTGTCCTGTAATAACTTTTATATACACGAGGAAACCCAAAAATTCATGTGACTGGCTCTATTGTGATACTGGCTTTATTGCAGTGGTCTGGAGCCCAACCTGCAATATTACCGAGATGTGCATGTCGTAAATTCTGGATCTGTAACCTTTCTACACCTTTTCTATTTTCATTTTCTTCATTATCCAGGGAATTTTATTCTTTCACACTACCGTCTGCTCAATAAATCTGCAGTTGCCCCGTCTCTGGAATGGCAGATCTGTATTTCTAACTCCTTAGGAACACTACCGCAAATTTCAAACTCTGGAAGTCCTAAACTAAATTCATTATTTTATCCTCCTGTTTCCCCAACTCTAAACCCTCCCAAAATTTGCTTCTTTCCAGCTCCCAGGAAATCACCCTCACGTCTCAATTAAATGGCAGCACCCACTTGACCCAAATTCCAACTTTGGAGTCACGCCTCCATTGGTCAAATCGGGCTTGAAAGCTGAAACAGAAAAAACCCCTAACCTTGGGACTGGTCGGGGAGGAGAAGGCGGGCCTGCGCAGCCGCGACCTTGGAGCAGGGAACTGGGACTTTGCGCAGCGAAGGAGGTCTGGCCGGGGCGGGGCTCCGAGGTCTCTTTTGCCCTGCTGCGATCTGCGGTGGAGGGGAGTCAAGAGCTCCGAAGCGCCCAGAGACGAAGACCCCAGAGTCCCTGGAACGGCCCAACCCTTTGGCAGGTGAGTGGGTGCCGCGGGGTGTCCTGAGTTGGCAGCCTGGGTTGCGATGCGGAAGGCCCAGGGACGGTCTGGGGCGGTGCTCAGGCCTGGGTCTCCCGGAACTAGTAGGTCGCACTTGGGATGCGCATTTCTCGTTACCGACGAGCGAAACAGCTGTCTGTCTTATGAAATTTGGGTTTCAAAGCAAACTTCTGCAAAAGTCCAGGATTTTAGTGGACAATCAGGGAATATCGTGAATAATTGGGAACACTGTATGTAATAGGAACACATACTATCAGTTGAAGTCCAAAGTCGAAAACCTGGTAATGAGATCAGTAATCCCTGCTGGAGCGGATTCGTTCAATCTCAGATTCTAGAAAAGCAGGGCTCTGCCCAGTGTTCAGCCTTTTCACTCTGGGTTACAGAATGACAGTAAACATGAAGATCTATTGAATGTGGCGTTAGAATAAAGGAGAAATTCACTCCAAGTGTGTGTATGTTGCAGACCCTTTCAGTGCACTGACTTGAGCGTGTATTCAATGAGCACTTACAAGTTCCTGTCTGTGTGCTCAGAGCTGTGACGTGTCTCTGGAATTGGAGAAGCACAAGAGTGGGTGGCCTTTCTTTTAAGGGGTTCAGTAGTCCCCTTAGGGATGTGCAGAACTGATGCCATTTGGGTCCAAATATGCAAATAGTTTCAGAAGCCCCTTCTGTAATCCTAGGCTTTAATGGATGAGTGAATTTTTAGTAAGCAAGTATTTATTGAATGCCTGATGTGTGCCCTAGCACTTATTGAATGCTTATTGTGTAGCCCAGAGCCTAGGGATATAAAGATCAAAAAGATACAGCGCTTGCATGTAATCTGCACTCCTGGAGAAGCTGACAAGAGTTGAAAGGACAGCCAGTGGTAATAGGGACTTGTGTGACTACAACTGCCTGCTGGGGGTATTGGGGAGGCCCCAGCGGCATGGGACCTGAATCAGAGCCTGAGGGTTCCAGGGGAGGCGCCCAACTGCCACCATGGTTTCTGGATAGAGTTGCCAGAATTTGTGAAAGGGAGGCTGAGAGTTTCCCAGGACCCTGGGTCTGTGTCCCTAAGCCAGGGTCTGATGGCTGGAAGACTCACTTATCTGGAGAGGTGGAGCTAGGCAGCTGGCCTCCTCCAGTTTAGAGACTGTTCTGGAAATTGCTAAAGATTTATTGGAGAGTTTTGGTGTTTTGTTCATTTGTTCTTTGACCTTTAACTGTCAGAGTTGAAAAGCAAAATAGGTTAATCTAAATAGGGCAGTCTAATATCTTTCACAGTATTCATTATCATCTCTTATCTACAAAACATGATAATTATGAATCATTTGAAATGTAAAAGACAACTCATATGAAATTAGTAAATAGTAATGCTATGGAAAGGTTGAAGTCAAACAACTTCGGTTTAACTAGATCACATAAGGAAAGAAAAAGTGAGCTCCTAATATGTTCATTTGTTGAAAAGTGCCTACTAGGTCCTGGGTGGGATATACAAGTGTGGAGTGAGTGTAAGGGGAAAGTGTCCCAGCAAGAAGGAACAGTATGTGTGAAGGCCCTGAGGACCAAGTTTAAGGTTATTGTCAACCTGAAGAAAAAGCCTAGGGCTGAATGAGAGTGGTGTGTAGGATCAGGCTGGGAAGAAGGATAGGCCTTGAACCATAAGAAATTTGAATTTCATTTGAAATGGAATAAAAAAAAAGTGCCTGGCTAGTGTGGCTCAGTGGATTGAGTGCCAGCCTGCAAACTGAAGGGTCACTGGCTCAATTCTCAGTCAGGTCATGTGCTTGGGTTGCAGGCTGGGTACCCCACTGGGAGTGTGCTACTGATCAATGTTTCTCCTTAACATCATTGACAATTCTCTCCCTCTCTTTCTCCCTCCCTTCCCTTCCCCCTAAAAAGAAATAAATAAAATCTTAAAAATATAAAATAAAAATATTTTTAAAAAAGGTTACACAAGCTACTGCATGGAGAAGAGATTAGGGGCAGAGAGGAGCAGAAGTGGGGAGAGGAGTCAGGACTTTACTGATGGGACATGGGCCGTGGTGGCATTGGAAATGGAGAACAAGAATAGATTCCAGCTGTATTTAGGGGCAGTGATGACATGATGCTGATGGCTGAAGGGATATCCCCAAAGTGGGGAGAAATTAAGGGTAGCAGCCAGCTGGACACAGAAGCCACCTCCAAGAGGGGAACAAGGCAAGCCCTAGACTGGGGACTTGGCACGTATGAAGTATGAGCATTTGGGAGACAATGGGCATTTTGTCCTAAACTGGATGTTGTCTGCATATTGATGGCATGTAGGGCCTTGAGGAATGGGCACCATTGCTCAGGTAAAGGGACAAGAGCGAGGGTTCTAGTCTGCTTGGGAGAACAGAACCTTTCCGGCAGGAGGAGTAGGAGGAACACGAACTGTAACCATATCCTCAGGGGACTGCTCCTAGTAAGCACCCTTGGAGATGGCAGGCCTAGTTGTCTTATGAGGAAATTCCTTACTAACCTTCTTTAAATGAATATCAGACCCAGGAACTACTTTTCACCAAACCCCACCTGTTAGAGATGGTTAGAGTTTTTAAAAATTGACAAATAACTATTGTGAATTAAACACAATATCTCACCATTTAGTTAGTTTATTGTAACATACACATAATATTTCTTTCAGTTAAAAAATATGCTTTTTCTTAGAAGTCATTCTATATATGTAAAGGTAAAAGAAATTAACTTTAAATATATATACATATATTTCCATTTCACTGTAAGTTGTATGTTTTTATTACTAATTACTCAATTTATCTCTAGAATGGCTTATGAGAAACCCAAATTAACTAACGTCTCTTTGAATTTATAGAAGACTTACCTATAAAAATCCATGGTTTGCCCTGGCTGGTGTTGCTCAGTGGATTGAGCACCAGACTTCGAAGCAAGGGGTCGCCAATTCAATTCCCAGTCAGGGCACATACCTGGGTTGCAGGTCAGGTCCCCAGTAGGGGGCATGTGAGAGGCAACCACCCATTGATGTGTCTCTCCCTCTCTTTCTCCCTCCCTTCCCCTCTGTCTAAAAATAAATAAATAAAACCTTTTTTAAAAATCCATGGTTTCACTATTACTATAACATTATCATAATGTTAATGTTGAATTTAGAAATTAACCCTCCTTTATTTATTTTTTACATTTTTTAATGCTTCTGTATTCTTAAATCATATTTGATTTGTAACTGAAATTTGTCATGTTTTTCTTAAAGTGTATATTGTGTCTATAAAAAAGGATTTTTGGGTGTCATAATATAAGACATAAAAGCTAGAAATGATTCTAAAACCAAAATATATATTGCAAACACAGGTAATACTCAACTTTTGTGATTATAATATAATTGCAAACTCTCTCTTTTTTAAAAATAATGCCCAACTTTCCCACAATTTGCATGTAGAACAATTCTAAAGTCATTGACATTTATATTCATTGAAAAGAAAATTCTTAAAAGCTATGAATTGAAACTTCTTTTCCTACAGGATGACTTTGGGAGTCTTCGCAAATTGTACCTTCTGTTTGAAAGTCAAGCACTTACCTCGTCAACAGAAGAAAAAGCTACAAACTGACATTAAGGAAAATGGTGGAAATGTTTCCTTTTTATTAAATCCTCAGGTATTTGCAGTTTCCTAAGAACTCTTCTCTGATAGGCGTTGTGCCTGAGGGGAGTGCAGGTGGTGGTGAGAAGAGTAGACAGAGACAACTGGCAGCAGGAAGTCAGCAAAGACAGGGGAGTGACCTGGCTAACGGGGAATCTGGGCTGGAGAAAGGCAGAACAAGGAAGGCCACCCAGTCCCATCTTCTCCTGTTCCTGTGAGCTGTAGGCAAACCTGCTTGCCCTGTGAATCTGGTATCATTAGAGCATAGCCGATGACATCCATAGAGGTAATATCAGACCAGCCACATCTGTTCTTAAAGGAGAAAAGTTAGAATGTGCAGCGTTTGCCAGAAGCACTGCTATCACTCTCCAGTATGTCAACGCTGGAATGACACCCATAAGGGTTGCTCCTACTAAACAGAAAAAAAACATGCGTTGTAAACTGATCTTTGTACTCTTTGTTTATTTAAAGGTGAAAGGAAGCTACCTTCTTTCTCAAACTGTAGGCCTGGCAGGTTAGATAGAGAATTTTACAGCTGGATGAAATCTTTAAAATAACAATGGCTACCCTGCTCTGTTTTAACCACCTCATCATAAGAAGTAAAAATTGAAGTTCAAAGTCTTTAGGTGGCATGCAAGTGCATGCCCTGCCCTGTGCATACTCTTCCCTGTGTTAGCAGGCTGAGGGGGCTGTCCCTTCCTGGACTAGAACCCTGGGCTTGCTTACGGGAGCCGCGTTTGTTCCATGAAGCACAGTCAACTCTGGCTGGATGCTGGGTGCTTCTCTAGCATTTGGTATTTTGCCCATGAATATTAGATATGGAATGGCCCTGTTTTCCTCCAGGTCAGGCAGAATTGTCTGTACTTCCATTATACAACTTTTCTCACTGACTTGTCTTACCATTTCTATAAATGATGAATACTAGTTCATGTCCCTTATACCCTCTCAGTGTGCCTTCTGCACAGAGAATATTGACATGGGCTCTCACTTTTAGAGTCTCTCACACATAGACTGCGACCAAGCAGTTGCTTTGCCAGTATCTATAAACATTTGAAATGTGTGTACCAGCTATTGTAGTGAAGGAGTTAGCACAGTATGTAATGATGAGGAATGATCTCCAAAATAAGTTGTGAAGTGGAAAAGCATTGTTTAGTATGCTGCTATCTGTGGCTACAAGTGGCCTGTGTACTTGTATGTGTGTTATCTACGTAGGATAGCCCTGCAAGCATAGCTGAGAACAAGCTATAGCAGGAACCTCTGGGGAGAAGAACCTGGAGAAATGATGGGGAATAAATTAACTTATTATTATAATTTTACTTTCTACATAGTCTACAATGTACATATATATATACTACTTATTTTTAAATAAGTTAATAAAATTGCAAATTAACAAATTAAAATAAATAATAATCAATACCTCCTATTCCACTCCTAAGGAAAAAATAAGTTGTACAAAGAACTGTATATGAAGATATTCAGCACATTGTTTAGAGGAGTGAAAATTTGGAAATGACCTCTAGGATGGTTAATCAGTCATGGTACATCCATATTTATACTCTTTAAAAACTTGATTTTTTTAACTTTAAGGTAACAATTAATTCTACTATTTATAAGAGTTTTAGAAATCTGGGAAAAATTGTTACAAATTACCTTCCAACAAGACTTTTCAAGGGTGAAAATAACAGGTACAAAACCATTTAAATTTTACTTTTACTAATACATAATGAATTGATTCTTTTTTCTTAGTGTACACATGTAATCTTAGACAGTGCTGATGTTCTGAGTCAGTACCAACTGAACTCTATCCAAAAGCACCATATCCACATTGCAAACCTGGATTTTATATGGGAATCTATCAAAGAAAGGAGACTCTTGGATGTAAAGTATTACAATCCTAACAAGTCACTGGACAGCACACCACCTCCTTGTCAAGAGGCAAGCAGTTCTGGTAAGCATTTCATATCAAGCACTCAGTGTATTACAGGTGTTGTAGTAAACATTTTGGTTTGTCAAAGATATTATAGACAAAGCATGGTTCAGAAATACTACATAAAAATTTAGGCTTCTTGTTATCAGAAAAATGGGCAGCAAATAGAGAAGGACAGAGACTTCTTTAGCGATAGAAATAGATTTGTCCATATCCATTCTAGTGTGATCAGAATCAAAATGACTACAAAAAAGACTAATAGTCTAGTAAACTTGATGTGTAATTTAACTAGGAAGAGGAAGAACCTCTGTGTTAAAAAATTATCATCAGGCCCTGGCTGGCGTAGCTCAGTGGATTGAGCGCGGGCTGCGAACCAAAGCATCGCAGGTTCGATTCCCAGTCAGGGCACATGCCTGGGTTGCAGGCCACGGCCCCCAGCAACTGCACATTGATGTTTCTCTCTCTCTCTCTTTTTCTCCCTCCCTTCCCTCTCTAAAAATAAAATAAATAAAATCTTTAAAAAAAGTGTGGGATTACAAACTGAGTATATTCTTAATTTAAAACAAAATTATCATCAAAACTTAATGACTATAAATTTTATGACCAGGATTGGCTAAAGAGGTTCTTTCCAAAAGATGATGTCTCCCAAAGCAGCATATCTCCTTTATAAACCCAGATTTTATTTTGGAATCTGGCTGAGAAGAAAGCCTTTGGACATAGAGAAATGCACTCCTCATGAGACACATTAAAGTCAAGCAGTTCTGATAAATACTAATAAGCACATGATATGTTAGATATCCTGTATGATATTAATTGTATTATTTGTAAAAGTAGACATCTTAAGTGTTTGGATGTGGTTTGGCCTCTTTAGACAAATGCTTGTCCAGAAATGCTGTCATCAGACTATCTTGCTGTCTCAGAAAATTATAGCTGAAACAAAAAAGTAGGATGATAAATTCCTTTTACACTGAAAACATTTTCCAGCATCCAGAATAATATAGTCAGATCCAGAATTACTGAAAATATACTGATGACTTTTGAAATATAGGTAGCATAATTAAAACTGAAAAGAAATTCTCATATTAGAAGAGTTAGTCCTATCAATCATAATACTCTAGATAGTGATACTATTCTTCTATAAGAAAGGTATGAAGCAAACATTGCTCTGCCTTACATAGGAGCCCTGAATTTCCCTCCTCCAAACTGGAACAGGTATGTGACCTGATGGCACTCAGGGACTCACTGTGATCCTGTGTTGTGCTAGAAATGCATTTCATAACTATGTTCACCATTATCTTCTGAAGAGAAAAATGCCATTTGAAATTGTATGCTTATCAATGAATTTCACATAATGCAAATTACATGGCAGTTCTCTTCACATGGCTATTAAAATAGAATGGTATGTTCTTACTGTCTTTTTTTTTCTCACTGTCTTTTAACTACCATCCTCCTTTCCCACTTGTGTTGATATTAAATCACCAATAACTTTAGCTAATTTAAGAACACTTTTATTTTTTATCTTTTTATTTTTAAGTATATTTTATGGATTGTGCTATTGCAGTTGTCCCATTTTTTCCTCCTCTTTATTAGCCTCCGCCCTGCACCCCCATCCTTCCAGTACTCCCCCCAACCCTTATTTCATGTTCATGGCTCATACACATGAGTCCTTTGGCTTCTCCGTTTCCTATAGTATCCTTAACATCTCCCTGTTTATTTTGTACCTACCAATTATGCTCCTTATTCCCTGTACCTTTCCTCTCATTCTTCTCCCTCCCCTTCCCCATTGATAGCCCTCCATGTGATCTACATTTCTGTGGTTCTGCTCCTGTTCTAGCGTTTGCTTAGTTTGCTTTTGTTTTTGTTCTTAGGTTCAGTTGCTGATAGTTGTGAGTTTGTTGTCATTTTGCTGTGCATATTTTTGATCATCTTCTTTTTCTTAGATAAGTCCCTTTAGCATCTCATATAATAAGGGCTTGGTGGTGATGAACTCCTTTAACTTGACCTTATCTGGGAAGCACTTTACCTGCCCTCTCATTCTAACTGATAGCTTTGCTGGATAGAGTAATCTTTGACATATGTCCTTGCTTTTTGTGACTTTGAATACTTCTTTCCAGCCCCTTCTTGCCTGCAAGGTTTCTTTTGAGAAATCAGCTGACAACATAATGGGAACTCCTTTGTAGGTAACTGTCTCCTTTTCTCTTGCTGCTTTTAAGATTCTCTCCTTATCTTTAATCTTGGGTAATTTAATTATAATGTGTCTTGGTGTTTTCCTTCTTGGATCCAACTTCTTTGGGACTCTCTGAGCTTCCTGGACTTGCTATCTATTTCCTTTGCCAGATTGGGGAAGTTCTCCTTCATTATTTGTCCAGATAAGTTTTCAGTTTCTTGCTTTTCCTTTTCTCCTTCTGGCACCCCTATGATTCAGATGTTAGAATGTATAAAGTTGTCCCAGAGGTTCCTAAGCCTCTCCTCATTTTTTTGAATTCGTGTTTCTTCATTCTGTTCTGGTTGAATGTTTATTTTTCCCTTCTGCTTCAAATCATTGATTTGAGTCCCGGTTTCCTTCCTTTCACTATTGGTTTCCTGTATATTTTTCTTTATTTCACTTTGTATAGCCTTCACTTCTTCCTTAATTTTGCATCTCTATTCAGTCATTTCTGTGAGCATCCCGATTACCAGTTTTTGAACTCTGCATCTGTTGTCTATCTCCTTGTTACTTAGCTGTTTTTCTGGAGTTTTGATATGTTATTTTGTTCGGGCCATATTTCTTTGTCTCAGTGTACCTGTTACATTCTACGGGACAGAGCTGTAGGCATCCCCCACGGTGGGGCAACCCACTTTGCTTTGTTGTGATGCTATATGTAGGGGAGAGGTCTGAGAAGGAACAATGCCACTTGCTGTGCTCTCTTCCTGCTTCCAGTCACTTCCCCCACTACACTCAGGTGAATTGGACCCTTCTGGTGCTGATTCCCAAGTGGGTGGATTTGTGTACATTCTAGGACCCAGAGGGACCCTCCAACTGACTCTCCCATGAAGCTGGGAGTTTCTCACACCACTACAACTCTCATAGGTTTTTACAGAGATTTTGAGGCTTTATTTCCCTGCACTGGAACTCTGGGTTGCACGGTCTGTCTTGCTCCCCAGTTGTTCCTCCCAGTTTCTCACCACATGAATGTGGTACTGCCTAGCATGCCAGCTGCTGCCTTGCCTACCTGGTCCCCCAGCTGCCATCTTGCCCTGTGTCCTCTCTGTCCTGGCTGCCTGTCTCCACTCCTCCTACCAGTCTAGGTGAATGTTTCTTTAACTCCTTGGTTGTTGGACTTTCATGCAGTTCGATTTTCTGCCAGTTCGGGTTGTTTTTTGTTTTCAAATTGGTTGTATGAGGAAGCAAAGTGTATCTATTTACACCCTCATCTTGGATGGAAGTCTAAGAACACAAAAAAATAGAATAACATGGCAAATATGCCCCACATTCAAGAATTTTAACAGTTCCAGCATTTATTGTTAACCAATTTTAATAAAACTTTGAGTAGTAAACAAGTGTTTTGTTTGTTTTAATTCTAGATGTGAAAACAGATAAGCTGTGCCTGGATAATGCCACAGAGACGGAGAGCATCATGAGACTTACTAAGTAATCTACTTCTGGTCACTAAGACTGGACAGTTTGCAAAATGTTTTACAAACCTCAAGCACAGTATTAAAATACTATTAGTATACCAGTATTTTTGGTAGTATTTTAATTTTTGTTGCTTTTTAAACTCCTTATTAAGTTTTTATTTATTTAAGATGTTTTACTTCAACTAGTATAGTGATACTTATTTTTATCTTCTCAGTATTATGAGAGATCAGATGTAATTGTGACATTGATTTGAAAAAAGAAAAACCACTGGAGATGAAACATGGGCTGTCTGCTTACTCTGTTACCTTACTGAATAGCATTTAGAGAGAGTTCCTTATTTTCCTCCTGATATTTTTAAAAGTGGAAATAATAATAACCTTCCAAGTGGAGTATGTGAGTCTGAAGCTCTGAATGGTTTCTTAATGCATACCCAAGACGGCAGTGTCAGAGAGGCATCGCATTCTGCCTTATTTTACTTGTTAACAGTAATGCTAAAAGACAGAACAAGTATCAAAATCAGAAATACAAATGATGAGAAGTCTGACACCTTTATTTTTAAGGGAAGTTGACTGTAGCCTGGAGAGGTGTGGGCCTGTCTGGAGTGACATGGTGTCTAAGGGTCCATCTCAGAGTGAATACAGGCCGCCTGTCTATGAGGAGCTGTGATTTGTCCAACGTGCTGGCCTGTTTCTTTTATGCCTGTACTTTGTGCCATCCCCACCATTCAATGCAGATATCAGTGCTCTAGAGTTATGTAAAGGAGGAATCCAACTCATTCCACAAGAACTTTTAACTAATTTTACAATATCTAAGGAGGCATTAGGGCCTTACAATGCATTTTGAATGGAGTTAGAAGTACAAGAAAAATTTTATGAAAATCCTGTTTAGTCTAAAAGTTGATTTTAATATTAAAATTTTAATTGTACAAATTTCAGGTTTTATACTGAGAATGTTGAAATTCCTCATTTTCCTCAAGATTTTGAAGTTGCAAAGTATGACATCTTGGAAAAAGTAAGAGTTTGATTTCTATTTGGAAAAAAAGGGTGTCTGAATGTCTTGCAATTGTTCTTCCTGTTTGATAATTGTCTCATTGTTTTGAAAAATTATGCATATCCTGAAGGCTATTTCTTAATATATGAGTTGAGGTTTAACAGTCAAGAAAATTTTTACATTTAAAATATAATGTTTAATTTTTTAGTGTAAAAGTAATTGCTTGTAATTATTGTAAAAGTAATACATACTTGTAATAAAGTATAAATAGTATAAAATATTAATAGAACATTAAAAATAAAGGTCCTCCCTGTTTTTAACAGTTTCTGATATATTAAGAGATTTGATACAAGTATTTACACCATCTTGAATTTCCAATACTTTTCATTTAAAAGAAAAATAAAAAACTTTTTTCCAACATCACACAAATGCAAATTAACTTTAACATTCAAAATTATGCTCCATTTATATATTTTTTTGTATTTTAATAAAATGTAACTTGAAAATGACATTCCCTCTGTGTTAAAGAAGATATAAAAAGTGATATCATTTAGGGCAGGGGTATTAAACTTATTTTCACTGGGAGCCACATCAGCCTCATGGTTGCTTTCAAAGGGCTGAATGTAATTTTAAGACTGTGTAAATGTAACTACTCCTTCACAGTTAAGCGAGAGATCGGCACTGCCGTTGGTAGAAACTAAGTGCCGGGCTAAATAAAAGAAGGTGGAGGGCTGGATTCAGACCGCAGGCCTTCTGTCTGCCACCTGTGATTTAGGCAGTTCTGGCCAAGATGGAGGTGTAGGTAGAAACCCTTCACTTCCTCACACAACCAAAAGGAGCATAACAACCAATCTAAAACCAATAAACAACCAAAAGTGCCAGAAAATCAAACTGCATGGAACTCTGATAACCAAGGAATTAAAGAAACAGTCACCCAGAACAACCAGACCAGTAGGAGTGAAACAGGACAGAGGAGCAGACAGAGAGAACCTGTGGCAAGGTGGAGGTGGAGGACTGTGAGGGCAGGGCTGGCTGAACGGGAAGCTGAGACTCAGAGCTGACTGTGGACTATGGCAGGGGGGTTGCCATAGTGGGAGAAACTCCTAGTCTCACAGAGAGTTTGTTGGAATGTGGGCTAGAGCTGAGCAGGGGAGCTGCATTGTTCCCTCTCTGGCCCCTCCCCCACAGGCAGTGCCACAGCACAGCAAGGAGGGTTGCCCTTGAACTAGTGAGTACCAAAGGCCCCACCCCTTACAACATAACAGGAGTGCTGAAACAAAGAAATATGGCCCACAGAGCAAAACTCCAGAAAAAGAGCTAAGTGACAAGGAGATAACCAATCTATCTGATAGAGAGTTCAAAACCCTGGTAATCAAGATGCTTACAAAACTGATTGAGCTTGGTTGCAAAATGAAGGAACAAATGAAGGCTACCTAAAGTGAAACAAAGCAAAATATTCAGGGAACCAACAGTGACAGGAAGGAAACCAGGACTCAAATGAACAATTTGGAACAAAAGGAAGAAATAAACATCCAACTGGAACAGAATGAAGAAACAAGAATTCAAAAAAAGAAGAGAGGCTTAGGAACCTGTGGGACAACTTTAAACGTTCCAATATCCTAATTATAGGGGTGCCAGAAGGAGAAGAACAACAGCAAGAAATTGAAAACTTATTTGGACAAATAATATAGGAAAGTTTCCCCAATCTGGCAAAGGAAATAGACTTCCAGGAAGTTCAGGAAGCCCAGAGAGTCCCAAAGAAGTTGGGCCCAAAGAGGAACACACCAAGGCACATCATCATCAAGTTACCCAAGATTAAAGATAAAGAGAATCTTAAAAGCAGCAAGAGGAAAGGAGAGAGTTACTTACAAAGGAGTTCCCATAAGGCTATCAGCTGATGTCTCAAAAAGAAACCTTACAGACAAGAAGGGGCTTAAAGAAGTATTCCAAGTCATGAAAGGCAAGGACCTATATCCAAGATTACTCTATCCAGAAAAGCTTTCATTTAGAATGGAAGGACAGATAAAGTGCTTCCCAGAAGGTCATGTTAAATGAGTTCATCACCACCAAGCCATTATTATATGAAATGTTAAAGGGACTTATCTAAGAAATTGAAGAAGATCAAAACTATGCACAACACAGTAAAATGACAACAAACTCACAACTATCAACAACTGAACCTAAAAACAAAACAAAACAAAAAAACCCCACCAAAGACAAATACTAAACAAACAACTAGAATAGAAACAGAATCAGAGAAATGGACATCACATGGAGGGTTTTCAGTGGGGAAGGGGCAGGGAAGAATAGGGGGGAAAAGGTACAGGGAATAAGAATCATAATTGGTAGGCATAAAATAGATGGGGAGATGTTAAGAATGATATAGGAAACAGGGAACTTACATGTACAACCTATGAATGTGAACTAAGGGGGGGAAATGCTTGAGGGTGGGGGGTGCAGAACAGAGGGGGGATAAAGGGGGAAAAATTAGGAAAACTGAAAACATAATAAACTATACTTTAAAAAAAAGAAAAGTGGTATCATTTAAACATATATAGCTAGACCTATAGTAAAAATGCAGGAGTGAAATATACCTAAATATTAATAGTGGTTATATATCTATACTATGATTTCAGTTTACTTTTTATTTTTTCTTTGAACTTTTTGAATTTTCTGCATGATATCTCCAAATGAGAATGTACTAGTTTTATAATCAGTCTTTTAAAACAGCATGTACAATTTGTTGTTTAATGAAAGCTGCTTATGATAGACCAAGCTGTTTTCCAGGTGGGGCCCCAGGGAGCTCAGGAAACTGCCGTGGTGGAGTTGCAGTGCTCCCAAGACCCAGGGGACCCAGCCTTCCTCATAGCTGCACACTTCCTCCTGGCTGGTGGCACTGAGGTAATGGTCTTTCTATCAACTCCTGTGTGTTTATCTACCCTTGTTCATAACTAGTTCCCTTAACATTGGCCAGTGAACCAGCCAACCTATTCATATTTTTCGTTTTGCCTGGTACATAGGTTTGAAAAGTGAAAATGTGTTCCCTTTTGAAAATTGCCAGGTAAGGAGAGCAGGGCGAGCCTAGCACCCCTTGACCAGAGCAGCACAGAGGGGCTCATCGGAGGAAGACACTCACTGTATAGGGTTCTTGCCCCTGTATTGAGCCGCTTACAGAAACTTTCCATACTTTTCAAAGCAATCTATTCACACACCTACTATGTACCAAGCATTCTACTAGAGATCAGAATCCAAGTATAAAGAATACTTACACCTGCCCCTCAGAAACTGCCACCTGGGAAGAAACAGCACATTTGTGACTGTGACCCGCTGTGACAGCGAGATATCTGTGAACTGTTGTAGGCTCTGAGCTGCAAGGAAGGCTTTGTAGAGACCAACCTAAAACAACTATGAAACAAAAATAAATTCAGAACTAATACCTAAAGTTCAAAGAAAATGCTACAAAACCATCAGACTGTCTTCTATTATTAGACATTCAGCTTACAGTCAGGAAACAGCAGCACGCATGGGCACTGCTCAGTGGGGCTGGTGGTCCTCCCAGCACTTTGCTCAGGCTGTGGACACACTTGCTTTGTGCCCACACCAGGGTTAGCTCTGGGCAAGGAAGGAGGCTTGTGTCAGGTGGGTACAGATCCACCTGGCTTAGAAGTCCACCCCCAGGAGCCCCTGACTTTTAGAACAGGGCCTGGGGTCGAGATGCCCTTAATTAAGGGAAGTGTCTGTTATTGGAGTTGCTTCTCCCAGAGAAGCCCCATCATGCAGGTTTCCCATCCCTGTTTATGGTTCATTCACTGAATTTCCAGTTCCAATGCAATTGACTGACAAGTCACTATTACCAAAGCTATTTTGCCTAATATAACAGCTGGCACTCCACCCTTAAAGGTTTCCATGGGATCAGCTATAAAAAGTTAGTCCAAGTTCAGATATGTCCAAGAAGGGGAAAGGGTTTTGTTAACCTTTCACCTCAACATGTAGGCTATATTTGGTGGAGGGTTTAGTTGTGTGGGTAAAAACTAAAAATCAATTTGGAAATAATGATAGAATGTTATCATTTTTTTTTCTTTATTGAGAAAAAAACAATGACGCTGCCTAAGCCAGCGAGTCTCTTCCTGCTCTCTGTAGGGCTCGTTGCTGGGCACCTTCTTCAAACACATGTCTCCGTGGCCAGCCTGTTCACCTTGATAGGAATAACCCTCACTTAACAAGCAGAGAAGGAGCTGTTCCAGAAGAGACTCTCTTCTGGACCCTTCTCTTTTACTAAACCATTTTGATGGAAATTATGTTAAATTCCACCTTTTTAAAAAAGATTTTATTTCTCTTTAATGGTTTATTTTACATTTTTATTTATTTTTTTTCAGTAGTCAGAACTCTACCTTCTTCAATGCAGTACTTGAACATGACATAGTTTTTTGCCAAGTTTGAGAGGTGTCCTGTAGCTACCAGTCCAGGAGGAGGTCTGTCAGTGTCGTGGCTCCCTTGACTATAGCAGGGATCTAAAGCCTTGTTTATGTTTCTATCCCTGTGGTACATAGTAGGTATTCAGTAAAGATGGACACTAAGTTACTGTATCCTCATATCCTCACCTTTTTTCTACATACTGTATTCACAGCCTAGAGATCAGTTCTTTGTAAAGCACACCTCTGCGGATGCAAGTGAGTACTATGAAAATTACATTGAAGAGCTGAAGAAACAAGGATTTCTACTAAGAGAATCTTTTACCCCTGAAGCCACCCAATTAGCATCTGAAAAATTGCAAGCAGTAAGATTGATTTATGTTATTTTGTGTTATCAACTATTTTTAAGAGAAATGTTTTCTTTATGGCAAATGAAAAACTGGTCAGGGAGAAGAGTGGGAGTTGGAAAAGGAACAGTGAACCCACAGAAAGGCTTGGAAGCTGCAAGGGGAGTGAGTTCCAGAATGAGCCTCAAAACTTAGGGCTTATTTCAGCAACAGATCATCACAGCTATCAGATTCCCCTACGGCCTGGGCCAGGAGTCAGAGGTCCTTCACCCTTAATACCACTTAACCTCATTCCACTGGCAGGCCTAAAGTTTAGAGTGAAGAAAATGGCAAAAGGAAAAATAAAATGGGACTAAAAGAGAGAAGTGGGGAAGAGGGATGGTTTAGGGAGGAGATGGAGGGAGAGCTGAACAGAAAGGGGAGGCCCATTGTATCAACAGTTACTTGTGTGTGAGCAGCCTTCTTCTTGCCTGTATTATTCTCATACCTCTGATCATCTCTATTAAAAATAAACCTACCCATGAAAACTTCCTGTTTTGTTGCTATTTTGTTGCAGTTGCTATTGGAGGAGGTAATACATTCAAGCACTCTGAGCCAAGAAGTGAGCGACTTAGTGGAGATGATTTGGACAGAGGCACTTGGCCACCTGGAGCATACGCTCCTCGAGTCCATGAGCAGGATCAGTCTTAATGATGTAAGTCACACATGTCCTTGAAACAGAGCCTGTACCCTGACAAATCTACTTTCCTGGTTTCTTAGCCTCAGTGGCACCACTTCTGTTTGAGCAGTGGTTCAGTTATTTTTAGATACATTCCTGTTCTTTCTTCTTATCGTGGAATAGGCCACACTGAGGGGAGATAAGCTTTTAAGAAAACCAGACATTCCCACATGTAAAATGTCAGGCATGATTGCTGATCAAAGCTTGGCTCTGTCAGGAGGCCCACTTCTCTTGGTCAGGAGGTTTGTAGCAGGCCTGAGAGACATGGATGCTCTTGGTCCTCTTGTTCCTAATCATGTCCTAATCTATTCCATTGTACCTGCTTCAGAGCCTTGTACCTCTGACCCTCCAAAGAGAAGGGAGGCAGGCTCCCAGCCCTCCAGAAACTGCTCTTCTTAATTATATACAATTAAAAGAGCAGATGAAAGAAAATGTTCTCAGTGGTCCAACTCGTACAAGTACATTCTCATATTCAAATAGTACAGACAATTCCTCCATGGAATTAAATGAATTTATTTCAGGGCAAAAATGTTTCCTGGGGTAGAGTCCAAAAAGTACTTGTGTCATTCAAAACACATTCTGGTGGGGTTTCCTCCTAGTTTGATTCTGACGTGTTTCTAAATGTCTCATGTGAAAAGCAGGTCTCCTACCATTGCATGAGTACTCCTCTCTCTGTGCATATATAGATATAGACATATGGATCGTATGTAATACAGACTCTGGTTCTTCCTTCTCGTTGAGCCAACCCAGTTTGGGAAACTCCTCCTGGTGTTGTCATCACCACCAGGATATATCTCCAGTAAACACCATGTTTGTTTTATGACAGGTGTCCAGAAAACTAACATTTGTAACATGTCTCACAACTGTTTTAGCTATTTTTATACATCTCTTCACTTTCTATATGATTAAGATCTTATTTTAATAAGTATATCATCTTCTGTTTAAAGGTGAGCAAGGCAGAGGGAATTCTCCTCCTAGTAAAGCAAGCACTGAAAAATGGAGAGACAGAAGAGCAACTTCAAAAGATGATGAGTGAGTTCTACAGATTAATACCTCACAGAGGTACAACAACAGAAAAGGTTAACCTGACACTATTAGCCAAGAAAGAGAACCTCTGCCAGGTAAATCTCTGGAATATAGAATTCATTTTAAAATATGTTGGGGGAGGGGTCTTTTAAAATCCGATGAACAAATTAATGCTGAGTCACAGAAGTTATCTCTAGAGTTTGCTCCAAAATAAATTGCTGAGCCATTTTAGAATGTTTTTAGTCCTCATGGAAGTTATCTGAACCATATTGCCAAACTGGAAGGTGTTGGAATAGTAGTATAATTGCAAATATGTTTAGAATTGCTACTCTGTAAAATAATTTTCCAGATCAGAAGATGAGCTGGGATTCTTTCTGCAAAGAAACATGAAGTTGCCCCTGACTTAAACAATGAGGACACTTATTACCTTGTATAACAAGAAGTCCAGATGTATGGTGGCTGCTGGTCCAGTGCACTTCCAAATTAAATCTCTAGCCTGCATGTAAAATTACAGCTTCTGTCAGCCCTTTCCATCAATTTACAGCTACAATTCATAACATCCCACTCAAAATATGTGTTTTGGTTTCTCTTAGAGGAAGCCCCTGACAGACTTTTATTTCTTTAGTCACAATTGAGTTACATACATTCCTGAGGCAGTCACTGGCCAGGGGAATGGAGTTGCTGTGACTGCTCAGAAATGGGTCATCCCCCCTCAAGCTGTGGGGGGAGGAGTAGAGTTCAGTTAGCAAAAAGGAATATGGCAGGGAGGCAGCCACAGTCCACCCCACCTTGGATGAACCCGTGTGACTCTCTGGCTCTGAGTTGTCTTGTTCATGGTTGAAGGGATTGAGCCAAGGTCAGAGGTGCCTGACCTAAACTTCAGAGGAGTTTATAGATGTGAAATTTTGCACATTTGGGGGAAATTACAGCTTTCAACAGGTTCTCAGAGGAATCTGTAACCCAAATCAGTGAAGAATCAACAATGAGATGATATAGGACCCTTCCAAATGTAAATTCCATGATTTGTCTTGCATCCAGAGTGAAGAACCTTTATCAATGGTTTTGCTACTGAGAGGGTATGGATGCTGCCCATCCAGATCCTTTTTAATTTAAATTTTATATTTTCAAAAGATAACATATCTACATAATTTAAAATTCAAAATGATACTAAAAAAGTGCGCTCAGAACAGTTTCTATTGTACACTGTTCCCCCTGACCCATCCCCACTCCTCATGCTGATAAACATTTTTACTAGTTTCTTGTTAGTGTTTGTACAGTTTCTTTATGCAAATCAATACAAATAAGAACATAGCATATTACTTTATATAAAAATAGAGGGTAGAATAATATTTAATATTAATAATAGTATACTATCTTTGCCATTCTGTACCGCCTTCCCTCATTTAAAATACTCTGCACATGGGGATTATCTTTGTAGTAGTCCACTGTGGGATGTGCCACATTGGGGGGCATACCACCTGTCATTGCACATTTCAATTCTTTCTGGACTTTGCTATCACAAACAGAGCCACAGGGAATAACCGTGTATGTTTGTCATCTTCTCCGTGTACAGTGGTAGCTCTGGGATATGGTACCAACAGTCAATGTGCTGGACTAAAGCATGTAACTGTGATAGACTTTGTCTGATTCCCTCACAGGGGTGATACTGTTCTGCCCTCCCACCACCAATGCATGAGTTTCTATTTCTGGAATTCATACCAACAGAGTATTTGTCAATTTCAGACTTTACCAATCTATCGATTGGAAATGACCCCTCTGTGCAGCGGGCCTGAGCACGTTTTCAGATAGTTAAGGGGTGTTTGTGTTTCTTTTTCTGTGAACAGTCTACTCATGGCCTTTGTCTCTTTTCTTTTGGGTCCTGGTCATTTTCTTCATGATTTTTAGGTCCTCTTTATAAGTTAGGAAGCTTCATCTGTGATATGAGTTGCAAGTATTTTCTGCAGTTATTTGGTTATTTTACTTTGCTTATGATGACTATGTTGGTGATAGTTAACTTGTTCTCTTTTACCATACAGAAATTTTTCTTCTATTTAGACAAATGTATCCATTTTTTTTAAATTTAGTTTTCAATTACCATTGCCATACAGTATTATATTAGTTTCATGTGTCCAACATAGTGATTACACTTGTATAACTGGTGAAGTAATCACTCCAAAAAATCTAGTACCCATCTGGCACTATACATAGTTATTATAATATTATTGACTAGATTCCCTGTGCTTTAATTTGCCTCCTTGTGACTGTTTTGTAACTGGAAATTTGTACTTCTTAATCCCTTATTTTATGGTTGGTGCATCATAAAGACTTGTGGCAATACCCTTTTTATTCCCAAAGATGCTAAAAGCACCATAATCCTCTATTAAACCTAATTCAGATTATCTAGGAGCTGTGTTCCCTCCTCCAAGCTCCATTACCTAAGAGTATATTAATCTTCTTGGATTCCCACTTGGGGAAGGAACCCATGTCCTATGCATCTTTGTATCTTTCAAGTCTAGTACAATACATGCTATACAGAACATGCTTAATGACTTTTTTGTTAGGCAGAATTGAACTCGCAGCCTGTGGATGTGAGTTCCTGTTTTGTCACTCTCCCTTCCTCACTGCAGGATCATGAGCAATTAATTAGTTTAACTTCTTAGAGCCTCACTTTCTTCATCTATACAATGAGGACAATAAGATCTAATAATAGTAAGTCCAGTGTTGTACTATAGTTAAAGGAATAATGTACCCCAAAACACTTTATGAATAATGAAGTACTGTCCTCATGTACACCATTAATGTTTTTTAAGATTTTTCTTATTTTTTTAATTCATTTTCAGAATGAGGGAAAGGGAGGGAGAAGGACAGGGAGAGAAACACTGATGTGTGAGAGAAATATCCATCAGTTACCTCTCATGTCCTCCCACTGGGAATCTGGCCCACAGTCCAGGCGTGTGCCCTGACTGGGAATCATACCAACAACCTTTTCCTTTGTGGGATGATGCCCAACCCACTAAGCCATGTCAGTCACTGCCACTATTATTATTATCATGTACAGGTCTGGGACAAATAATGGCCCTTTTTTATTACAACATTTTTATTACAAAATCATAAGCATGTACTTCTGTAACAGAACAATATCACACTCAAGCACACCATATGATACTTTAGGTGAAATGTTCAAATTAAAACTATAAATTATTACACCCATATTATTACCCTACCAACCACACTCAGGCACACATTACTTCTACCAGACCCTGTAGTTTGCTATCACTGAAGTGACTATATTACCTTTAATATGCCACTTACATGCCCTGGCTGGTGTGGCTCAGTGGATTGAGCATCGCCTTGTGAACCAAAGAGTTGCTGGTTTGATTCCCAGTCAGGACACATGCCTGGGTTGCTGTCCAGGTCACCAGTGGGAGGCACGCAACAGGCAACCACACAATTAATGTTTCTCTCTCTCTCTTCCTCCCTTCCCCTCTCTCTAAAAATAGGATGAATGAAATCTTTAAAAAAAAATATGCCACTTACAATACAGGCAGATATTAACCAAAAGCTTTGGTAAATAAAGCTTATTTTTCCAATCTTTTTGAGAAAATGTAATGTAATGTAAATTTTTGGTTATGTGGTAATTCTAACATCTGTGTATCATTTCTGTCCACAGCTAATAAGAGACATGGTTAATGTCTGTGAAACTAATCTTTCCAAACCCAACCCACCATCTCTTGCTAAATACCGAGCTTTGCGATGCAAGATTGAGCATGTAGGACAAAACACGGAGGAGTTTTTAAGACTTAGAGAAGAGATATTGCAAAATAACCACAAGTAAGCATGAAGAAATGCATTTCAATCTGTTCTTCTGTAATGTTATTTCAGACTTGGAAACAATCAATTGCTGCAATTCCCTAGATACATGAATTTTGGTAACAAGATAACTGTGTTGTGATGACTAATTATGTCTTCTGTGTATATACTTTTTAAATTTTTAAATTGATTTTAGAGAAAGAGAGGAAGGGTTAGATAGGGGTGGAGGAAACATTAATTTGTTGTTTTACTTATTTATGCATTCATTGTACGTGCCTTAACCAGGGATCAAACCCACAGCCTTGGTGCATGGGGATGATACTCTAACCAACTGAGCTGCTCGGCCAGGGCTCTTCTGTATTTATAATAGGGCATGAGGCGGTGTGCTATGCTTGAAAAACATTCCCTACTATTCCACTTGGATTTCAAGGTTACCAAATCTTGATCAGAATTAAATTAAAGAAATTGAAATCAACCCTAACTGGTGTGGCACAGTTGGCTGGGCATCATCCCTCAAACCAAAATGTCACAGGTTTGACTCCCAGTCAGGACACATGCCTTGGCTGTGAGTTCAGTTCCTGGATGCAGCAAGTATAGAAGGCAACCAATCAGTGTTTTCTCCTACATCAATATTTCTGTCCCTCTCTTTCTCCCTCTCTTCCCCTCTCTCTAAATAAAAATAAATACATGAAGTTCTTTTAAAAATTTAAGTCAAAGGGTGTTAAGGTTCTGTTTGAAGGGTGTTACATAAGAAAATGAATTTAAATTAAGATTTTAACATATATTTGTGTTGCACACAAAAATATGTGTGTAACAGTTTCTAAAATGACCACTCTATGGCATAAGCATCTTGAAAACTTTTAAGAGCTATAGCACCTCTCCACATCAGTCACCTCTTTCCTCACTGACTGTGCACGTTCCTGTTTCCTGTGCTGGTGTGCATTCTGCAACCTGTGGCAGCAGTAGTAATAACAAACACAGATGATCAGCTGCTCAGACAGCTCTTAGTGGTGTTAGGGCCTTTGTGGAATCACCTCAGCCAAGAGCCTGGACCCAGCCTCAGAGGTTCAGAAATTACTTTCATTGATTTTTCTCAAGGGTGGAGACTACTTTTATTGGCTTGGTTGTTCAACCCACCGCAGCACCCATCTGCCTGAAGTCTCTATTTTGGGCATTGCTGGCATCTTGAATCTCAGATAACATCCAGGTAAACCTGCTTCAGCCTTGCACATGCCTTAGAGCCAACGGTGGTGAATGGCAGCTCTCATACCAGCTTGCGGGGACCAGTGGTTAAATTTTTAGAAATTTTGTTAACTGATTGCTAAACCACTAGTAGGAGACATTACACCATGGAAGTCTGCAAATGCTACAAATCAAGTCATGTGTAGGTTTCATTGTTGTTAGTTGTTTTTCCAGTGCTCTACTCCAACCAGACCTAGCCACTCCTTCCTGTGGATGGATTCAGACCTACCTCAAAATATGTCCTGTCTTCCTTGGGTGGTAATCTTTAAATTTCATTCCCAATACCACTTCCACCCACTAAGAAGGTTGTATTTTAAAAAGTGGTAAATTATAAGTGTTGCTGAAAATGGGGAGAAATAGAAACCCTCACACATTGCTTGTGGAGTGTAAAATGTCAGAGCTGCTATTTGTCTATTCCTCAATAAATTAAACATAGAATGATCATATGCCTCAGCAAGTCCGCCCTAGTTGCAGACCCAAAAGAACTGAAAATAAGTACTCAAACGGATACTTGTACATGAATGTTCACAGCAGCACCATTCAAAAACTGAAAGGTGGAAATGACTGAAATATCTGTTAATGGGTGAATAATTCAAATAATAAAATAGGATATATACATGTAATGGAATATTATTGAGCCATTAAGAGGATTGAGGTACTGACACATGATGCAACACAGATCAACCTTGAAACCATGATGCTGAGTGAAAGAAGCCAGACAGAAAAGACTACATATTGTATGGCTCCATTTATATGAAATGTCTAGAATAGATAAATCTGATGCAGGGAGACAAAAAGCAAATTGCCTGGTCCCAGGAAAGGAGGAATGGAGGCTGACTGCTAAATGAGTATGTGGTATTTTGGGGTGATGAAATGTTTAGGAACTAGATAGAGTGGTGGTTGCACAACATTTTGAGTGTACCAAATACCACTGAATTGTACACATCAAAATAGTTAAATTTATGTTATGTGAATTTTGCCTCAGTTTTAAAAAATCCACTCTTTAGATCCTTTCCTTATTTTGCTTTTATATATAATCAGATTATTTTGATTTCTTTTGGTTTGACTTTTGACCCTCCCCTTGATTTCTGCTGTGATTTTTAATACTAATGAAGAACCTGGTGACAGTGAAGGTAGAATCAGGAGGAGAGTGACTGGCTTTTCCTAGGGAGTCAAAGGGAAGACCTGAAGAGGCAGTGCAGTTCAACCACCTAATACAAGTCAAGCAAGCCCTTGGAGATCTTGCCATCCCACCCACCAAAGGTGGGCTTTTTTCTAGGGAGAGATTCTGCTGCTGGGAAAAATTAGATTTTTTTCATTTCATTTCACTGGTAATGATTTGTGTCATATTAATTTTTTTCTGAAATTTATACTTTGCTGAAAGTTTAGAAACTGTGTAAAAACATGAAGAGAATTAAAGATCATCCCATATTTTACCACTCAAGATAGCCCAGAGATTATATAACTATTGTAAACACTTTGGTGAGGAACATATCTCTAACTGAATTTCTAGTTCTTCTCTCCATCCAGTGGCATGCTGGTAGACTAGCACTCTGAATAAAAGTCCTGATTTGTAATATTTGTTGACTTTTGTCGTGAGCTATGGTAGGAGTACTTATATCACTTGACACCATTGAGCATGGAGCTGGGAAGACTTGGCTCAGTAAGCTCTCATTATGCCTCTTATTGAGGCATTTTATAACCCCTTGGCACCCACAACTCTTTCCCTCAGTGGTACCCCCAGTTTTTTCCCAGGGTTCCCCATCTTAGCCACCCACCTGACCTTTGATGAGTCTTTCTACCTTGTCCCCATGTTCTTTCTGTCCATTCTGCTTCCAAATATCTTTAATCCACTGGCTTTCTTTTACACTGCTGCCACCTTTAGTGCAGACCACTGTTGTCTTGTCTATAGCACTCTTCCTGATGTTCTTGCCACTCCTGCCCTGTCCAGTATGTTTTCCCACAAGAGGCAGTTAGATCTCGAAAATATGTACTGCATTATGTACGCCATGTTCCAATACATGTCATCTCCAAAGAGAGGCCTTTCTTGACCACCTCTCTCTGAACCTGGTTGTTTTCTTCAGAAGCACTTAAAATCAGGCATTTGTTAACTTATTGATTTTTGTCCCTCATTAGAATGTAAGCTCCATGAAGCGAGACACCATGTTATCTAACTTCTAGTGCCTGGCAGAATGCTTGCCACTGAGTCTCCTTATAGAATGAATGCATGAATGAATGAATGGGCTCATACAACCTGTGTATTTCATATAGTATATAGTATATGACAAAATTGAGAATCAGTAGGTTTTGTAGTCTACTATTTTGTAAAATATTTTAGACAGAGAGGGGAAGAAAGACAGAGAGAAAAAGAAAGAAACATTGATTTGTTGTTCCATTTATTTATATATTCATCAGTTGATTTTTTTAAGTGCCCTGACCAAGGATTGAACCCACCACCTTAATGTATTGGGACGACACTCCAACCAACTAATCTTGTCAGCCAGGGCCTTGTAACCTACTTTTAAAATGTGTATTTTACTGTAAGTTTTACTTCACTTCCTTATTTATTTTTTGAGTGTGATTTTTAATGGGTATAATGGCTGCATAGTATTTCCAAGATATAATGTGTTATGATTCATTGCATCAGATGTTTGGACTATTTTGTGGTTTCTGTTGCTAATAATGATTTTTCACTTTCCTTTCAATGATTTAACCTCAAGGTTTTTTTCTAATTCTTACAGTAAAAGACCTGTGGACATCCTGCAGATATTTAGAGTTGGAAGAGTGAATGAAAGCATAGAGTTTCTGAGCCAGCTTGGCACTGTGAAGCCCTTGCTGCATGGCTCACCTGTGCGGAGCTTTGTGGGAATCCTGTCCCGGTAAGAGTGTGCCATCTGCCCTTGCCAAGTTTGTCAGCCCCACAAATGCGAAGTGTCTTACTTCTTCTTAGTTTTTTTTTCATATATGACATGAGTCTCTTCAGTTAAAGTCAGCCAGCTAACTGCATTCCAGATGAAATTGAACACTTTAAATTAATGAGTATGTAATTTAAATGATGTGTTTATTATTATATATATTTTAAGTATAGTAGATGGGTATGAATTGTTCTTGAAGACAGCATCATAGGAAGAAGGTGATTATCCATTTTATGAGTTTTCCATGTGTGTTTGATCTCGGAATAGTCCAAAACTTGAAAGATCTAATTAGAATGTCCAGATACAATTCAATACATCACTGTAGTTTTCTGTTTGCTTTGAATAACTGTTTAACATTAGGATTGAAACTGAAGTCATAGGAACCAAGGGAAAATATGATTGAATCTGGACTATAATTAATACCTAATAAGAAACTTAAAAAGAATCATACAATATCCACCAGGAAAAAACTTTCCATTGAGGGGCCCAGAAGACACTTGTACCCATCAGAAGGATGCCAATTATCCTTGCATTAACCAATAAATTTAGTGGTATCATAGTACAAGTATTAATGAGATTTTCTTAAAAGAAATAAAAAGCTAATTCTACAGCACACATTTTTCTAAAAATTTAACATTACCAGGATAATTCTGAAAAGAAGAGTAACAAGGGAGGATTAACCAGGCATACATTAAAAATATATTTTAAAGCTATATAAAAACAGTGAGGTGGTATATAAATGGATGAGTGAATAGAATAAAGAGTTCACAAATAAAAAATAGAGGATTTATATATGATAAAAGTAGGTTTTATCTTTGTGGAAGAAACATAATATTTTCAATACTATATATTGAGATAAATAGATAATCACCTGGAAAAAACCAGAAAGTTAGACCCTTATTTTGTTTCTCACATTTAAATTAACTTAGCATGCAGCAAAGATTTAAATATTAACAATAAAACTGTAAAGGTACTACTGAAAAACAAGAGAATATAAAAAATAATAATCTTTAAAATAATAATCTTTGAGTGAGAGTGGCCTTTTTAAAAATTATTTTATTGTTGTTCAGTTACAGTTGTCTGCATTTTTCTGCCACCACTCCTCTCCACCCCAGCCAAACACACCTCCCTTGTTAGGTTGTTAGGTTGTTAGGTTGTTAGGTTGAGGTTATTGTTAGGTTGTTTTTAATTTCAATGTCTCTGGTTACATTTTGTTTGCTTTTTTCTTTTGTTAACTATATTCCAGTTAAAGGTGAGGTCATATGGTATTTGTCCCTCAACACATGGCTTATTTCACTTAGCAAAATGCTCTCCAGTTCCATCCATGCTCTCTCAAAGGGAAGGGGAGTTCCTTCTTTTTCTCTGCTGTGTAGTATTCCATTGTATAAATGTACTGTAGTTCGTTTGTTTGTTTGTTTGCTTGTTTACAGTATAATTGAGGCATTTTATTTTTTAAATATATTTTATTGATTATACTATTACAGTTGTCCCATTTTCCCCCATTACTCCCTTCTGCCCTGCACACCCCCTCCCACCCACATTCCCTCACTTTAGTTCATATCCATGAGTCATACATGTAAGTTCTTTGGTTTCTACATTTCCATACTATTCTTACCTTTCCCTTCTCTATTTTCTACCTACCATCTATGCTACTTACTCTCTGTACCTTTCCCCCCCTCTCCCCCTCCCACTCCCCTGTTGATAACCCTCCATGTGATCTCTATTTCTGTGTTCTATTCCTGCTCTAGTTGTTTGCTTAGTTTGCTTTTGCTTTTGTTTTAGGTGTGGTTGTTAATGATTGTGAGTTTGCTGTCATTTTACTGTTCAAATTTTTTATCTTCTTTTTCTTAGATAAATCCCTTTAACATTTCATAAAGTAAGGGCTTGGTGATGATGAACTCCTTTAACTTGACCTTATCTGAGAAGCACTTGATCTGCCCTTCCATTCTAAATGATAGCTTTGCTGGATAGAGTCATCTTAGATGTAGGTCTTCGCCTTCTATGACTTGGAATACTTCTTTCTAGCACCTTCTTGCCTGTAAGGTCTCTTTTGAGAAAGCAGCTGACAGTCTGATGGAAACTCCTTTGTAGGTTACTGTCTCCTTATCTCTTGCTGCTTCTAGGATTCTCTCCATTTTAATCTTGGGTAATGTAATTATGATGTGCCTTGGTGTGTTCCTCCTTGGGTCCAACTTCTTTGGGACTCTCTGAGCTTCCTGGACTTCCTGGAAGTCTATTTCCTTTGCCAGATTGGAGAAGTTTTCCTTCATTATTTGTTCAAGCAACTTTTCCACTTGTTGCTCTTCCTCTTCCCCTTCTGGTACCCCTATAATTCAGATGTTGGAATGTTTAAAAATGTCCTGGAAGTTCCTAAGCCTCTCCTCATTTTCTTGAATTCTTGATTCCTCATTCTTTTCTGGTTGGATGTTTCTTCCTTCCTTCTGGTCCACACTGTTGATTTTAGTCCCAGTTTCCTTCCCATCACTATTGGTTCCCTGTACATTTTCCATTATTTCTCTTAGAATAGTCTTCATTTTTTTGTCTAATATGCGACCAAATTCAATCAGTTCTGTGAGCATCCTGATTACCAGTGTTTTGAACTGTGCATGTGATAGGCTGGTGATCTTTTTGTCACTTAGTTGTATTTTTCTGGAGCTTTGGTCTGTTCTTTCATTTGGGCCATTTTATTTATTTATTTATTTTGTCTTGGCATGTCTGCTATGTATAAGTGGGGAAGCCTTAGGTGTTCACCAGGGCAGAGCAACCCATGTAGCTTCTTTGTGATGCTGTATGTGGGGAAGGGGTCTGAGAGGGAACAATGGCCCTTGCTCTGCTCTCTCCCAGATTTCAGTCAATTCCCTTGCTACCCACAAGCAAATTGGGCCCTTCTGGTGCTGATTCCCAAATGTGTTGGCTTGTGTATGTTCCAGGACCCTGTGGGTCTCTCCAACGAACTCTCCTGTGAGGCTGGGAGTTTCTCCTACTGCCTCAATCCCTACAGGTGTTTTCAAGCAGAGGTTTGAGGCTTTAGAGGTTTGAGCTGGGGCCTTAGGTTGAGCAGACCATCCCGCTCCCCAGTTGTTTCTCCTGGTTTATCTGAATGAAAGTGTGGGACCGCCCAGTCCGCAATCTGCCACCTCACCTGGTCTGCCAGCTACTGCCTTGCCGACCAGCCACTGCCTTGCCTCAAATCCTCTCTGCCTGGCTTCCCATCTCTACCCCGCTACCAGTCTGGATGAATGTTTCTTCTTTAACTCCTTGGTTTTCAGACTTCCATACAGTTTGATTTTCTATCAGTTCTGGTTGTTTTTTTTTTGTTTGTTTTAAATTGTTATCCTTCTTTTGGCTGTGGAAAGAGGCACAGTATGTTTACCTATGCCTCCAATTTGGCCGGTTGTTGTACCATAGTTTTTTGATCCACTCATTCACTGATGGGCACTTAGGTTGCTTCTAGCACTTAGCTATTGCAAATTCTACTGCTATCAACATTGGGATGCAGAGGTCCTTTTGGATTGGTGTTTCAGGGTTCTTAGGATATAATCCCAGCAGTAGAATTCCTGGGTTAAAAGGCAGTTCCATTTTTAGTTTTCTGAGAAAATTCCATACTGTTTCCCATAGTGGTTGTACCAGTCTGCATTCCCACCAACAGTGCACTAGGATCCCCTTTTCTCCACAACCTCTTCAACACTTGTTGTTTGTTGCTTTGTTTATGATGGCCATTCTGACTGGTGTGAAGTGGTATCTCATTGTGTTTTTAATTTGCATCTCTCTAATTGCTAGTGATTCTGAGCATCTTTTCATATGTCTCTGGGCACTCTGTATTCCTCCTTGGAGAAGTGTCTGTTTAAGTCTTTTGTCCATTTTTTAATTGGGTTTTTGTTTTCTTGGAGTGGAGTTGTGTGAGTTCTTTTTATATTTTGGAGATTAAACCCTTGTCTGAGGTATCATTGGCAAATATATTTTCCCATATAGTTTGTTCTACTTTCATTATAATGCTGTGTTGTTTTTTTTTAGCCATGTGGAAGCTTTTTAATTTGATGAGATCCCATTTGTTTATTCTTTCCTTTAAATCCCTTGCTTTTGGGGACATACCAGTGAAGGTGTTGCTGTGTGGAATGTCTGAGATTTTCCTGCCGATTTTTCCTTTAGGACTTTAATGGTGTTGTGACTTACATTTAAGTCTTTTATCTCCCTTGAATTTATCTTTGTCTATTTTGTAAGTTGGTGATTGAGTTTCATTTTTTTGCATGTAGCTGTCCAGATGTCCTAACACCATTTGTTTAAGAGGCTATTTTTACCCCATTTTATGCTTCTTCCTCCTTTGTTGAATATTAATTGACCATAGAGACTTGGGTTTATTTCTGTGCTCTCTGTTCTATTCCATTGGTCCATGTGCCTGTTCTTATGCCAATGCCAAGCTGTTTTGATTACAGTGACCTTATGATACAGTTTGATATCAGGTATTGTGATCCCTCCTACTTTGTTCATTCTCAGATTTGCTGCAGCTATTCAGGGTCATTTATGGTTCCATATAAATTTTTGAAATGTTTGTTCTATACCTGTGAAATATGTCATTGGCACTTTAATAGGGATTGCGTTGAATTTATAAATTGCTTTGGGAAGTATAGACATTTTGATTATGTTAATTCTTCTGATCCATGAACATGGTACATGCTTCCATTTATTTGTGTCTTCTTTAATTTCTTTCTTCAGTGTTGTGTAGTTTTCTGAGTACAGGTCTTTTACCTCCTTGGCTAGGTTTATTCCTATGTTCTTTATTTTTCTTGTTGCTATATCAAATGGGATTTTTTTCTAATTTCTGTTTCTGGTATTTCATTGTTGGTGTATAAAAATGCCTTTGATTTCTGAACACTGACTTTGTATCCCGCTGTTTTGCCAAATTTATTTGTTAAGTCGAGCAGT